>JAWWTY010000022.1:21050327-21076922 GCA_035222235.1 Margarornis squamiger | reverse complement strand
GGGGGCTCAGCCTGGAGAAAAGGAGGCTCAGGGGGGACCTTCTCACTCTCTGCAACTCCCTGACAGGAGGAGGGAGCTGGGGTGGGTCGGGCTCTGTCCCAGGAACAAGGGACAGGACAAGGGGAAACAGCCTGAGGCACCAGGGGCGGTTTAGGTTGGATATTGGGAAAATTTCTTCACTGAAAGGGCTGTCCAGCCCTGGCCCAGCTGCCCTGGGCAGTGGTGGGGTCACCGTCACTAGATGGATTTAAAAGATGGGTAGATGTGGCACTTGAGGACTTGGTTTAGTGGTGGCCTTGGCAGTGTTAGGTTTATGTTTGGACTTGGTCATCTCAATGGTCTTTTCCAGCCTGATGGGTTTGTCATTCCATGTTGGCTTGAGAAGTCCCTGTGTCCTCCTCCAGCTGTATGTGAATGGTCATTTTTCATTGCTGTTTAACACCAAAGGCAGGAACAAAACCAAAACCAAACCCTCCTGTGCTTGTCTTCTCTCTGTTACAGAAACAAGAGGTGTGTGGAAACCTGACTTTACAGCATCACATGCTTGAACCAGTGCAAAGGATTCCTCGTTACGAGCTTCTCCTGAAGGACTATCTAAAGAAACTTCCAGAAGAATCTCCAGACAGGAAAGATGCTGAAAGTACATATAAACTCCTCTCTATTTAATGAACACAATGAAATCTTGGGCAGTTTTTTATTTCACATGTTCAGATGCTTAAAACCAGGACTATGGGAGAAAGGGAAACTTGAATTAAGCCAATTATTGCCAATCAGAGGGGTTTCAAGTGCTTTTGGAGCAGAGAAGGAATATGTTGGGATGCCAGCTCTTGGAATGAAAGGGGTAATAGACAGTAACAATATATTGAAGTTTGTCATGGTATAACATGTGGCATTTTTGTTTACTATGTTGTATGGCCGAGGACAAAGACAGGAGGACATCCTTGCAATAGCCAGAGGAAGAAAGTAAGAATGGTTTTGAATGTGTATTGTATTTAAATCTATATCTCTTGCCAAGAAAGCCAGTTAGACTCTGTTAACATGAAGAAACAGGGGAAGTGGATTTCTCGTGGTTTTGAGGAGTTTCTGTTCTCAACCCAAACAGGGTCCACGTTGCTGTAAGCAGGCAAGCCCAGTTTTAGGAAAACAGTCTTAAAAACGTGCTTGTGAAGGCCTAAGTGAGACTTAACTCTTAGTAGGTGATTCCTGGAAGGTGGGTTTGTTTGTCACTGTGCTTTGGCTCATCCAGACTTCTAGGAAAGAGAGATGAAACATTAAATGCGGAAGTGATTGTGTTTGTTACTGCTTATGCAGTAGCAGTTTTGCTTTAAAACCAATCATCAGGGAGGGGGGGCAAAAACCCCCAAGGTGCTCTTAGCAGATGTAATCTGGAGGATGCCTAACTGTGGGTGCCTTCCTTGCAGAGTCGCTGGAGCTGATCTCGACAGCAGCCAACCATTCCAACGCGGCCATCCGGAAAATGGTGAGTAGCAATTCCAGAGTGGGACTGTGATCCCACTGAAACACTTGGCTGAGCTGATGGTCTCCCCTTGTACACTCCACTACACTTAGTACAGTAGGCTGGGGAGGAATTTCAAACACTGTCAGTGAGGCTTTAAACATCCATGGGGTCTCTTTATTGTGAAAGCAGTTACGTGTGTTGTTGGGCTCAAACGTGACTTTCCTTGTCCTTTCCTTGGTTGAAAAAGGAGGTCTTCATAAAACTCATCATTTGCTTTTCTTTGAAAAGCATTGAAAGTGTTTCCCTTTGGTCCATTCACAAGGTGTCCTTGCAGATTTTCACACTGGCTTTGGAGTCCTAGGGCCCTTGGCAGACTGAAGGTTGCTTTGATTTTATTTTGGCACATCTGAAATGCACTGGGTGCGCATTTAGCATGTGTCAGTAGCTTTGGCAAGCTGTACTTCAAAAGCTGGGCAGCCAGACCGTGGAGATTTTGAACATTAGCACATGTTTTACATATGGAAGAGCTAATGCATTGCCATTAAAGTAAATGGACTTTATAGTTGCAGATGTTAGCCCTTTGGTGCACCCAGGACCTTTTGTGTGTAAAAGATGTGAATGGCTGTGTGTCCAGCTTGACACCCACTGACCATTTGTGGGTGCAAGGTGTATGTCCCCTTCCTGTGAGACCCTTAGTTCCTCCCCAGCTGGTGGGGACACCAGGAGACCACGTTTTCTGAGGCTGCTTTGGGGAAGTAACCAGCTGATGTCTGTGTATTTTCAGCATGTCTGGAAATACAGTTAGGAAACCATCTGTTTCTGTTTGAGTCTGGCGTGTTCTCTTGATAAGGATATATTTGGGGGGAAATCTTTCTGGTTTGGGGCTTCCAACAACTCTTTTCCTGGGGGCTGTGTACAGTGTCTCTGTAGACAGCAGGGATATGAAACTACCAGCTCGTTGCTTTCTGTGTTGGGTGCTTTTTCTGTTAGTACACAAAAACCTGTTGGAAAAGGCTGCTATAATGATTTCACTGCATGAGGTCCAAGCCAGACGAAAAGGAACGTGAGTGCTGTAGCAAGATCTCCAAAAGTTAGTGGAGGATTGAATTAAGTCTTGGCTGCTTCCTCCTGTTGTGGTGCAGTAGAAGAAATAAATCACGTTTCCAAAACTGACTTTTCCTAGAAGTGCAGATGTTCCTCAGGTTTTGGATCTATTCTTAGTGTTCTAGTTTCCCCTTTTTAAAATAATTGTTCCCTAAGTTCACTCTTGTTTGTTTGTTTGTAAATGTGCAGGATCTCTTGGTCATCTTCCCATTTGGTGGGAAAAAAATCTGCCTTTTGATGCTTAGGTGATTTGCTTCCTTGGTTTTAGTCCACAGCCCCCACCTTCCATTTTGTTTGTAGTGTGTTTATTTTGTGTTTCTTTTTTGGTGTTGGTTTTTTTCCTGTTCATTTCTTTAATCGTTGGTCAGAAGAATTGATTAGGACAGGAACTGGTGTGGTCTGTAGTTGTGGTGAAAATTCTTGAGTCAAACAGAGGTAAACAACGTGTGTAAAGACCTGAATTTCCAGCTTAATGTGTGGGTAGGGAGGGATGTGATTTAGAGATGTGTTTGGGCACATATTTGGGTGTAACTGCATCCATCTCATTCCTCACTTCCTGACCTTTTGCTGACAGTGCATTTGGACACATCTGTCCAGCCTGAGGTTGAAAGCTAAACCTTTCCAAAGGCTGTGATTCGGGAGCAAGGTTTACACACCTTTCTTATTTGTCTTTTTAAAGCTTCTGTCCTGCTTAATAAAGTGGGTGAATGTGTCACCCTTTTCCTTTTGAATACTGTGGAGGTGGACTATAGTATTTGGATGACTTGATGTAAAATAGAAACAGTGTTTTGCTGGAAAGGAAATAGTAATTCGTTCAGAAAAAAATTTGACCAAGATCTTAGAATGCCTGTAGGACGTGAAAACTATTTTAAGCCTTTTGGCCCCTGGCCTGTTTCAGAGGTACTTTGGGCCAGGGAGGCCCCTGTGCAGGACTGCAGCATTCCCCAGCCAGCTGAGGTTTTAGGCTTGGCTTAGAGCTGCACAATGTGACTGTGCTTCCTGATGGAGACCTCCCTCCAACTGTACCAGCAACAAACACAAGAGGGGACACCTCTCAGAAGCTGAGACGTGATCATACTGTGGCAGAAATCTTAGTCTGAGGCACAGGGTGGAAGCTGGATTTGTAAATTAAATCTTGGAAATTTAGTTGGTAACGTACTGGTCTCCAACTTGGCCATTGATTTTACTGGACCCAGCGTCACTGCTTCCAAAGATAATGGTTCCAAAGGGTTAATATTTGTACTTGATCTTGAGATCTCTTCCAGCCTTTATGATTCTGTCATACGTATTTATTGTTGTATAGTAATGTGTAAAAAATACCCAATAGATTTATCTCAAAATGTCATTGAAGTGGTACAGAGTATGACTCCTGGGTGGGCAAGAGAACGGAAGAGCATGCAACAGGTATTCATGAAAATGCAAAAGACTCTTTTCTTTGCAGCTGATTTACACTTACCACAGAAATGATGCAGTGGGCAACAGATCAAGTGGGATGAATATTTAAATTTAACTTGCAGGAGAAGATGCACAAGCTGTTGGAAGTCTACGAGCGCCTGGGTGGGGAGGAGGATATTGTTAACCCCGCCAACGAGCTCATTAAAGAAGGGCACATTCAGAAACTTTCCGCAAAGAATGGCACGGCACAGGATAGGTATTTATTCCTGGTGAGTGGTTTAGCTGCTCTTTTCTTTTCAGGGTTGTGCTCAGGTTGGATGGGCCTTGGAACAAGCTGGTCCAGTGGAAGGTGACCCTGCCCCTGGGACTGGGTGGGAATGAGATGAGCTTTAAGGCCCTTTCCAACCCAAAGCACTCTGTGATTCTGTGGTACATCCCCATCTTCCCCAGCCCAAATACAAAAAGCATTCACCAGCTGAGCCCAGCTACTCCTTCTGAGCAGCAGTTTTCCCTTGAACCTTTCTCCCTGAGGATTTCCTTCCTTCTTCCATGTTGTGCCTTTGCCGATGCCTTGTCAGCTCCAAAGGGGTCTTTGCTGTGTCCCTGCCCATGGGCTGAGTTTTGGTGGAGTGCCAGAGGAGGTGGTTTCCAGCCATACCTCATTGCTGCAGAGGTGGCCAGCTCTTGCTGGCACTGAGAGGAGCTCTCAAGGCAGTCAGGTTCAGAGGGAGGGGCAGAAGGGGGAGCTGACTGCTCCCTGAGCCTAGCTTTCACCTTAAACCTCTCCCTGACAACTGCATCTTGGAACAAAACACACCAGAGGCCTCAACTCTCACAATACAGGCCCTGTGCAGCATCTGACCCCTGAGTTAAAGTCTTGCCTTGTTGCAGTTTAACAGCATGGTGCTCTACTGTGTGCCAAAACTGCGGCTCATCGGCCAGAAGTTCAGTGTCCGAGAGAAGATGGACATTGCAGGACTGCAGGTTTGCATCTATTCCCTTCCCTTCCCCTCTTTCAGTGCTGCTCCACTTGGTAGCCCTGCATCGCTGCTGAAGCCAAAACCATCACACTGCATGCTTATAAAAATAGCAGAAAATTCTCAATTCCAGCTTTGGATCACTTTGGATGAGTCCAGCTTTTCCACTACAAGAAGGACCTTAAGGTGCTGGAGGGTGTCCAGAGAAGGGCAGTGGAGTTGGGGAAAGGTCTGGAGCACAAGTCTGGTGAGGGAGCTGGGGGGATTCAGGCTGCAGTAAAGGAGGCTCAGCGGGGACCTTCTTGCCTTCTAGAACTCCCTGACAGGTGGATGTAGCCAGGTGAGGGTTGGTCTCTTCTCCCAGGTGACAGGATGAGAGGAAACATCCTCAAGTTGCCCCAGGGGAGGTTTAGGTTGGATATTGGGGAAGATTTCTTCACTGCAAGGGCTGCCTGGGGCAATGGTGGAATCACCATCCCTGTGAGTGTTCAAAACCAGTGTGGATGTGGCACTTGGGAACGTGGTGGTGGTGCTGAGCTGATGGTTGGACTTGGTCACCTGTAAGGCCCTTTCCAACCCTAATGATTCTCTGATTGTGTCTCTTTTGGGGTTTGTTTTCTGAATTATTATAAGGTGATCATTCAAAGGGCAGTAGAATAATGGTGACTGTGTACGTGCTTTGGCTGAAAGCCTTCCCTCACCCCCTGGCTGACACAGGAGCCTCCTTCTCCCCCATAGATCCAGATCCACAGGTTTTGTAGCCAGACAAGTACTCATGGAAGCAATCCCTTACATTTTCTACCTCTATACCATATTCAGAATGATCCTTTCAGCTAAGCATTTTAAAGAATGACTGTATTTGTAAGCCATTAAAAATGATGGAAAGACAAGGGGGAGGAGGAAAAAGCTGACTTGTTCTTTTGACAGGTCCAAGAAATTGCCAAGCAAAACGTGGCTCATACATTTTCCATAACAGGAAAAAAGAGATCTCTGGAGCTGCAAGCCAGGTATAGTAGTTGTTCAGTCTTTGGAGTTTTGTGGATATATATGGAGAGACTGAGGATCTGGGGGCTGTGCTGGTGTGACAGAGCTTTAAACCACAAGGTGAGCAGCAGAGATGGGGAACTTAGATTTGCCTAAGTCAAAGTGTGTTAAAGTGCTACGTGGATTGCCTTTATTGAATGCTTATGGTGTTTATAGTAGTGTTCGTAGGTTCCCCTGTATCAATAATTCAAATATTTTTGGCATTTGGCAGTAATTACTGGCAATGATTTTTAATAATGTTTATAAAATAGTGGATAGTGACACTAAAATCTTGATGGCTGTGAAGCTGTGAATTGAATTTACTGAAAGTATTGGAAGGAGAATGAAGATGTTTTCTTTTGTTTTAACAGGACAGAAGAGGAGAAGAGGGAATGGATTCAGGTTAGTACAAGATACTGGTGATAAGGGGGGACCATCACCGTGCAGGCAGCACTGACAATTATGTTTCTGGGGTTCTGAGGGAAGCTGGGTGGGCCAGTCTGGGGGAGCTGCCCAGGCAGGGTCCCAGTACTGACCTGCTGGCCCCACAGAGTATCTGGGGTTTCTGAATAGCTTCCCCTTTCCTGCAGTCCTCAAGCCCAGGGAGGGAGGAGACTGAGGCATCAGACCTTGTATATTCTTGCAGTTTGGCTTGTAGAGGCACTGTCTGATGGCAGTCACAGTTCTTAGCTTAAACAGTAATGAGTTAACACCACCACTTAATGTTTTTATATTTACCTTTCATTTCTACAAGTGTAAGGGGTTTTCACCAAATGATTATCCCACCCATCTTCCTATGAAAGAATTTTTTTTGGTGATGCTTCTCATCTTTGCTGGAATTTCTGTCTCAGGTCATTCAAGCCACAATCGAAAAGCACAAACAGAACAGTGAGACATTCAGAGCTTTCAACAGCTCTTTCTCCCAAGAGGAGGAGCATCTTCCTGATTCCTCAGTAAGTACCAGTGCTTCCTTCTCCTTTGCCAGAACAGTTTTACCAGCACTTAATTCCTACCCAGCTAACTCAAAAATAGTCCAGTCTGGTTCTGGATTTTTCTGTGCCATTACAGGGCAGTCAGCTCCATTTCTGAGCCATGCAGATATGGAATGAGTTACACAGGGCAATGCAGTGCCAGAGACCCATCAGTCATGAACAAAAGAGATGTAATTCCTCAGTGTTACCAGAGCTTGGATGTCTGGAATGTTGTTTGTGTGCCTGCAAGATTTTGTTCATTGCTTTTCCCCATCTCCTCAGAGGTGGGTTTGGGGATTATTTCTTTGCTGTTATTTTCTTATTTTTTAAAAAAGACTTGAAAGGAAATGGATGCATTTTAAAAGGATCTTAGAATACTGTCTTATAGATAATAAATATATTTCAGAAAAAAACCCTCTTCAATTGAATATGCCAGATAGTCTTGAGGGTTTATTCTGTTTCTCTGCAGTCATAGTGTATCACTCTGTGCTGTGTTTGCTAGGAGTTGTGTTTTGGAAGTATTCACACGAGGACAATGACAGTATCTCTTCATTCAGCTTGAAAATGATGGTGATAACCTTAGCCACAGGCATTTGCTACAAGCTCAAGAGGAGAGGACCTGGGAGAGCAAAATAATGAGGAATTTCATGCAGCACTGCCTGTGACTTGATGATGTCAGACACGGTAGATCTCGGAGCACAGGAAGGGAAGGTCCATCTGGACTGAACTTTGGGAGCTTTTTATCTTCCCCCTTCCTTGCCCTCCTCATCTGTTTGTTTGGTTTTTTTCTCTTTTGGCACCTAACCATTTTTGACATCTCTCCTTTCCCAAGGCGGATTCAGGGACTCAATAATCTGGATTTTTATCTGATTTATCTCTTCTGGGGCTCCCAGGAAATACTGGGTATGCCTTTTCATCCCACTTACAATGGAGATCTTCCCAAACCTCCCCAAAGTCTAGAATCCTGTTGCTGAAAGCAGCCAGCAATAAGCCATTTTCAGACTCTGCTGTAGCTTACTGATCCTGAACTATTCCTCAACTGAAAATACTCAGAAAAAATCAGAAAATAATCAATTCCTGCCTGTCTTTTTCAGTTAACTCACGGCTGCCTTCAGAGCCAGGATGCTCGGATGGAAAAAAATCCCGGGCTGATAATTAGCAAACTAACAAGCACAACTTCTTTCTGTGTAATGAAGACACAGCATCTGTTCAACTTCATTATTATTACCTTGCTTTGTAAATTCCATTTGATTTGGGGTCTGTGTTCGTGGTGTAGCCATCTGTGTATGCCCTGCTCCTCACAGAAGTCAAGCAGGGCAGGACTCTGGTTTATCCCTGGCTGTGATATTAATGCAGTCTGCACTGTAATTTCTTTAATGGCAGAACCTGCATTTTGAGGAGATTAGCTGCCCTAGATAATCAGCTTTGCAAACTGATGGCATGGCTAAATTGCTGTCAGTGAAAGAGAGCTGAAGGTGTTTCTGTCAGGAGAACTGGGCAAATACTGGGAGCATCCTTAGCTGCATCCACCACAAGCCTCTCATCATCTGTGGGACAATCCTGGGCAGTGACTTGAGAGGAAAAAGGGACAATAATCTTCTTTTTTGCTCTCATGAGTCAAGAAATAGATATGTTACAGATTCCAGATCTGTAACAGCTACTAGAAATTGGCCTCTGGTTCTAACAAGCCCGTAGAAAAAGGATCAAATTGCTTTTCTGCCCCCTTTGGCCATACATTTACCGTGTTACAGTGCTTAGGACTGGTTGCCTTTGCATGCAGCTCTGACCGTGCTTCTGTTTCCCTGCTGACTTACATAAACTCATACCGGTACTGTGGGTTGATTTCAGCCTGAAATCTGCCTACAGAAGACTTGTGGTGTCTGGGAAGTGCAGAGATCTGAAATTTGACCTGACTCTTAAGATTTCACCAATGAATGAACTCTCAGGAGGGGAGGATTCAGGGTCCTGTCAGGGTAAGGGTAGCGGTAGGCTTTTAAAGAAGTCTTAGTTCCTCTGCTTTCACCTGCAGCTTTTCCAGGCTATGTCAAGGGTGTTTTGAAAGCCATCTAAAAGTATTCCCAAGCAAAAGGACCTCTTTTCACCACTGCTTGAGCTCAGAAGAGTTAGGGGCTCATGGTGTGGGGAAGGACCCAGTTAGTGCAGTATTGGAGGCTGGCAGAGAGCTGGGCTCTGAGGAGGTGCCATCCCTAAGGCTTGAGACTGAGAATGCTTCTCTTAGTTAAGCCGTGATTTTTAGGTGCAAAACCATGATTTCTGGGTGCTGAACCATCACTATTTCCCTCCCCATAGTTTGGGGTTGTTCTGACCAATCTCTCAGTAACTGTGTTCATACACATGGTGAGTGGTAATGGTGAGAAGCCCCTTTGAAATATTTTCCAGGTAAGAATAGGGGCTATTTGATTTTTAGGCTGTTATTCCAAATAAACATTAAATGGAGTTGGGGGTCTGAAGAGGCAACTGGAGAAATTTTCTCTTTTCCCTAAACTGGCTGGGGTGCTTTTTCAGTCTCTTCTTCAGATCCCATTTTTGCTCCACTTTTCCCTTTCCCAAGCCCCCTGTCACAGCACACTTACATTCTTTTACTAGGCAGAGTAAATTCCTGAATTGATTAGGATGCAGTGAAAAGAGCCCCCTGTCCACAGGATGGAGGAACAGGTGATGTGAAAACCTTCTTGCTGAGCAGTGCTGCTTCCCTTTAATGCAGTCTCCTTCCCTGAGGAAGAGCTCTGGGGTGGCACAGCCCTGGCCCCAGGGGATGCCTTTGCTCCTTTCTTTGCTCTGAACAGTCGATTGATTATATTAGAATAGAAAGAGATACAATGTGGGATCCGAATGAATAGCTCTTCACTTCGGTTGCTTACTCACAGGACGGGTCAGGTTGTTTCTAACAGAGATTAAACCTTTTTGCTTTCCAGTGGAATGAAGCCAGAATGCCAAAATGCACTGGCCATTTGGATAACCTCGAAATCAGAGATGTTGTCTGACTGGTAAAGGAAGAATGATCTGTGGGAGTAACAGAAGTTACCATAAAGGGTCCAATAGGTTGAGAACCCCCTGTAAAGCAGCAGCCTCCCTGTAAATTAAGGCCACATGAGATGGTTTCCTTTCTTTTTAGGATGTAGCCTATTATTCTGGTACTGCATGTAAAGGAGCTTGTTATCTGCCCTCTCCATCTAATGAATATTTATATATATTGTATTGAATACATATAGATATATTAACATTATCTGACTTCTTTATGCATCTCTGTGATTGAGATGTACTGCAATGAATTAAAAGTGGAGTAGGGTTTGAATGGAGTGCATTTTGTTCCTGTCTGGCTCTGGCAGGCTCTGCTGGTGTCCCTCAAGCCGTGGCACTGGCTTTCTGCAGCACCTTGGGGACAGGCACAGGTTGCACTCAGAGGCCAGGTGGCAGTTTGGTGCCATCTGTAAAGTCACCCACGGCAGAGCCAATGTCACATTTGAGGGTGGCTGGGCATATGTGCAACTCGTGCACCCAGGCTGGTGGAAGTTGGAAGAGGATGAGCTTTAAGGTCCCTTCCAGCCCAAACCATCCTGTGTTTGTGGGATACGATTCTATCAATTCAAGTGTATCCACAAAGAGATGAGGGGCTGAAAGCAAACTTTTTTTCCTTTTCTCTCTCTCTTTTTTTTTTTTTAATATTTTTACCTGTTTGTTTAGTTTCCTTTTCAATGTTTAATATAATTTTAGGAAGAATGTCCATGCTGAAACTGTTGTGTGTCATTGTGTGTCCCTCAGATAGGCAGCACCAGCTCGGTGGAATCGATGCCAGGAGCAGATGGTGGTGGTGGATTTGGCGGGGTGAGTAACTTGAAGCTGACACTTGAGGCAGAGCAGGGGTGGAGAGGGGGGTTATGTTTCCCTTCTAGCAGGAAGGAAAAATCGTGCTTCAATATATGGGCTTGTCTCCTGCTGTCTGGGGCTGCAGCTGTGCTGTCCTTGACTTCTTGGTTGAGTTTCCCAGCTACTTTTGCAGCATCAGGGGATTTGGATCCTGCTCAGGTTCTTGCTGCACGTGTGTGTGCGAGCCTGGTTTGGGGGAATGTCCTTGGAGGGAAGCTGGTTCTTCCCTTTTATAGCACTGGCTTTTGGGAGGAGAGGTTTTGATTTTTTGGGGGGGGTTTGTTTAGGTTTTTTGGTTTTGTTGTTGGTTTTTTTTCATTTGTTTGGTTTTGTGTGTGTGTGTTTGTTTAAATTGTGATAGGGAGCTACACTGAATCCTTGGAGGGAGGAGGGCAAAAAGAGACCAGGAAACCTGTCTGGTTAACACTGTCACCTTGTGTAACTCAGGATTTCATCTCCAGAACCTGCTTTTGGTTAACAGTTCTTCCCTAGTGTGCTTTTCCTGTTTGTGCTAGTGCAGAGGAGGTGCTGGTACCTTCATACACCTCTGGCCTGCCACAAAAGCAGAATATACTTCCAAAGCTATTTTTCATCCTGCTCAGTACAAAGGCTGAGTCAAACCTTCATAAGGTCTATTTTTTAGCATTCTTATCTCTCCCTTCTAGAATAAAAGATTTTCAGGAAATGCTTCAGGGGCAGTTGAGTTTACTGAAAAAACCTCAACAAGAACAAACCACAAGAACCAAAAAAACCCCTTTATCTGCTGGCACAGCCTGCAGGGTGTTAGGTATTAACAGGACCCGTTTAATAACAAAGAAGAAGCTCAGCAGCTCCTCCAGAGCCCTGGCCAAGCTTGGAACCTTCTGGTAGAGTGTAGAGTGTCAGTGCAAAGCCAGCAACTCGACCTGTACAAAAACCAGGATATCAAAATTCAGTGTTTGTGATCAGTGTGCTCCTTGCTGGTTATTTTTTTAATTCACATTTAATATTTCCCCGAAGCAATTTTTTCCTTATTTGTGGTCTGTTTTGTGATTAGTGCCCCTGTGCCTTGAGTTACAGATGCTGTACTGAGCAAACTAATTAATAAAAGAGATGGTTTAAAGTAGTTTAAAAAAAAAAAAAAAACATAAA
Organism: Margarornis squamiger; assembly: GCA_035222235.1. Lineage (NCBI taxonomy): Eukaryota > Metazoa > Chordata > Aves > Passeriformes > Furnariidae > Margarornis > Margarornis squamiger. Next base: position 21,064,974 of record JAWWTY010000022.1, on the reverse strand, counting down.
AATTTCTGTTAGTCTTAAGTTTCTTTGGGAAATGCGAAATTTATCTCTGATTAAATTAAAAACTTAGATCTTTTTAGTTGATTAGAAAATAGCTGTGTCAACCACTTGCATAGCATGTCTTGACACGTTGAGTAATTTTCCTGAAGTCACGTATTTCAACAAGAATTTCATTCCCGAGATAGAAAAAAAAAAACAAAACGAAAAATACCCCAAATGTGTAGCATCGATTGTGGGGCTCTAATCCTGCTGCAGATGGATAATACCTTTGTGAGCAGTGAGTAAAGTGGCAGCTCCAGAAAGCACGGTTTTTTAATGCTCACATCCCTTTAGCAGCACCTCGGGCAGAGCATCGTGTGCTCAGCAGCTTCGCAGGAGAACCACTTGGTGGGAGTGGTGCCCAACAAACTGGGAGCTCCTCCCGGAGCCTGCTGGCACTGCCTTGGCACAGCCAGGCAGGGAATCCCTGCTGCGGGAGGGATGGGATGCTCCTCTACACCATCCTGTCCCAATCCTGTGCATGGGCTCAGTGGGCTCTGTGCTGCTGGCACAGCCCTCTGAGTGCAGCAGGGAAGCAGCAGCCTGGCTGACACTTGCATGTGTGAGGTTGGCATGGAGAGAAACACCCTAAAGAAATTGCAAAGCGCCAAACTGACTGTGTAATTTAAAAGAATCTCTCAGCTGTAAGTCAGCGTTTCCCAGAGGCACCTGCTGATGTTTCTACCCTGTCGTGGGTGGCTCCAAATATGTCATCTGTGAATGGAAAATCCACCTGTAAGAGCATAATGAGAAAGAAGACAATGAAATCCCTTGGTTGCTCTTGTGTCTACCCATGTAAGAGTCTCACCAGACTGTGTCTGCGTTGCATGTACAGCATTGGGGCTGAATTTCTACCTGCTGGTACAGAATGAAATACCTGGCCCAGAGAAGCTGTGGCTGCCCCATCCCTGGAAGTGTCCCAGGCCAGGTTGGACAGGGCTTGGAGCAACCTGGGCTGGTGAGAGGTGTCCCTGCAACAGGATGGTCTTTAAGGTCCCTTCCAGCCCAAACCATGCTGGGGTTGCCTTATTCTGTGACTATACAGCAAGTACTACATAATGGAACAGCAGTCTGCTGAGCACACTGGTTTTCTTGCTGTTCCTGTCAGCTTTTGGTGATTGTTCCCTTCTTTTCAGAAGCAGATGTGGGCTCTGGTGGTTCACCAATGATGAGGTGTCTGCTTTTCTAAGAAGGCCAGCCACAGGCCTGCACCTTGCACCCACATTGCTGCACCCATTGCTGGGGTATACACTATTTTTCCACCAAAATTATAAAGCTGGGGGAAACTGTCAAGATTTAGAAAGTTAAATGCAGTCATACGGTAAAAGCAAAGTGGTCAATACAGCCTGGTCTGAAAGATCCTGGCTCTGAACAGATTTTTATGTGAGTGTTTTTTCCTGTGAGACTCGCCAGCTTCAAAACAGAGCTGGGGATACCGTGAGAGATGAGAAATATGGCAATTATTTTGAGTGCATTTAGTATCAAGATACTTGAGCTGAAGCTGGGGCAGCTCTTTGTTAGCATCCCTTTCAACAATCACCAGCAGTAAATAAAGTAGCTGCTGTATTAAAGGACACAGTTGCAAAGTGACTGTTTATCTGTGATGAACAGTGTGAATTATGGTGCATGTCCTTGTTTGCCACAAAAACCTCTCTGTTCAGATGTTAAGAGTATGTGGCCAGCTCAGCTGAGCCATCCCTGGGTGGGATGAAGGCACTGCTCATGCAGAAAGGTCTCCTGGTTTCCCCAAGTGCTTTTTAATTCTTTCTCAGTGTCAGCAGTTAAATATCCTATCACTGAAAAAGTCTTTCTTCTGTATTTGCTCATGTTGTAAAGACTTCTTCATTTTTATTATCTTTTCTACAGCTGCAATAGCAGCGTTTGAAGCTCTTGTGTTCTCACTGAATTCTCACAATGTTGAGAAGTATTATGAAATATTGCTGCCATTCATCAAACTCTTGAAGACCCCTTTATACAGGGCCTTTTTGGGTTAGTGAAGTTAGTATCAAATGCTACAGTGCAGGTTAAAATATAATGGTGTAAACCAAAAGGCCGTGCAGAACTGTCCTGACAAATCTTGCCCAGTATAATGCAACACATTTTCTGCTTTTGTTCTTTGTCAAATGTATGGGTCATGTATTTCTGGAAGTGGACACTGCCCAGGCTGTTCCACACTGAGGAGGATGTCAAATAGAAGATCCATTAGAGGAATCATTCAGCTCGAGTCTTACCTGTTATAGAGCATGCATGTGGGAGATGATGGATATTCCTGTTGAAGTACAAGCCAAATTAACCAATTTCCACATGAAGCAGCCCATTCAATTCATGGTAGAGGAACTCCAGCATTTTTCTTATGCAGGCACGTGTAGGTATCAACTGAAAGGCAGAATCTGGTTTTGTTTAGCATTTGTCATGATTACCTTCCAGTCAGAGCTCGCAGGGCTCTGCTGTGCACCCTAAGGTCTCACCTCAGGCATTATGACTGACCTCCAGAAGTCACTAAGAGACACTTTCAGGCCAAGTAAAGAAAGAAACCTGAATGTTTTAGCTGACACCACTCTCCCATTCGTGCTCTCATTCATGCTTTTGCCCCCAGTGTAATTGTGGTTAATATAAGAATCAAAAGTCCTGGTATGCTGTATGCAAATTTGAACTAATAAGGCTGACTGGTGAGAAAATGCTCTGATGTGACAATTTAAGGACAATCCCTCCCTCCCTGGTGGAAGGATAATCAGGCTTCTAAAACATTCCACAGCATTAACATCAAAATCAAGAGTGAGAAGTGGCTGACTTTGGGCAACGTGTGCGATACAAATAAAAAAGTTACTCTGAATGTTGGTGCTGATGAGTTTTGGGATGGCCCTAATGATCTGCCTTACTCCGAGGGGTCTGATTGAGCCCTAAAGGAAAGGCTGGCTAATGACTCATCCTAGGCATTGTTCCCTTGGTGGGATTCAGTGTCCCACCGCTTAGAGCCGGTTCTTTGCAGCAAAAGTGAAATATTGCTCTCTACTCCAAGTGGGGGAGGACTTGGATTTGCAGCCGTTCTGGTTTTGCTGAGCAGTTAATAAGTGTTTATGGGGTTACAGTGATTTTCCTGAATGAACAAAGCTGTGACTGCGCTTCCTTCGCCAAGCTGAGTTGGCAAACAGGCGATGTGCTTGTACACGAGTTTGAAACGTTGCTATTGCAGCCACAGAGAAGATAATAAAAATGCAAAGATCCGATCCAATTAGGGGTAATTAGTTGTGGGTTTGTTGTGTAATGGCATTAATAAGGCAGGGCGGTTGCAGTGGCTCTGCTGAAATACAACATGCTTTCCTCTGTAAGCAGGGAATGCAGGGCAGACTTGAGGAGGCTGAAAGAAGGGGCAGTGGTGTCAGCTTCAAAAGTCAGGGGTTTTATTTACTTGGCCTGAAAATGTCTCTTAGGGACTTTTGTAGGTTACTCATAACGACTGAGGTGAGACCTTAGGGTGAGCGGCAGAGGAAATATTTCTTCTCCCAGTAGGTCGTTAAATGGTTGTGTCAGAGAAGCAAAAATGAAGAGAGTTATCAAAGCTGTGTCAGGAAAGAGCTGTGCCAGAGGACTGTGGTGCCCCCAGTGCTTTGGCTCTCCATGAGCATTGTGCCTGGCTGGAGCTGCCCCAGTCCTACTCCCTTGCACAAAACCAGCCTGACTGGGCAGGATTAATAGTATTTATTTATTTTTAAAAAAGAAAACAAAACAGTGAGTCTGCTTGAAGCTCTGTGTGAAGTTTCATTTTTGAGACCTTCACGTTGGCATGCTAATCATGGAATCCTGGAATGGTCTGGGCTGGAAGGGACCCTAAATATCATGTCCTTCCAACCCCCTGCCACGAGCAGGGACACCTTCCCCTGGACCAGGTTGCTCAGAGCCTTCTCCAGCCTGGCCTCGAACACCTGCAGGCATGGGAAGTCCAGTTTATGCTGGATTTGGTAATTCTCCTTAGTTTATCAGAAAATGATGCCAATTGGGTTGAATTATGCCAAGTGACTTTAGGTACCAGCTTAGGTGCTCAGGTTTAGAGGCCAAACTCACCTGGCCACCCAGACAGCAGGTGGTGCCTGTCACCATCTAGAGGAGTTGATAGCAGGTCCCTGCCTTCCTGAGGAGCTTGAAGCTTCCTTTTGACCTGAGAGGCAGCCTAAGGAAACTCCTAAAATTCAGTTTGGGTGGTGCCAAATCCACTCCCAACACCATCCACCTCTTCCTTCAAGCCATTCCCCCCCAAACCTTCACGTGTGCTCCCCACCAAGGGAGGGGAGTTTACAAGGCACTCCTGAAGCCAACATGTACCTTAGCCAAGGAGGAGGTGGGGGCTGGAAGGGAAGCTCTTCTGAGGTGCCCACGTTGGCCATTCCTCTTCCTCCTCACTGACAGCCAGGGAGGGGAGGTCACTCTGTGCCAGCAGGAGCATGAGAGGGCACAGAGGGTGAGACCACGTAATGCCCACCCAGAAACCCCCGATGGCTGAACCAGCCCTCAAGCTGAGACAAGCAGCAGAATTATGCAAATGCTTCCCTAAAACGGTGTGAATCCCAAAGAAGGACCTTGGTCAGCAGAACCCTGTGAATAATCCAGCGATTTTCTCACTCTTTTAGTTTTAATCCCGTGCTTGTGCTTTTCATTTCAGAGTGATTCCTGTAGAAAGTCGTCCAAATCCAAGCGAGACAAGGAGAAACAGGCTTGCAAGAGCTGCAGTGAGAGCTTCAACTCCATCACGAAGAGGCGGCACCACTGTAAGCAGTGTGGGGCAGTAAGTATCCCAGGGCTCTCAGCTGCTCACTTTCTTCTGCAGAGACCATGGAAAACAACCTTTTATTTTCTCAGGGCAGCAACTAAAAGACGTTCTGATCCGTGGCAAGTCATTGACAGAATTGGTTTCCCCACTTGTTTTCCTCGGGGAGGAAAAAGCTAAACTGGTGCAAAGTCCCAGGCTGTGCTGGTTGAAAGGCAAATCCAGTAGCTCAGTGAATAAAAAGAAAGGTGGTGCTTTCCCTGGGAGTGTGCCTGGGGAGGGGATTGTCCCCTATATTTTGTTGGCACAAACAATGGCCTTAGGACAAGCTCACTTCACACAGACAGCAGCTCTTCTAGGATGAACAGCCGAACATACAATAGTAAAGAGGGATGGGTTGTTCTTTCCCTGAAGAAAGGTTGTGCAAAAGTGGTTTCCTCCTGCTTGCAAAACAAACAGAAAAATCCAGCCTAGAGAGGCAATGCCAGGCTACTGAAGGCCCTTAGCCACCTTCCCTAGTGCCAGTTACTGACAGCTGAAGTCTCAGTTGTGTCTCTGTAAATCACAGCCCTGGCCAAGGTGAGATGGGTTTCTGCAAAGTGACTTGAAACCTGCAGTCTGTGCCTTGAGTTTCACACTGCAGGTTCCTAATGTAACTAATACAGAGTAATGTTATTTAAATAACATTAGTGATTGGGAGTGGAGGTGAAATTTCAGCTGGATAGAGGCCTAAATGTATAGTTAAGGTGTTGAAAAAAACCTCAGTCTCAGCAATTGAAATAAAATTGCTGTGGAGGAGCCAATTTTGCCCTGCAGATGGGTTTTCAACCTTCTGGGTTTGTTTTTATTAACAATTACTTAAATAATGAAACACCATTCTGGATTCTGGTTTAAATTGTCCCATTGCAAAGCTCAGTGTTACTAAAGAAGTGAAATAATGGGAAACCCCCAGGGACAGAGAGATAAAAAGAATTACATAATTAATAATTTATTGTTAACCAGTTGTTTGTTGTGCAATGCCTTGTGGTGTGGTAATAGCATTCAAATTAAAGAAGTTAATTTGTTTCAAGGAAAGACTATCAAAAGACTATCATGTTGCTGAAAATGCTGCTTCTCTTTGGATAACTTAATGCTTCCTGGATTAAGGCACTTCTCTCCATATAATAGTTAATGTCTTGCAGTGAGACATGAAACAACACACACATGTGCCTGGGGGGTTGTCGTGTGTTATTGTGCATTATATGTATTACTGTAAATTCAGAATGGTGGGGCTGACACCCTGGGGACAGTTCCTTTTTCTGGAGTGGGTGTGCTGGAGACAAATTTTTAGCATGTTTTAGCTTCTGGAGCTGCAGGTCCAGCCCTCTTCCCAAGCACTGCTTCCACAGGCCCAATGCTCTTGGCTGCTGAGGCAGATTATAAGTAGTTTTCAATAGATCGTTTATTGGACATGGATTGGTTCTTTAAATAGTCAGTGCTTTCTGGGGTCCTCAGTTCTCCCAGGCTGGCCTCCCTGGCTGACTCCTTCCTAGATCATTAAAAAGCACTAATGGCTTTGTCAAGCTCTTTTTTGACTCATAAAGACTTCCAAGGAAAGAAAAGCACACTTGCATGAAGTTAATCATACAGCATTTCCCAAAAGGCATCTCTTTTCTTTATTTGGGTCTCTCGATCCGTGGCACGGGATGGCAAACACGTTAATTATTGATGCAGGTAGATAAAGCGACTGTTCTGTTGGTCTCTTATGCTTACATTAGTGTTCATGGGCTTTTGCTTTCACACCACCCATCCTGGGAGCCAGCTGGCTTGTTGAAGGGTGATGTCTTCGACTAACAAAGGCCCCTCTCTCTGATCCAGGTGATCTGTGCAAAGTGCTCCGAGTTCAAGCCCCTGGCAGACCACAGCCGGCACAACCGCGTGTGTAAGGAGTGTTTCCTGCAGCTGCCAGCAAGCCCCTGCAGCCCTGGCCTGGAGCCAGTGGCAGAACAGAAGAAAAGACTGGCTGCAGAGGTACAGTCTTTGGCTAAGAAACTTTGTGAAGCTCCCTCCTTTCCCCCCCACCCCCCAGTTTATTTATTAGAAACAAATCAAATGGGTTGTGTTTCCTCCCCCACGACGATAGTTAATCCTCTGGCCTGTAACTCGTATGGAACGTGCCTTTGGGTGCTGGTTGTAGATGGTGGGAGTTCCTTGTAGGGTGCTGATCACACAGGTTTGGCAGTTAAGCTCCACCTTCTGAAGTTACAGAAAAGAGGGGAGAAACCCCTGGCTCCTTTTTATTATGGTGCATTTCCAATCTTGAGCTGTGCACAATAACTGTTCTCAAAATCACGTTTGGTTTTGCACTTCTGATTCCACATAGTAGATACTTCTGCACTCCTTATTTCACATCCTCTCAAAATACTGTTGAAACCATTTTTTTCTTAGTTGCTTGTGCAAAGGAATGGCATCCTTCTGGAAGACTATGAGGATTCACCAGAATTTTCTCAACCCTGCTGTGATGCAGGCTCTTTCCTCCCCAAATGTGATTTCCACTGTGTGAACAACTGCTTCCCCAGTGCCACAGGCGTCACCAAGCTTTACACCCTGAGAGCAGCCCATCCTACCCTTGTTTTGTACAAGAACAGGAAACACGTTGGCAAACTGAACCTTTCTTTTGACTAATGCCTTTTTTAGAGCATGGGCAGAGCTGCAGGTACCATTACATGTCACACTCCTCATGGGCCACCTTGAAGACAAGGTGTTTCTTCATTTCACCTGTGAAACACAGCCAGAAGTCACTGGATGGGTGAAGGAGGATCTTCATCTCAATTAGAAGTGGACCCACAGGGACATCAGGTTCTTGAAAGAGCCACGAACACACTGAGAACTTCATTGCCAATCATCACTCTTTCTCCATGGGCTTACCTTCACCATCCTGCTCCGAGCACCTCATGGAAAACGGGGGGGCAGTTGCAGTCTATACTGGGAAACATCTGATCTTGAAAACCATCCTTCTGGAAGCCACCCCTCAGAGCCACTGGGCTGCCTCCCAGCCTGGTCAAACTGCTCATCACACCAAACTACGTGGAGAAGGGATGGACCCTGAGCAAGAAACATAAACCTGCCAGTGGAAACCCAGAGCTCCTTCAGCAATCTTCCTCAAAAAGGGGAGCTTTAGCCAGGCTGCCAGGACAAGGTTCTTCCCCCAGAGGGTGGTGGGCACTGCCCAGGCTCCCCAGGGCAGTGGGCACAGCCCCAAGGCTGCCAGAGCTCCAGGAGGGTTTGGATAACACTCTCAGAGATAGGGTGAACTGTCCTATGCAGGGCCAGGAGATGGACTTGATCCTTGTGGGTCCTTGATGCAGCTCAGGATATTCTGTGTTTCTGTGACATGTTTTGTCCCAGGCTACTAAAGGTACCTGTGCAGGTAAACTTACACCAGCACGGGGTCCCAGAGTGAACTGGGCTCCTCAGGAGGGAGCTCTGCCAGCTCTGTGCCCAGACACATCCTCACCAACACAGGGTGGGGTCAAGCTGCAGATGCACATTGCCCTGCCCTGAGCTGCCAGGCCTGCAGAGAAGGTTCTGGATCCAGAACTTCTCCCATACCATCAAAACCTTCAGCTCCGGTGTCCCTGCCCATGGCAGGGCATTGGAACGAGATGCTCTTTGTGGTCCCTTCCATTCCCAAGCCATGCTGTGATGCTGTGACATACACTGCAGCTCTGCCCCACCCTTGGAGGGGTATCAGGAAAGCCTGTGGTGCCTCTTGACAAACTTTCCAGCAGTGTTTGAGCAGAGCTTGTTTGTGAAAACCTGCATCTCCCCAGGGGAGGGAGAGCACAGTTCATCTGAAGAGCCAGAAGGCAAACCAGTGAAATGTGGCCTGTGGCTTTACTTCAGAAAGCAGATTACAGCAGAAAGCTGTAAAAAGCCAAGGAAAAGTGTCATTTTCCCCTCCTGTGCTCAGGCTTCTATTTTATTGTTAAATCTTCAAAGGCTCAGGTAAAGTGCAAGAAAGCTGGTGTATGGAGAGGAAAGATCGGAGTGGGGCTTTTTCTTTCCCTCCCATTTACAGGAAACTTTGTTAACAAGCTTAGGAGCAGCTGAGGGGATTGCCACTCTCCAAATGTTATTAGCAGCTGTCAGAAATCTCCAGGAGACTTCTGTGCCAAGCCTAATGTGACCAGGAATTTGGTTTTCTTCGCTTTCTATCAGCACAACCATTTCTTCCAGTCGTTTCTTTTTTTTGCCCTCTGGTTTGGCTCCCCTCTCTCTGTGTCCATGCACAAGAGGAGCTGTTAATACACCCTTTGCATTAATTTGGAATTCTCTCCCAGCTGACTTTGCTAAGAAATGAGCTGCATCATCTTAATTACCATTCTCAATTTACTGGGTGGAAGGGGAATTTAACTTCCTGTCCACTGAGAGTGGTGGTTCAGCCTCTGTCTCTGTTATGGATTTGTGCTATTTCTTGATGGTTTATAATAATGATTTTTATTCAGTTATTTGCTGTCCAGCATTTGCCCTCCAGTGTTATTTGACTCTGCACAACTTAAATGTCTTATGCTTCATTTTAAGTATTTTGCCCACTTAAACATCAGTGGAAACAGCTCTTTTTTTTTTGTTTTTAATCCCTCATCCAGAAGCAAAGCATCCTTGCAGCTGAAAACAGCCTCTTCAGCAGCTACCTCCAGTTCCTTGAAAAAGGGAAGACTTGGTACAAAATGTGGGTGACCATCCCCAAGACTGAACCTCTTGTTCTGTACCTGCAAGGAAGCAGCCAGGTAAGGTGGCATTCGTGAGGGTTAACACACAGGGAGGGGGAAAAAAAGAATAAATATGTCAAACTGAGAAATGGGTCAAAGGATTTGGCTTGGTTTCAACAACAAAACAGAACTTGGTGTTCTGAATACAGCACAAAGCCTCAGAGATTTCAGATTGCCTTGTTACCTGTGCTTACTGCTGATACAGTGTGAGCAGATGTTTCAGCTCATCACTTTTCCTCTTAAATTTTTAGGGAAAAAATAGGGATAATTAGGTTAAGTTTTGGCTTTTTTGGAAGTTTCAGGCAGGTATTTTTGAGGGGTTTATCATTCTGTCATTAGGGAAAGCACTTTCCAGTTAAATGTATAGAGCTGTGAAGCAGGCTGAGTATTGCAATTGCTGGTTCAAGCCTATTTTTTTTGTTGTTGTTTTTTTTTTTTAAACCTAGTTCTGGGTTGAGAGGATGGAGGAATTTGTGAAAATGTTGATGTTCTTCAGCCTGAAAAATGGTAAAGCTCCTTGCCATAGATGGCACCGTGGGATTGTATCTTTACTTGAACTAATGACATTGATAAGAATTCTTTGTTTCTCACTGTGCTGTTGAAGCTGACTGGCATTTGTGTGTGACTCAAGTCAAGTGATAGAAACATCTATATCCGAGATAGGATATCCAAAATAGAACTAGCAGTCATGCTTCCTTAGCAGCGAAGATAAAGGATTGCAGTGCTGAAATGAGATTCCCCAGCTCCAGTTTTGTATCTGGCACGTTTATACACAGCTTTGTTTATCTCCTGGGTGGGATGGAAGAAGGAGTGGGTCTGAATTCAGCCTGCCCTTACCCTGCTGTAGCTGCAGTGATAAGGAGGTTTGCTTTTTATGAGCATCACTCTGGGGCTAGGAAGTCTTGGAACTCCATTTTCCCATCATTTTATAAAGCCTTTCAGAGTAAAGCTCACTGTGTAGCTGGTGTTCAACAAGAACTGTGTTCGTTTTGCTGCTTGTCAGCAAGAACACCTCTGGCTTGAAACAAGTGTGTGCAATGATTTAAACAGAGTGCTCAGAGAGGCTGAAAGCTTGAATTTGGAGCTTCAGACACAGCCCCTTTGGCTTCCTCTGTGATGCCAACCCCACAGTGGGTAAGCTTCCAGCTCATCCTGGCTTCAGCAGGCAGCCTGGCTTCTCTCCTAGCCCACGGGAGATGCATGGCTGAAATTACACATTAAAAAAGCAAAGAGCCTCACACGAGGCACTGAAACAAGGCAGCAAACCCAGGCTTTGGATCTCCCTGGAGTCAGGGTCTGGGGAAAGGAATAAACCTTTAAAAAGTCAAGCAGAGAAAATGGCTTTGCTGCACAACTTTTCAACTGATGGGCGAGCTGTGCCTCAGCCAAGGGCCAGGGCAAGCCCTGTGTCCACACAAACCAAGCCTGGTTGTATCACATTTGGGCAAGGAGGGTGGGAGAGAGGTCCAAATTCTTTGGCCCTCCTCACCCAGGAGCAATATGTGTCATCCAAGAGATGTGTCATCCAAGAGATGTGTCATCCAAGAGATGATTGGAGTGAGAAGCTGAGAGAAAGCGACACCTCTTACCCAGAAATTTAGGATTTCCCCTGCTGCCCAACTGTTTGTTGCAGGACAGCCCAAAGAATAACCCATTTGTGTACTTCAGTTCACATCCAACTGCAGGAAAACAGGCAGCCAATCCTATTCCTTGATATTAGCCCCACATTCTGGTTAGTTCTGATTTTCATAGGATACACTAGATTTCTGAGGAAAATCTCTTCCAGGGCTTCGTTACTGGTGTCTGAGTGTCTGAAATCAGTTGGGAACCACTCACATGTGCTTGGATGTTATTTCCCCAAGCAATAGTTCTGCTTTTTCACCTCAGTGGGTCTCACAGACCTCTTTGGACCTGCAAAGGAGCATTTCAGTGCCTAAAAGAGGTACCTTTCAGGAATGATGTTGCCAACAATAGTATTAAAGGTCTTGAAACATGGAGTAAAGCATGACCATAGGAGTTTGAATGTTGGGGGATTCTGGTGAAGAGGAACAGAAAGAGCAGCTGCCTCTTGGGAAGAAGGAGCAAACCAAGCTGGATCTGAAGCTTTGGGTGCAGTGAAAGCCCTGACAGCTTCTTCCTCTGCCCCCTGGCCCTCACACCAAAGGAGGGATGCTAGTGCACATGGAAACACAACTCACAGGCTTTAAAACAGCAAGAAAACTGCTCTTTTGCTTTAGATGCTTGTTCCAGGAGAATGAATTCATCCCAAGTGTTCACAGCTTGAGCCTTGCATAAGGCTTTATGCATGAGGATGAATTCCCAGCTTGTTTGGGTTTGGGAATGATACCAACCTGATCTGTCCTCAGTTTGTAAGCAAAGACCACTTCAAGTGTAAGGAGCAGTGGTTTTAGAGAAGTTAGTCTGTCTTTCCAAGGGCTCCACCTGGAGCTTCCGCCCCTGTTGGCCTTGCAAAATGCACAGCCACCTGCACAGCTCTGACATGAGCCCACCTGAGTGGTAAGTGCAGAGCTAAGGCATCCAGGCTAGCTAGAAAAGGACAAGATTTTGGAGAAATAGGAAGGGTGGAGCTGGGATAGTGAGAGCTAGTGTGTGTATGGATATATATGTGTGTGTCTTGGATCAGGTTCGATCCAAGAGAAAATTCTGCTTTATAAGGAAGAAAAATCTTCCGTTCATTGTGTAAATATGATTTACTTTTAGAAAATAAGGGAGTAGCTGAGTTTGAAGTTGAGCTCAGGGTTTCAGAGAAGTGGTTTTTTGGCTTGCCTGTTGATCTTGTTTAGGAGAAGCTTTGCCTGGCTCCACACCAAACTCTGCCTGCCCTTTTTGTGGTCCTGCAGAGCTTTGCATCACAGGAGCCTCTCAGTGACTTGTGCAGGATTGGGATTAGGTCATGATTGGGCAGTGGGTGGAGTTTGGGTGGGAAAACCAGGCATGTTCTAAGCCCACTCAGAAGTAGGAGGGGGAAATGGCACTGGTGCCAGTGTTGTATAAGAGAGTTTATACAGTGTGAGGAGCTGTGCAGTGCCAGAGGGATGGCTGTCTGTGTGCAGGGGGCCTGAGACAGAACTGCCTGGATGTGCAACTGAGCTGTCCATCCCCAAATCTCAAGCCCTGGGCATTGTATTGGCTGCAATACAGCAACAAATCCGTGCTGCTGTAATGACCTAGATAATAATGCATTTGTGTTGTGCTGGGGAGAGTCAGCATGAGTGCACAGTGCTTGTGGTTGCTGACAGTATTACATATCCACTAGATTTTTATCTATCACTCACTATGTGAGGAAAATGATTGCAATCAGCCCTGAAGCAAAGCCCTTCTCAGCACTGGGTATTTTGGTTTGATGAAATACCAGTGTGGTGCAGCCCTGCTGTGTTGCATACAGAAATATTTGAAAAAACCACCAAATCAGTGCAAACAGCCAAATCTGGTAGGCTCTTAAAACTGGAATATGAATTTTCTCTCTCTGTAAGGCCTGTAAATTGTACTTCTGTGCTCAGTGTGGGGCTGGAATTCCTGGATTTGCTGGGCTCCAGGAAGGAGGGAAGGGCTCAGTGGCAGAGGACATCCAGAGGTGCTGCTGGTCCCACAGGGAGGTCTGGACTGGGGGTGGGGTTTGCCTCAAGGCCAGGGGCTTCACCTTTACCTGTCAGTAGTGCAGCTTTTCAGAGATAATGTAAATCCCTTCCTTTTGAATCAGGCAGGTACAGACAAAGTGCCAAAGGCAGCATATTAAGAAAAGGGAGGATGCAAGACCAAAGGCAGGCTGCTTAATTAGCCGATGCCTGCACATGTTGGGTAGGTGCAACACATAAACCTCAGTTTGCTCTTATGGTGCTCTGCTACCAACAGCATCATCCCTCATTGTCATGGGCAGCCTCCAGTTCTCCATGTGCCAAGCCTCAATGTCTGTTTTTCCAAGCCAAGACCAGCAAAGCAGGCATGGTTGAGCTCTGCATGTGCTCTTGTGCATTTGTGTTCATCAGCCCCATGTTTGCTTGCTTGGGCGGTGCCGTATGTACAGGGCTGGAGCTGCTCTGTACATGCCAGTTCTTCTGCTGCATGGGCAAGATCTCCCTGTTTCTAGGGATGTGGCTGTGGTGTCGGGGTACAGAAACCCTGCTGCATTGGAGACAACTCCTTACACTCAGATGGGAACTGAATTCTTCAGTGTTTGGCCTAAAGCTGCCTTAAATCTCACTGAATAGTGCTCGGTCTTCGAATAGTTGGGCTCTGGCATTTTTGCATGACAGTAACGAGTAGTAGATGAATAAATCAGGAAGCCTGTGTGGATCTAATAAAACTGTGTAGACACGTTTTTGGGTCTGTGTTTCTTGCTCCTTTAGTATGTATCTGAACGGGCAGTTTTGAAACTTGAATTACTTTAGTCAAGGTGTTAGAAAAGTCAGGAATTCTTTTGGCCATCGCTCTCAGATCTCCGGTCCTCTTCCAGATCTGCCAAGCCATCTGCATTTGGGGTGGGCTGGCAGAAGAGTGACTTTGCTGCTTCTCTGTGTGTTGCCTGGTAGGTTTGGTAGGGGCTGCTCCACGGGGAGCTGCTGCAGGAGGTGACAGCTTCCTACAGGTGCTTGATGTCTGTGTGGTTCAGACTCCAGTCTGGGGACGTGTTTTTGGACATGCTTTGAAGAGAGTTGCTTGGCCATGGCACAGCCTGCCTTGCTAAAACATGTCTTTCCTGAGAGCTTAGGAGAGAGGAGCTGGTTGGTGCTGAAGATGTGGCTGTTGCAGAGCTGTATTGCTCCTTAGATCTGTGAGCCAGTCTGGCCTTTAAGGGATGCTCAAGAATCGGGGCTCAAGAATTGACTGCCTTGACAATTTGGAAAGGCACCATAAATAACCCAAGACATTCTGCAAAGATTCACTCTTAGGCTGAAAATCCAAAAGTCTCTTTTGTTTCAAAGTCTTTTCCCTGTTGGTTGTTTGGTGTCTTCTCAGGGTCCAGCTCTGCTTATTTGTTTCCTTTTAACCAATCCCACAGAGGTTGTTTGGTGTCTTCTCAGGGTCCAGCTCTGCTTATTTGTTTCCTTTTAACCAATCCCACAGAGGTTGTTTGGTG
>JAWWTY010000022.1:21037862-21050227 GCA_035222235.1 Margarornis squamiger | reverse complement strand
TCTCTCAGGGTCCAGCTCTGCTTATTTGTTTCCTTTTAAACCCATCCCACAAAAAAGTTCCAAAGGGATGACCCCAAACCCTTCTCAGCTGCATCCCATTGCCTGTACCTAACGCAGAGGAATTTTTGTGAGAGACACGTGCACACATCACATGAAAATTACATGCAAATCCCTGGCCACGTGAGAAGAATAAATCACCCAGCAAGCCATGGCTTTGTGTCGGGTCAGTCCATATTGCCCCTTCCCTGCTTTTCTCTGCTGCAGTGCTGAACGAGGAGCCAAATGCACGTGTAGCTGGGAGTGGCTCCGTGTGCTTCCCGCAGTGTGTGACCGTGCCCTGCTCCTCCCCTTCCACACGGCATTTGGGGCTGGGGTTTGACCTGCCTTCTCTCTCCCATAGGATGGACGGAGCCCACGGCCCATCCCTCTGCCCGGCTACGAAGTCAGCTTGCCAGGTTCTGGTGAGAAGTTTGAAGTGAAGCACGTTTTTAAGCTTTGCCAGTCCCATCAGACTCTGTATTTCAGCGCCGAAGATGAGGAGCTGCAGGTGAAATGGATGGAAATCCTCACCAAAGCCGCCAAAGGGGAGACCGAGGAGGCAGCCGAAGGGCTCGGCAACCCCTAGAGCAAGTTCCCTTTACTTTCTTTCCTACATGCTATAAATGATCACTTGAATTTGGTATTCATGGCACTTTGGAATCTGTATGGCTTTATATTTTCATGTGTCTGCATAGGAAATTCGGTGGTTTCTTGCCTTTTATTGTACATTTTTCACGTACAGTAGTTACCTGCCACGTATTATGTTACAGGAAAAAGTAGTCGTAGTTGTTGGTGGTGTCGATGCCGGTTTTGAAACAAAAGACGAGGAGCAAAGCATTAATTTTAACAAAGGTCACGGAAAACCATCGCTCTTTTGTTTTCCTCAATGTATATTTTCCAGTCCTTTTTATTGCTGTTGAGTGCAGGATGTGTATAGTCTGTGATTAGTTCTATAAATGCTGCCTTTTTAAGTTAAATGTTGTAAAGGCTTGTGCTGGCCACTGACATTCCATTCTCTGCCTCCTGGTCAAAGGTCTTTGTGAAGTGTGAGCAATGTACTGAGTATTTTTCCCTTTGCTAAAAACTATGTCTCTGCTATTTTGAGATGACCTGTTCACAAGACAAATACTGTAGAAGGGACTTCTAAAAATGACTGCAAATGCTGCAGAGCAGAACATGAAGAAGCCTCATTGATTTTAAGCATTTATCGTATCGATTGTTTTCGTTTGGAACCAATACCTTCCTTTCTGCTATTGGAACCCATTTTGATGTAAGTGGACAAACATTTTATACTGCCAACGGGGTTGTGATCAATAAACAAGAACATTTTTAGTACACACCGTACAAAAAGGTGACTTTTTTGTTGTACTGGTTAATTTAAGTGGCCTAGGTTTTATTTATATAATTTGTAAATAATGTTTCATAAGTATTTTAAGAATTTTTAAAAGGACCTCAGCTAATTAACAGGATTTAGTGCATAGTATAAGAGATATTTGTATGAACTGAATTTGTAATTTAATTTTCCTGTTCGCCTGTGTTTGTCTTATTTTCAAACTTAAATGCTTATCTATTTAAATAAAAATTCCTGCAGTTAACTCCTGAGCCAGATTTCCAAGGCACAGCAAGGTTTAGGTCAACATTTAATATAGCTTTAAAAAAAAAAAATCTAAAACAAACAAAAAAAAAAGGCATGTCTGTTCCTAGTGGTAGTAAGCATGTAGTATCAATCAAAATGAAATAAAATATGTCACAGTACTGTATTTTTAAATGGTTTGGTTTAACTTTTGTTTCCTCTTCAGCCTTCTACGTTTTCTGATCTTGGTAGAGAGGAAGAGCTGCTCCTCACAGCCAGAGTTTGTTAGGATTGGTGACAATTAGTGAGCTGCATGAGTGAGTATTTCCCACCCTACAGAAAAGGACTTGCCCTTCTTTGGGCTTTGGTTCATTTTTTACAGTGGTGCAATAAATCACGTACCTGAAGGCCATGATGAGAAAAAGTGAGAATCCATGTATTTGATTATCTGCTGGGAAAATTTCCCAAGGCTTGCATTTTCCGTCTCCTCCCTCCCATCAGTCAACACAGAAAAGATTTCTTGAGGAGGAATTTTTAGCCTGGAAAGGGTTTCTTTTCAGTGTGTGTTCTTTCTTCTGCCAAGCTTCCCCGACAATATAACCGTGTGTTAGTGCTTGCCTTGAAAATTTACTCCTTTTGCAACATCTCTTGTTTAGAGATGGGGTTTTGTTGTTTGTTTGTTTGGGGTTTTTGGTTTATTTTGTTTTAAAGTATTTCCTTTATTCCTCTGCTTGCTTGCTTCTTTTTCTTACCAAGAGAGAAATGGGAAGGGACAATGGTAAACCAAAGCAAAATCGACACATCTCCATCCATCTTCCAGTTCCCATTTTTATTGGCCAAGAAAAAAAACTTTGACACGCTCTTTTTTTCCCCCAATTTTTCAGGGTTTTTTTTTATAACCAAGTATGTCAAAACACACATCTTAAAAAACATTCCAGTTCCATCAGCAGAACATAAAAATGAGGCTTCCTGTAACCAAACTTCTCAATGAAGAGCCAAAATTCTGGATTCTGCAAGGATCAGGAGAAGAACTTACATCAAATGATCCAGCTACAAGTGTTATTCTGAAAGAACTGTGTTATACTGTTTTCAAACTCTGAAATTAAGAGAGTGTCTTTATTCATTGATTTGGTTATTCAGAAAAAAGAGACTCAAGTCATCAGTTTACAACATTTATCGAGGCACAAAGCGAGCTCCAAGATGTGAAGAGATAAAGATTACCTTTTCTTCATACGACAGCCAGCAATACTTACTTTGTGTTCTTTGGGATGAGGTAACAAATGGTTGGGGGGCTTTTCTTGCCTGTTTCACATGTTAGCAGAGTTTCCCAGAACCAGCTGCCCAGCCATGCTGGAACTGCAGGTGAAACCTGCTGGTTTAACTCCCGAAAAGCCACGTTGCTTCCCTTTACCAGCCCCACGGAACGTTTCCCTGCTGAACAGAAATGATTGTGTCTCCCCAAAACCAAGCTCCTTCCCTTTTTCCCTACCTCCATTTCCCTTTTTCTGTTCTGCAGCCCGTGGGGGGCATGGGGAGGGTTTTGGTCTGGGTTTTCACTCGCCTGGGGGAAGCTTGGTGGGGCTGAGGGATTGCAGGCTACAGTAGAATGAAATCTTGCTAAGCTTTTCAGAGAGCCAGTGCTTGCAGATCCTGTGTGACCTGTGATCACAGATCAGACTAGAGAAAGAATTCTGTTTGGTGCCTCTGAAACAGAGTTTTGGGCAGCTGTAACTAGCTTTGTGAATGACTTGCTCGAAGGCAGCAAATCAAGCTTGGCTGCCTTAGAACTGCAGCATTTGAGCATCAGCACCGTGCAGGAGTGTTACTGAGACACATCTTCCCAAAGTGGTTCTAAATTCAGACAGCCAGTCCTCACCTGGAATGATTTAGGTTAACTTCACCAATGCATTTAAGTGAACCTGGGAAAAATCTGGTTTCAGAGCAGCATGTGCATGCCCTGCTCAGTGGGAGTTGTGTTCAGCTTGGGAAGGAAACAAATGGAAATCCCAGCAATTCACACAGACTCTGTCTAGACTGTGTTAGAAAGGCCTAATGCCCAAGTCCCCAAATCTGTCATGTGGACCTGCTGTGCTTGCAAACGTTGAGTAACTTCCCTTGGTTTCAGGAAGGATGCTCTGCAGACATGGGAGGTTCTTAGTTCCCTAGGGGGATCAAAGAGGTCACTTCAGGTCTGTAGTGGTGTCTTTAAGTCTGAAAAGGAGCAATCAGTGATCCCAGCATCTCAGAAGGGACAAGGATCTCTCAAGACTTTTGCCCTGGGTTATAAGAATTAGCCATTTGCTCTCTGGGTTCTTGTGCCATGGTGGTCTGTCACTTGCAAGAAGAGCTTAAACTGGAAAACTTTGTCCCACTTCTAGTGCTGAAGAAGATGCTTTCAGATTCCAAGCTGAAGATGGCAATGCTTGGTGTGAAACTGGTGACAGCTGACTTCTGAGCTGGGTGAGGTGACTGAACACCATGTCTTGGCCTTGTGAATGCATTATTGATTTCATTCTCCATGTAGGGCAGCACATTTTTGCTTTGATAAAAGGGCCCAGTATCGACTCTGATTTTACTGGAGCTGAAAAGGCTGAAAACCTCTCTGGAGGTTTTAATTTTTCAACACTTCCAGTTTGCCTGTGGTGTGAAGTTCTAGTAGTGTGGGTGCTTTGGGCAAGGCTGGAAGCACTGGGATGTTTCCACAGGCAGCTCTGGGTAGTAATTTGTCCTGGGAACTCCAGTGCCATCGTGCTGTTCAAAGGATGGACAGTCCACCTGATTTTTTCACAAGTAAAATTGTACCTTGCATTTTTAGAGGTCTTTTTTTTCATTACAATCAACGCTGTTGAAACCACATCATGGAGAAAGGGAGTAACTCAGCAACAGGATTAAAGTAGGAAGAGCTTTGTACTGGAGACAACATGAAAGGAAAATACACTGAGTGTGTGTACAACTCCCAGAGCAAGGCAGGACTTCAGGGGTGGTCGTTCAACAGCTGGGGGGAGGGAGCAATAACAGACTGGTTTTGGTAGTGAAACTGGGTATTCATGAAGAGAGAAGATCTGAAGGCTGTTCCACACACCCATTTCTAAAATAATGACTGATCCTGGGCATGTTCAGTTCACCTGGGCCCAGCTAGACCTGTATCAGAGTTGACATGCCCAGAGAAGAGGGTATGGACCACGTGCTCGTCAGTTCATGTGAAGAACCCCCTTTTGACAATCAAGCTCTAAGTCCCTCTGTTACTCAGTGCCAAGAAGCATCAAATTCTTGGGGCTGGGTGGCAAAAGGTCTCTTTGAAGTCATGTTCAGTGACAGGGTGGGATTGGATTGATTTAATGAGCCAGTACAGGCATGTCTGCCTGAGTTTGTCACTGGGGTGTGACACAGGGCTGTGTCCACGTGTGCTGCTGTGTGTCAGTGGAAAGGGGACTTGCCATACCGTTTGTGTTCATAAAAGCAAAGCTTAGGGGTAAGTGGATGGCAAAAGGGAGCTGGGACACACCTGTAATCCTCTCACAGCCCTTGCACAAAATGAGAGAGTGGAGAGTAATTTCCTCCGTTGTGTGGAGCCAAATCCTCCCTGGAGCAGCTCGTCCTGTGCCCTGAATGCATCTCAAAATACCCGTAGAGAAGGAGATAAAATGAAACATCTACAGGCAAGTGACATTCTGAGCATGGCCCAGTTCTGAAGTCTTTTGTATTGCATTGTAACATTTGTCAAGTAATTTCAGGAGAGGAAGAGAGGGTGGAATGGTTTCTGCTTAGAGAAATACTGTCTTACTCCCATTTTCGTTATCCAGAGAGTTGCAACAGCAAAGATTGCTGCTGTAAGCCAATAAATGGAATTGTTACAGGATATTATCAAATAAATTACAGGTAGGGACAGGGGAGCACTGCCAGTGGTTCTGCTGAATTAATGGTCATGTGTGTGACTGGAACTGAGGGGTGATTGGGCCTCCACAGCCGATAGAGGAGTTCCCAAATTCATGCTGGTTTGTGACTTTTTAAATAAACCAGAAGGGCAGAGCCCTCGTGGAGCCCTTGTGTCCATAGTTGGGGCTTAAGGCAGTGAAGTGAGGGAATTGCCACAGCTGGGGATGGGGAATGACCAGAGACAAGAGAAGAACTGAATGAAGTTAGAGGGGGGAGGAAAAAGAGATCCTGAGGACAGCTGCTTTCTGGGGAGAATAAAGGAGTGTTATTTGCCCTGGGAAGAAGCTTTTCCCCTTTGCAAAGAGACACTTTAGCCTGATTGAGTGGCCCTTAGCAAGCTGTAAATCCCAGAGCGATCTCATAAGAGGGTGGTTCACTGGCTGTTATGGATGATCTTCCAACCTGGGTGATTCTGTAATGGAATTAGCTATTGGATTTCATTAGTATTAATTTAGCATGGTATCAGTGGCTTCCTGAGGATCTGCTGTAAATAAGGCATCTCTCCACACTGGGTAAGGAAGGGTCTTTCAGTGCCAGGAACCTCCAGCCTGGAGAGGTGTCCCAGCTCAAGGGCAGGTCACCAGCACGCAGCCCAACTCCTGGGCAGGGAGAGCTCAGGGAAGGCTCACCCAGGCTGAGCTATTTGTGGGATAAAGTGGGTGGCTTGAAGGCAAATGGGATCTGATGGGAAGGATAGGCATGAGACCCCTCCTCCTACCCACAGCTGTACCCAAGCTCATGTGCACCGGTGCCCACGGAGTCTCTCTGCCCGTGTGGGTTTCCTGGAGGAGTTCATGGCCTTTTCCTCCTTCAGAGCCTGCACCAAACTGGTTTGGGGAAGGGGGCTGAGTGATCCATCACACTGACCTTCAAAAACCTTTCTAAATATAAAAAGGACACAAAAGAGGGACATCGGCGCCTTGCTGAGCCAAGAGCTGGAGCTCTCTCAGAAGGGAAAGGTCTTCTGTGCAGGGACTGATAAAACTGTGGTTCTACCCTAGGCAAAGCTTCATTCTTTTAACAATCAGCCAGTCACAGCAAGCTGTACAAATATAAAAAATGTAAATTTGCTGATGAGACAAATCTGGAAACAAAGACGATGACAGGGGTCCTAAAACATGCCACATTCTTGTCACACTGCCGAGTAGGGAAGAAACGTGGCATTCTAGCAACGAAACAGTGGAGAAGATGAAGGAACATCTTCAGGATAAGCAGGAGTGCCCAGAAACAGAAGAATGCTTCCATCCTCTTCGGGCCATGATGCACTTTCCATCGCTTTTATTTGCCCTCTGCTTTGACTCAGTTCTTTTCCCCATCCCTGCAGACAGGTTACTGCTCAAATCTCCTTTCTCCTCCTTTCCCCTCTCCCTGAGTTGCATCCTTTCCCTCTCCCTGCTACTGCTGCCCAGTGTGTGCTCCACAGGTCCTCCAGAGCTCTCTCCCACCGGGTGCTGCCCCCTCCCCACACTGATCCAGATGCTGAAGTGTCTGTCATGAGATACCTCAATAAGCCCCTGCTCATTAAACATGCTCTGTCCTTGCTAATGAGATCTCAAATTAATACCTTGGTAACAAACACCTGGTGCTGCTCCCTGCCTTGTGGAAGGGCATAACTGTGTTGTGAAATGGGAATTCTTCCTGCTGGAAAAGTAGCTTTTGTCTCTTTTAACCTGGGTTGCTTCATGCCTGATGCTGCCCCTGAGTCTTCTTCTCTGGACTCCTCCCGTCCCAGCAGCACAGGGAAGGAAGGAGGAATGTATGGCTGAGCTCTGCAGGATGTTAGCATCTTATGGGCCACAGTCAGCTGAGCTTTCCTGGATCACAGTGCCGTGTCTCCAGGTTTTACATCCCAGCAGGGAACTACTAACCACCCTGCAGCCAAGGAGATGGGAAAGCCAGATTAAGTGTGGATAAAACCTGTGCCCATCCCGATCTGCCTGAGCACTGCTCTTTGTGGGCTGGCTGAAATGAGGGCAGATTGGTTTAGGGGTTCTATTTTGGGGCTTTTTCCTTACTGCCCTGAGCAGGCTGTGGAGATGGGAACCTCCTTCCACTGTGGTGGGCAGGAGCAGTGACTTCATCTGCTGGAGGGGTTGTTGATGCCCCACCCCTGGAAGTGTCCAAGGCCAGGTTGGATGGGGCTTGGAGCAACCTGGGCTGGTGGAAGGTGTCCCTTCCATGGCAGGGAGTTGGGACTGGGTAATCTTTAAGGTCCCCTCCAGCCCAACTTTCCATGGTTCTGTGTTTCTTTCTGAGGTCTAAGTCTTCAGAGACTCAAATTCAATGCCACTTCCCTTCCCACCTCTTTCGTGTCTACACCCATGAAACAATTGCTTGCAAATTAATAAGATCTGGTTAATGAGCTGGCCCAGGAAGGCTGAGCTGCTTGCAGTGCTTGGCTGAAGGAAGAGCTTTCTTTAACAGTGTCCTTGGGTGCCTGTGGCCAAAAGCAGGATGTGCTCACGGAGCTGGCAGCTTTGAACTGGTGCTGACTGGTATTCCCC
Source organism: Margarornis squamiger (assembly GCA_035222235.1). NCBI lineage: Eukaryota > Metazoa > Chordata > Aves > Passeriformes > Furnariidae > Margarornis > Margarornis squamiger. Next base: position 21,042,175 of record JAWWTY010000022.1, on the reverse strand, counting down.
ATCTCAGCACTGGGATACTCCCCAAACTGCAGTAACTCTGAACAACTCCCACTGGATGCCTCTAAGTCCTTTATTATCCAGCAGTGTCATACTCGAAAATGAGTAGTTGCTGGATATTTGCATTTGTGTCTTGACAGTGGATTTATTTTTTTCAAATGCATGGATTTATCCCGCTCTGATCTAGTGAGAACAGCCAGCGTGTTGTTTGGCTGTTAATCACAACCATCCCACCACGACAGGCTGTTTAAGCTCAAGCTCTTTTATTTTTATGTTTCTATCACCAACACCTATGAAAATCTTTGCTGGGCATGCCGTTTGTGCAGAGGGAAGCTGAAATAGCTGGCTGCAGTTCAGCTGGGTGCTAAGGGAGGGCTGGTGGGGGCTGAGGGGATGGTGAGTGAGAGGAGAACAAGAAGCCTGGGGGTTCTGGGGGAGACAGTGGCATGTGCCAGGGTGAGGGTGGGCACAGCTCCTCCAAATTCATGTGCCCCATCAGTGGCACTGCCCAACACTGTTTATACACACCTATTCACCTGGTAGGTGAGTATTTCATATGGGTTTTTTTAACCTCAAATATATGAATTTTGAAATGGAATAGATATGGAAACTGACTAAATCAAAAAAGAAATTAAAATATCATGAGCGATGCTGGCAGAGGTCAGGCCACATGGGGAGGCTGAGCTGCCATCCTTGCCCTGTCCCTTGTCCTCCATCCTGCTCCTGGGAAAGGAGAATCACCCCAAAAGCGAGTTACACATGAAATAACCTGGGATTTCCAACCCATTCCTCCTTTATGAGCAGTAAAGTTGTTTCGAGTGCTGATATTGTCTTCTTCTGCACCAGAACATGCCTTAGAGCTCACCAATGTACGGGAAATGCCAATAATGTGAAAGGTAATTTCTAGTAATCGGCTTTAATTGCCACCATTAGCACTTGGAGTTCTGCACAAGCTCCAGAGGAAGGGAAAGGACCAAGGAAGCAAGAAGAGGAGCTGGCAGTGGAAGGGAAATGAAGCTTTGTTTGGGGCTCGCTTTCCGAAAGAGTCCTCTGTAAACGCTGTGCCTAATGAAAGTTCACGGAGTTAGGAACGTGCTTTGGGTTTAATTTATTTATTTTCGGTGGACTACAGGAAAGAATATCTTTTCATGAGAGGTGGTTCAGCCTCCCCCGTCCTGAAGGGGTTTTGCATTTACACAAAGAACAGCCTCGTCTTGTCCACGGTGTGACCTTGAATCTGGCATTTCAGTGTCTCAGTCCGAGCCTCCTTTGTGCTCAAGGAGGTTTCTTGGTTTGGCTGGTTCGTTCACAGCTACAGTCAAGTTGGAGTGGGATCTGTAAAGGCTGCTTGACTCCCAATCAATCGGCATCCTTCTGGAGAGCGCTGCAAATGGTGTGTTTAATGGGATTTTTAATAGATCCCATTGCCTGTTCCTCAGAAATGCATCAATCCGGCGCTGCTTTTGGTTAGTGCCCAATGCGGGAGGGAGTCGGGCAATCTGCTCCCACTGATAACACACCCAGGCACCGAGAGGAAACAGCTAGTTCGAGCCCTGTGGTTCAGCTTCGATTCATGGCTCTGTTTGCTGAAATGGGGGAAACGGAGCTATTTCCCTCACTTGTAGATTCACAGTGTGAAACCGTATCCTGGCTGCTTCGAAATCCACTGATAACAGTCCTATTGGCCTCTTTTCAGACCTGTTTTTCCTTTGGTCAAATGCTACTTTTTCCTTGCTCCTTTGAAATTCCCCAGCCCGGCAACGGGGATGCTTAATTGTATGGCTAAGTGTTGTCAGTCAATAGAATTCCCAGCCCATGGGCAGAGCCAGGTGGAGGAGAGAAGAGTGGCTTAAATAAATCCAGAAAGCTCCAACTAGCACTTGTTCTTCTTAATTTCCAAAATTCCGATGAGGGAAGCCTGGAGCACTTATTTTTCTTACCTTTTTTTTTTTTCTTTAAAAAGATAAAACCATGGGGTGGTGGGTTTGGATCTGCTGCCTTTCTCAGCAGCCAGCCTGCCCCACAAGCTTTGGAGCTGCTCAGGAAGGAAGTCCTTTTTTATTCTGGGCAATGTGAGATTATTTTAGTGAACAAGCCCAAGGGAGAGTGTATGATCAAGAGGGAAAAAAATGCTGATGGGTAAAGGAATAATATAATTCATTGTTTCTGGTGCTTCAGTGCAACTCTGGTCTTAAACCTCTGTGCAGTGGGTAAGAATTCACCTCCCTATCTTTCTGTAAGTATCGGGGATTCATGGATTTTAGGGTTTTATTTCTAATTCTCTGCAACACTAAAATGGAAATTTTGCCTCCTCCATGCAGACATTTGGTGGCCTGGTTTGAAAGGGACTTAAAGCTCATCTTGTTCCAACCCCCTGCCATGGACAGGGGCACCTTCCACTAGACCAGGTTGCTCAGAGCCCCATCCAACCCAGCCTTGAACACTTCCAGGGATGGAGTGAACATTTCCAAGGATAATGAACCACTCCAGTCACTTGTTTCTTAGGAGGCTTTCTTGCTTTGCTTTGCTGTTCCAGCAACCAAATGCATGAAGAAATGCAGGAGGATATTTGTACCTCACTTGCTGTGACTTCATTGATATAAATCCTCGGGGGAGGTGCATGTCCTGCATGACTCCCTTGTCTCTGAATTGGAGAGGTGTGGATTTGATGGATGGAGCACTCGGTGGATCCAGAACTGGCTCAATGGCTGCACACAGAGTTGTGGTCAAAGGCTCATCCACGTGGGCACCAGTGATGAGTGGGGTCCCTCAGGGGTCCATGCTGGGGCTAGTCCTGTTCAACAGCTTTGTTGGTGATGTGGACACCAAAGAAAGAACTCAGTGAGCACTCACAGCCCAGAAACCAACAGAATCCTGGGCTGCATCCAAAGGAGTGAGGGCAGCAGGTCAAGGGAGGGGATTCTCCCCCTCTGCTCTGCTCTCATGGGACCCCACCTGCAGTCCTGCTTCCAATTCTGGTGCCCCCAGCACAAGGAAGACATGGAACTGCTGGGGCAAGTCCAGAGGAGGTCACAAGTTGATCAGAAGACTGAAGCACCTCCCCTACAAAGGCAAGCTGGAGGGTCAGGGCCTTTGTTTCATTCTTTTTCCTCATCTCCCATTTGGAAGGAAGTGGGAACTCCCAAAGCTGAAGAAATAGGAGTCACTGACAGTACTTGTCATAAAAGTTATCAGTTTTAGACTTTCCTTTGCCCTAAAATCTGTTCTGAGCTCAGCTTGCTTCTGTGCAGAGGGCTAGCCCAGGGATTAAGCATCCCATTAGTCCTACTTATGCCTCCGTGTTAGTGCATAAATAAGATTTAAGCCACCAATAGCCCCTTTCTAGCTCTGCACAGAGCTGAATTTTATCTGCTGGCCATGATAAGACCAGATAAAAAATATAGTGGTGGCAGCAGCAGTGAATTTTAAGCAGGGGACTGGATTTCAATGAAGTGGAGACAAAAAGTGCAAGAGACATAGGTGGGATGTCCTGCCTCTGTCAGCACGTTCCAGCAGAGATGCCAAAACCAGGCAGTGACCCAAGAGCCTTCTCTGTTCATGAGGGATGAGGGATGTGGAGCTGCACCAGCCAACCATCTCCACTTGGCTGGTTGCACCCAAGGAGCAAAACACAGCAGGTCTTTGTGGCACCAGCCAAAGCACCAGACCCTGCCTGCCCCCCAGGATTAAACCAAGATGTGGTACCCTGAGCAATCAGGCACTGCAGGATCCCAAAACACTGCTTAGCCTGGGAGCTCAGCCTTCCCAATCTGTGAGAGTTTTCTCTCTCCTTCCCATCAGCAGCTGGGTGAGGCTTTCCTTTGGCCAGCAGCTTATCCAGGAGCTGCTGTCTCTCTCCAAGGTGCCCCTCATCCCTTGCCTGCTAATAATTAAACTGGTGTCTGTCATTTTGTTCTCTTTTATTTTTAATAGGCAATCATAGATTAAGGGTTCAAACAACCCCAGATTTGTTTCAGGAAGTTTTCATTAACTAATCAATTAGCTGTGTTTATTCCCATTCCCACAGAATTTTGTCTCAGTGCTTTTTTATTGATTTTCCCATTCTGCTAAGGTGTGGCGTTATACGAGTAGAAAGAAGCCCTGGCAAAGGCAAAAACACCAACAAGAAGCTGCCAAGGGCAAGGGGAAAAGGCAGTGCCAGGGCAGTCAGGTGGGGCCAGTCTCCAGTTATTTACTCCATTCCCTGGACGTGGCACAATTCCACTACATCAGGTTGTCCAAGCCCTGTCCAGCCTGGCCTTGAACACTTCCAGGGATGGGGCAGCCACAGCTTCTCTGGGCAACCTGTGCCAGGG
>JAWWTY010000022.1:21006609-21018595 GCA_035222235.1 Margarornis squamiger | reverse complement strand
CTGTCCCTCCATGCCTTGTCCCAAGTCCCTCTCCAGCTCTCCTGGAGCCCCTTTAGGCTCTGGAAGGGGCTCTCAGGACTCCTTGGAGCCTTCTCTTCTCCAGGTGAACCCCCCCAGTTCTCCCAGCCTGGCTTCAGAGCAGAGGAGTAAACTTTATTCAGGTTTACAATTTTTCATTTTTACATTTCTGAGTGCCAGGAGTTACTGCAAGCCAAGAGCCAAAGATGGCATTTTCTAGATATTTATAAAAGAAATACAAATCAAAATGTCAATCTGGTCAGCACAGATGTTTGTGTTTTACTTCAGGCAGCAGTGCAGCCTCAGACACCTGTCTCAGCTGAAATAAAAAACATAAATATATTAATAAAACCAGTAATAATATTCTTGCTTGTGGTAGATTTAGTCAGATAAACATGCCTGAAGAGTATTCAAGGGAGAAGTCTGTGTGGAACATCTCATTACCTAAGGATGAGGATGAAAACTTACTTAAACATGATTTTCTGGAGATGGAAGGGTCAAATTAAGCCAGCAGCAAAGTGAGTGCAATGGTTAACCATAAAAACATTACAGATAGTTAATAGTGAAGGATGCTAGAGCTAACAGCAAGGGTTTTCCTAATGAGTTTTCAGAAGATGCTGATGAAAATTAGGACAAATTTTATCCCAAGACGCTGAATTCACCAACTCATCCTGGCAGAACTCCATGTGGGCATTTCACTAAAGGCAGTTGTGAAAAGCAGAAAGCAGCAACACATTTAATGCTTTGACTTCAGCAGGAGGAAATGGTGTTGAGAAGCTCTTAGGAGAAGAAATGGTGTTTCTCCTCTGCTCAGATGTAGATATATGGATTTGCTGATGAACTTTCAGCTCTTAAACTGTTGTTGAGATGCCCCTCTGGGGTTCCAGCCCCAGTTACATTCATATAGGAATGATCTCTGGGAATTATCCTTGGTGCTGTTGCAGCCCAGGCCAGAGCAAGGAAATACCCAGGAATGCTGCTGACAAAGTCACTGCCATCCAGAGGTTGTAACCACTTGGCACAAACTGGCAAGGGCAAGGGCAGGGCAGGGAAGGTACAAGAACCTGAGCCACGTGTTACTCAGGATGGTCAAGGCTGGATTAAATCAAAGATGTCTTAAAAGAAGGGATCCAGGGCCAAATGATGTGTTCTTTGGAGAGCAGAGGGTGAGTAATGAGCCCAGGGAGAGTGGCAAGTCTGCTGAAGCTGCTGTGGTGGCCCAGGGGGCATGCTTTGAATTGCTTTCTGCATCTCATTCAGCTGCAAGAGTCACCAACCTGAACTCTAAGGAAAAAAAAATCTATATCTATATGTAAAATCTTCATTTTGCAGTTTAGGACAGTGGTTTCCCATGGTAAATCACCAAGTGATGAAAATAAAAAGCCCAAACTCGTCATGCTCATCTGGAATGAGGAGGAAAGTTGTCCAGTGCATCCCATGTGATCCTGGAATGGGATGTGGGTGGGAGGGACAAGAGATGAGGGGAAACCCTCTAGAAAATATTTGCTCTCCTTGAAGCAAATTGCTGCCATGGTAAACTACTGAAAGAGGTGGCAAAGCAAACAGAAATAATCTGCATGGAATTAAAGAGGTATGGCTTGACAAGCTAGTGCTTGGTACATATTTACTCAGTAGATTAGCCCAGCAATTGTCTCTGTGGCTTCTCTTTGGTCTTTTGCTGAGATTCCTCTGGGTTTGTTTGCCAGGGGCAGGGGGTTTAAGGGCATGGATTGGAGACAGTTGTGCTGTGATCAACAGCTAATGGCACGGGGGAGTTTTGGTATTACAAATAAAATAGGTTTCCTAACAGCATGTGGTTGTGTCAGGAGTTTCTCAAGGAGGGTGTGATTTGGGAAGCATATTTTCCCCCCTTTTTAGTGTTTTTGGGTGTGTCATCACAGTGCTTGCAGCCTGGCCTTGCAGGGTGGTTGCCTCTGAGTCTTCTCAAGCCATTTGAGCACCCAGTGAAAAATAGGGAACTTGGGCCCTGCTGCAGAAGCAATGCTGGTGTTTAGGAAATGTCAAAAACCCCAAAGTTCCCAGGTTCTGTCAGTGCACAGGTGCAGAACCAGAAAATATATTTATTGTTGTTACCTTTGAAGTTATCTGCATGCTTTATGTGGTCTTAATGACACGTTGAAAATGAGTGTGAACAGGGAATGTTGTGACAGTAAAACCCCGTGTATAATAAAGTTAGTGGCTGACATTAGATCAGGGCTCAAGGAGCAGCTGTATGAACCACAAAGAAATGGAAAGAGAAGAGCTGAATGAACAAAAACATGCTAAAAATGAACGATCTGTTGTAAAGCAGACTTTGCCACTTGAAAAGGGAGGTAAGTTGTATGTGTGTGTCTCTCCCTGCCCTCTCTGTGGTTTTGACTCCCCTTCCAGCCAAGCCACACAGAGGTGCAGTGCTCTTCAAGCCAGGAATTTTCTGTAGGATCAGGCCAAGGTGCTACCAAGTGGTCTGAAATACGTGATCAATCCATTAGACCTTGGACATTTGCGTGGGAAAGGTGTCTAATGAATACTCCCAGCAGGGAAGATGCTGACCTAAAGGCTCCAGCAGGACTGGGATCTGTAGCAGAGCATGCCACTCCAAAAAGAGTGCTTTTCCAACACTGCAGTGTCCAATATGTGCCAGTCTGAGCAGATAAAGCCACAGCACGGGCTGCCTTGTGCTGGGGGCCAGGGCAGAGGAGCTGGGGGATGGCACCCCTGGTGCTTGGCAGAGCAGCCAGGATGTCCCACCCCAGGCTCTGCTGTTTGCTGTGACCATCAGCTGGGGCTGCTTTACAGGCTGCTTCACCCTCTGGGCTCAGCAGAAGCTCAGAGACCCTTCAGTGTTGGCGTGGTGCTGCATGCCCTGGCTGTGTGTTCACCCCGCAGGGCAGTGCCGCCGCCTCCTCCCGCCCCAGCTCGGCACCCTCCAGGTGCTGCATGGCAATGGCACGGCCGTGGGCACCGTGCTCATGGTCCAGTGCCCTGCTGAGCACCAGCTGGAAGGACCTGCCATCGTCACCTGCGTCTGGAGAGGGAACAGCACCCAGTGGACAGCCGGAGTGCCCTCCTGCAAGCGTAAGGTTCTTCCCAAAGCCATTCCCTGTTGGGTTGTTTCCCCCTGCCCATGCCTTGATTCTAAATAGCTGTGCAAAGAGAAAGGCAAATTCGATTTTCTTCCAAGTTGCCCCACTGATGGTATGAACCTCCAGGTAGGTTCTGACATCAGTCATTATCAGGGATAGACTCAGTTGGATTCATCCCTGATCTCACATCGCTGCTACACCCGGAATGACTGTGGCTCTAGTTAAAGGCTGTACCCTCCTTTAGAGAATACATGGCTGTGGCCAGCTAATGTGGAAGCATATTGGCAAACCTCTAATCTCCTGGCAGTCCTTTCTGAGCAGGTTTTTGCTGTAAAAGAAACACAGTGATATTTTTTTGAACAATTCTGTGTTGTTGCCTGTGGGCAGCGACGTGGGAAAGTTATCATATTGACAAAGCATGTTTGAAAGGCAACATTAACTACCTTTCCTGCTGTGTTCCCTGCTTATTTGTTATAAAGTTGTTGCTTTGTTTGACTAAAAGCAAACCTTGGTGCCTCTGAGCTGCCTTAGCTGTGCCACCCCACGTTCCCACTCCTCCTGTCTGGATAACTCACTTCCAGCACCAGATCCCTGGGAACACTCAGGTCTTCCATCCTGCATCCTTCCCCAGCCAGAGACAGACCTGTTGTTTGCTCCCTGCTGGATGGAATGTAATGTACATGGAGCTGGCCTTGCTCTAAAGGGCTTCTTTAAACCCATTTACCCCCGTCAGTGTTTGTTTTTGCAGCTCCACTTCTAATTAACGAGAGTCTGCAGCTCATCTGCATTTGATCTGCCAGCAGAGTGGTGCTTTGTAGCCACTGCAGCGCTAAAGGCACTGTGCTTAATTAATTGCAGTGGTGAAATGCTTGTGAACAAGTCATTAGTGACTTATAAATGGGAGATTTTTAAATAGTCCAGTTTGAGGCTTGCCCTGCTCTAAGCTGAACTCAGGATACTCTGGTATCTTGAAAGTCCTGGCTGAGCAGGCATGTGAAGGAGGTGGGTTTCAGCATGGTTTAAGGAAAACGTCCAAGGTGAATCTGTGGACTGACTAACTCATTTCTGTGTTTGCTTTGCTGCAGCCATACCAAAATACGAGACTTTTGGCTTTAAGGTGGCAGTGGTCGCCTCCATTGTGAGCTGTGCTGTCATTCTGCTGATGTCCATGGCTTTCCTGACCTGCTGTCTCATCAAGTGTGTGAAGAAAAGCGAGAGGAGAAGGACTCAGAGGTATGTCAAGAAGTGGGTTTTAAAGTGCTGTAAGAATGGACATCATACAGACCCCACTGCTGTGGCAGCAGAGCTTCAGAGGGTTTGCTGGTTGCAGCACTGCAATGATGTTAATTACTTAAAATCCTTAATTTGTTGGTCAGCCTTTAGGCATAGAAAGGCTTGGAATTCTAGAGTATTTAAGCACCTCGTGTCTGTTAATATCATCTCTCCTCAGTGGGTCTGGGCAGATCTGGATTTACCCTGGATTATGCAGAAGCTGAACACACAAGTCTTATTTTCTGGCCAACCTTTCTCTCCTCAAATTATCGAAGACTGGCAGTGTTTCCCCTTCTTCTCTCTTCCTTTCCATTTTTCCCCTTTGCTTTCCTTGAATGCTGCTGGGAAAATTCATCTCCCCCTGTCAGAGCTGTGCAATCCCTCACATCTGCAGAGCTGTCACAGCACGGTGCTGGAAGGAGGGAGCATTTTGTCTCCTGGCACAGAATGCAGGTCTAAATGCAGGATTATAAACAGGAATGGGAAGAAGCCAAACCTTCAGTGCAGTCCATTATGGAAACTCAGTGTGGAGAGTGGCAGCAGGAGCACATCAGGCTGCTCTCCTCCAGAACATCCACCCCCACTCGCTGCTGCAGGAGGTTTTCCTTCTCACTTTTCCTGCTCATTCCCACTGGTTCCTCCAGTGGAGTGGAGGGAAGGCACTAGTGAAGGTCTCTGTGCCAAGCTGTGCCATATCTGGAGCTGTGTGGGAACCAGCTGAGGGGGGAAATTCTGTCATTTGAAATCTGAGTGTAGCCAAAACAGAGATTTTCTGTTTCCCTTGTGAGTCAAAAAATGGAAGTCCTTGGTGTCATTCATAATATTAAGTTTTTACTGATAGATAAGTTTCAAAATGAAAGGGTTGAGTGACACTTGTGGAATCACCACTTTCCTTTTTGAGAAGAGTATTCCTATCAAAGTCCTAGTTTTTCGTTGATTTTAAATGAAGTTTTGTCAAAATTAGCCACTCACACGACTGTGATGCCTCGATATTTGCCTCCTACAAGAGAAAAGCCCTTCACAGTGGACCTTGTGACCCAATTCTGTCAGCAGGCTGTAAATTGATTCCCTTTGCTGGGAGCTTCTCAGTTCCCTCCTGCCCTCAGTGCTCCCTTCCCTGTCTCCTGAAGGAGCTGCTCCTTCCCATCACCAACTGAGCCCAGCTCCAGGAGGGAACCTGGGGGCACTTGGGGCTTGTCCCCTCTGTCAGGAAGAATTGAAGTGATGTACAGACTGTCCATGGGTGGGAGGAAGAGTAACTCAGCCCTGCATGAAACTTTCTGGACCCTGCAGGAGTGCCAGGCTCAGTGGCAGCATCTCTGGTGGTGATGGAGGTGGAAAAGGGGATGGACTTCTGGATGCACAAAGCACTAACCTGACAAAAAGCTGCAGCCTTGATACCTTAATACAAAGGGAGAACTCCTTAGGGGTGGAGATAGTGAAATAAGTGTCTCCCAGAGCACCCCAAGAGACAAGGTACCTGTGGAGCAGGGAGGATGTCCTCACCCTGCCTTTAGCTCTGAAGTCTGCTTGCCTGCTTTTTGGGAGCTCTTTTAGTTGGTCTGCTAGAAGAGATCACCTCTGCCTATACCTTGCAAGGTGTCTAATGACCTTTGAAGTGCCAGCTTGTGTTGTATGGAATCACCGAATCGTTAAAGTTGGGAAAAAACTCTGAAGATCATCCAGTCACACTGTCAACACAGCACTGCCACCCATGTTCACAACTGAGCCGTGGCCCCAAGTGCCACATCCACATGTTTTTAGGAGAGGAAAAAGGACAAAGGCTGTTGAAAGTTCTCCCACCACTGAGGCTCCTCACAGATCTTGTCCCACTGAGTGGGCATGGGTGTTTTTTCCTTGGAAGGAGCAGGATTGCCTCCCAAGAGAACAAAAATGGCACCAAAATCAGTGTCATCAGCTCTCACTATTTAATGTTGCCCCATCAGATAGTGAAAATGGCTGTGAATCTTAGACTTCTTTTAAAAACAAGGAAAGAGATCATGGGTTTTTTTTCCTCTTGCCTCAAAGTTGCAGAGAGCAGCATGAAAAGCTGAGCATTCCCAAAAGGGAATCCTGAAGGCAAGGGAATATGCCCCGTGCTTAACAAAGGTGACATTACCTGTCTCCTTCAGTTTTAAAAGTCAGTTCATCTTTTCAACCTGCCTGGCGATTTTGGAACCCTCTGGGAAATGGCAGTGCTGCAAAAATTCACAGAAAATCCCTTTTTTCACCCCTGAAATAATTTATTCCATGAAATGGAGATGGTCTGTAATCTTTTCACAGACCATGAGATGTGGCCTGACTTGTGTCACCCATGAAGGTCCACGAGAACATTGAGACATCCCACCTCCTGTGACTTTTCTTATTACATTAATTTCTTATTACATTAATTTCTTATTATAGTCACAAACCCCCCTGTATCAAATTGACCTCATCACTGGGGTTTTGTTCCTTTGAACCATCCCCGGGTGCTGGCAAGGAAATTGCTCTTTTTCTCGCTGGTTTTTGAGGAGTGCTGGCCAACCCTTAAAAGAGCACCGTTTTCCAGAGTAATATTTATGCTGTTTAAGAACTCCCCAGCCTAAGGTGTTGTTTAAATCCCCAGAAGTCGGGACTGTGGTCAGATCAGAGCTCAGCCATATATCACCAGAGTGTATCCTACCCCTTGGTGTATTCACAGAGATATGCAGCTGTGGTACCAGCTGAGAACTGAAGAGCTGGAGCACATGCAAGCTGCTTACTTCGGTTTTAAGGGAAGAAACAACAACAACAACAACAAGAAACTCAGGAATAAATCTGCATTTGATGACGTGGCTAACGTGGCTTACGATAACCAAGGCTTCTACAGGTAAGGTTGTTAAAGTGCAGTGGGTTTGAATGAGTTTGTGGAACCAGTTCTAGAAAAGAGGACTCCTTGAAAATGCCTTTTAAAAAGGAGGCCCCTGAAAGGATGTGATGCTGGTGGGTTGTCAGGGTTTGTCCTGGGGAATTAATGATGCCAAAGAGTGAGGGAGCAGAGGATTGAGTGTGACCTCCCCTCTCATGGCTGCTCCCTTCCCCAGCAGTGTCTGGCTGAGCCTGCTCTGCAGGGGAGGTTGCACCAGATTAGCTGGAGAGAGGTTTTTAATTGGCTTTGTTAAATGGATGCTAAACTGCAGCAGGGAATGGGTTAGTGTTGGTTAGTGGGATCAAAAGTGCAACTTCCCTAAGAGCCTTAGGAGGGGAGGCAGCCCGGGACACCCTGGGGCTGTGGGACAGCTCAAGGTGAGCCCAAGCACGGCCACTCACCCCACAGTGAGCAGGGAAGGCACAGCAGCATCCTCACCCCCAAGGCAGGAGAATTCCAGTGTGAGGAGAATGCCTGGCCCTGGGATAGCCCAAAGACCTGCCCCCACTGGGAGAAAGCACATCAGGTACTGGTGGGGGTGTGGCTGGTTCAAAATCATCTCTGAGCGTGGTTTGGCACTGAATGTGGCGGTGCCAACAGAAGAAAACCAGAAAAATGAGTAGGGGTTAAACACTAATCACTGCTTTGCTAATGCAGTTCATATAACCACACAAACTCGTGCCTTTGACATCCTCTGGGTTCTGCTTTGTCATGGTGTGTGATAATATACAGCATTTCCGTGTTTGCCTTTGATTCACTGCTCACCTGTACAGCCTCTGCTGCTGCTTACCTGCAGAAAACAATCTTATGCAGGTTATAAACCTGCTTCCCTGTCAGAGTGCAGCTGGAAATCATGTTAAATGGAGTGCTGCACAAAAGTCTGATGGCTGCTTCATCAATTTCTGGCTTTGGGTGATTTCAGAAAGATGCATAAAGCTAATTAAGTGCTGCTTATAACCTAAGCAGTTTTTAGAAGACTCAGGCTGCAGTTTTTATTTTTGGGTCACTTCAATCTGCTGCGATGCTCATGTTTTGTGGAAGTGTAATCTGCTTTTAAAATAGCATGGATAAACTCCTAAAGGGCTGTAAGCAGAGGTGAAGAGCTCTGATGGAGCCTTGAGCTCCTTCTGGGTTCTCCCCTGCACTACTTCATGGAGCAGAGGCTTGTGTTTCCTGAATCCTGCACACCTCTTCTGACCTGAGAGTGGCAGGGAATATGCCACTCATCTGGAGATGGCACTCTCTGGGGCCAGAAATCAACAGGTTTATTGTTTCTTCAGCAAGCTGGAGGATGTCTAAACTTCAGTGGGGAAGGGCAGAGGCAGGAGGAGGAAAGGCTGGCAGCTCTGTTTTTCTCAGGCAGAGCAGAACACGTGCTGTGTGAAATCCTGGTGCTCATACCCAGCTCTTGGGGCAGGAGGTCAGCCAGTAATCAAGGGCTGCTTTATCTCCAGCGTGCAGAGGTGATGGGACCCTGGCTAATCAGCAGCCAGAGCCAAAGCCAGCTAGGACAGGAGGTGTGTCAGTCTGGGCCCCCCTAGCCAAAAGGCTGGCTGCTTTGCACGTGGACAGCAGGCACTGCTTCTAATCAGAGATGGAAATGGCATGGGAAGTGATTCTGAAGGAAGCTGTCCTAGAATTGCTCTTGCAACAGATGTGACCCTTCCTTATCTTTACCTTTTTCCCTTTCTCCACTCCAATAAGAGCTGTTTAATCAATGGTAGTAAAAGGTGCTGATTCCTACTCCCTAATGCAATGAAATGGATATACGTACAGGATGAGCTGTGGGAATCGTGCTAACAGATCTCACAAAGCCAACAAGTGACCTGTCAGCTTCATGTCTCACTTTCCAGGCTTATTTTTTGCATGTAGCAATTTAGGATAAGTTTCTTCATCCTGTGCTCATCCACCTTGCTGGGAAGAGCAGGACAGTGTAGGCAAATCCCTGGGGAGGTGCAAGCATGAAGGTGGGCTGTGCTGGGAAGAGCAGCATGAAAGGATGTGTTCCCTGCCTGGGTGATTCCTGCCATACCTTTCTCCATCCAAGGTGAGGTGGACACGTTGGCAGCCTGTGCTTGGAGGAAATCTCTGACCCTGGGGGTGTTGCTGTCCTGGTGGAGCTGTCACAGCCTTGGTTGTCCAAGGAAATGAAAAGAGGCATGCAGCGTGGTTGGGAGAAAGCAGCAAGACTGAGGGCAGGCAATCCCAAAGGAAAGATTCCATATATTGCTCCATGCCCGTGGTCAGGAACAAGCCAAAAGAAAATTTAACTAAGGCTCCTCCAGGAGGGTTCACACTTGACTTGTGTAGCCAGAAGGTGCTCAGACCCTGGAATAGGCTTCTTGGAGAGGTGGTGGGTGCCCCAAATGCCAAGAGGCATTTGGACAATGCCCTTAAGTGTGCTTTAAGTCTTGGTCAGCCCTGCAGGGGTCCAGCAGTTGGCCTGGATGATCCTTGTGGGTCCCTCCCAACTGAAATATTTTATTCTAGTCTAGCCTAGTGTAGTCTGCTCTATCCCACCCTACTCTGCCCTACCCCATCCTGTCCTTGTGTTCATGTTTCAGGCTTTTGGAGGAATTGTGCAATGAATCCCTAGACCCCTCGTTGGTTTTCCTGGTCAGGAACTGTGCTGAGCAGCACAGGAGGGGAATTGTTTCCTCCCTGCCTTTTCCAGGGTTGTTCTTTGTGATCCAGCCATGGGAAGTGGCTCTGCAACCCTCTTGGAAGGGGAGGCTGAGCTGAGTGGTGAAAAGGTGAAAGGCCGACAATTTCACTCCTTTTTACGACAGCCTTTCCTTTTCTTAAAGAAAACTCTTCTGCTTCTTGGAGCATATGAAGCATCTGGAAGAGTGAAAGCTCCTTGGCCCTTGAAGAAGACCCTCTTGAGGATATCTTAAGGATATCCTTAAGAATTAATCTTGAGGAATTCTAGTTTTTGACTAGAAAAGAATGTAGGTCGTGCTGCTTTTTTAGACCTCATTGAAAGAGATTTAGAGACTAACACGTCGATTCACCACTTTAAGGATCAAAGAGATAAAATAAAAAGGCAATTCTTTCAGGTAAGGCCATATGAAATATAACAAAAAGCCAGGTCGTTCAGGCAGGGAGGATATTTGTTACAGTTTACAGAGAAATTTAGGATTAAGAAGCATCAGCTAAGGCTTAGGATGCTGATGAGAGAATTTTGGCTGCAATGAGGTGACAAGATGTGCATGCAGAATGCTGATGTATAGAAGACATAAATAATGGAGAAGCCCAGTTGTTTGACAGTATTGGTTCCAGTGTGCTGTTCTGGACCTGTCTGCCACGAAATGAGGTCCTTTCCCCCTCACGGTTGAAGCACAGAACAAACATGATGAATACGTAGTTTTGCAAGGAAATGTTGAATTTTAGTGGCAACTCCTCTAATTACAATGAGCCCCATTCTGGCTTCTTGGCTGCTTGGACCAATTGCTTTAAAATGCTGAGAAATACGTGTACAAACACCTGGGATCACTAACTACAGAGAGCAGTCACTGCTGATGCCACCTCTTTCATTTGGATGTGAGGAATCACAACAAGGATGAACATCCCAATTTTTAGCAGAAAGTGTTTTATTGCAGGGGCTGCAGGTATTTACAGCATGTTTGCTCTTTTAGACTCTTTGGAGAGCTAAATATGTTGAGCAGGGAAAAACAAGTTGCAGATCACGGGGCTGCAGGGAGGGAGGTGTTTCCCCAGCGTTGCTTCTCAGAAGTTCAGAGATAGCAGGTTGCTCTGGGGTGCAGAGGTTTGAGCCAGATTAGCTGAAGAAAGGGGTCTGTGTCTCTGGGAGGGAGATTAGCTGCAGCTCTGGGCCACGTAGTTAGGGGAGAACAATGTCCATGAACCTCCAAAGCAGCTCCCAGGAGGATTGCTGGGCAGGAGGATTGTCAGGGTGGGGGGAATAGCTCTCACAGCCTGACTGCAGGATGTACCAGGATATGTTATTTTTGAGTCAGTTATTTTCTGATGAAGAAATTAACTGACCCTGCAGTAATTCCTCTCTGGAACAACTGCTTGGGCACCCACCACCTGAGATGAACAATCCTCTGCCATCCCAGCAAGTAGCTACGTGGCAGAGCTTGGATGAGGCAGGTTGTCCCCTGCCCTTTGACAGGCACAGGGGAAAATATAAAGGCAGCTGTTCTTCCACTGTGCCAGCTGCTGGTAATGTTTGAGAGATGGTGGTGAAGGTCACTGGGATGTGATATTAAAGAAATTGGTGCCAAAAAGAAGAGTGGGCTCACCCAAATGCCAGCAGGGACTGTGCTCACCCACTGCTGTGGGTTGGCTGTGGCTGCACCCCAGGCGAGTGTGTTCCAGGGCTTCTCAACCCTTGCTGTGAAGAATTTCTTCCTAATAGCCAACCTAAACCTCCCCAAAAATTTACAGAGCTTCAAAACTGCCTCCTGGTTTCCTGCAAGCAGCCAAAGCTTCACAGCAAAGCGGTGCAGCAGCCTCAGCAGGGCTGCTGCTCGAGGAAAACACTTCTGAAATACAAGGTGAGGGAATGCAAATAAGCAATTGGGCTGATAAACACTGTCACCAGTTTTGAAATCCGGGAAGAATTATCCTGTCCTCCTGGAATGTAGAGCAATTCAATGTTAAGCACCCAGTGCAGGGAGGGGGCTGCCTTGTGCTTGTTTCTGTAGTTTGTAGCGTTTTCACTTGTTCTTTAAGTGCAAGCCATCAGTTCCATAAA
>JAWWTY010000022.1:20974594-20990563 GCA_035222235.1 Margarornis squamiger | reverse complement strand
TCTGTGGGCAATGCTGAGCCCCACTTTGGGTCTGTGGGCACGGCTGAGCCCCACTTTGGGTCTGTGGGGGCGGCTGAGCCCCATCCCGGGTCTGTGGGGCAATGCTGAGCCCCACTTTGGGTCTGTGGGCAATGCTGAGCCCCATCGCGGGTCTGTGGGCAATGCTGAGCCCCATCGCAGGTCTGTAGGGACGGCTGTGTGTAACCTGTTACACTGTGTTACTGCTTTTTCTCTTCTATTTTTAAAAGATGTTCCGGGTAAACATGAGTTACTGGAGCCTGCAGCTGCCTGAAGAACAGTGTAGCCAGGTGGGCGTCGGTCTCCTCTCCCAAGCAGCAAGGGACAGGATGAGAGGAAACAGCCTCAGGTTGCTCCAGGGGAGGTTTAGTTTGGATACTGGGAACATTTCTTCACTGAAAGAGTTCTCAGGCCCTGGGACAGGCAGCTTGGGGCAGGGGTGGACTCACCATCCCTGGAACTGTTCAGAGAATGTATGGATGTGGCACTTGAGGACATGGTTTAGTGGTGACCGTGGTGGTGCTGGGTTGGTGGTTGGGCTCAGTAGTCTTAAGGTTATTTTCCATCCTAAAGGATTCTGTGATTCTCTGACTTGCTGTCAGAGACTCTTGACTTCTGGTAACTTGCCAGTAGCACGTGGCAGTGGGTGAGTGTGGTTGAGGTGGGTGGCATCTGGTCTTTCTCCTCTCTATCGCCCTTCCAGCCCAGATGAGCAGGGCAGTTGCTCTTCATCGGGGGTGCATTTGGTAGCCAGTGCCACCTGGTCATCTCAGACCATTTCTCTGCAGCCAGAGATTCCTTCTGAAATCCCCAGCATCCCTTTCTTGGGATTTTGAAAGGGAAAAGCCGTAACTAAATTAGTTAAAGGCTGACATTTGGTTGGGAGAGACTTTTTCATCTCCTTCCTGAAATGCTTCAGCAAGGTGTTTGCATGGACAAACCTTCAAGGTTTTGGTTGCCAGCTTTCCTGCCTAAAGTTTATGAAAATCATCCAGGAGTTTTACAGGAAGTGGCAGCTCCTGTTTGCACTGCACAGCACAGCAGGCACCACTGAGGTTTGTGGAACGGATGTTTGCAAGTTCTGTGTGTTGTCAGAGGGATGTGTTGGGTTTTGTGTCTCTTGTTTTTAAATTTATCTGCTTGATGATCCTGTCTGTTTGTTTGGTAAACTGAAGGAGGCTTTTAACAGGAAAGCAAACCAAAGATGAAACCATACTAAAGATACAGTGATGTCAGAGACAGTATCAAGAGTCCTTATGTAAATGTTGGTGGAGTTCCTAACTGGAAGTGTGTACCTGCCTGACAGCGTTTGTGCTCCCAGGCCTGGATGAGAGTGGTTACATGTTGCAAGGAGGGGCTGATCTCAGCCTGTGAATTTCAAATGCAGCTGTATTTATTCATTTACTATGATAAATATGAGTGGCAATGCAGACCCCCGCCTAAGGTGGCAGGTCCATAGGGCCATGTGGCTTTATCCAGAAGGGCAGTGGAAGTAGATGGTGGAGAGACAAAATCCCGTTTGGTCTTCCTGGTACAGAAAGCAGGAAGAGGGGGGTCTTTTATGGTAAGAATAGTTAAGCAGAACCAAAATTACAAAGGGCTTTTTGAGAACCAAGGTAACCTGAAGGCTCTGGTTGTGTTGTGCTAGTGGCTAATGACAGCTTTAGGGAACCAAACACCTCACCACAGGCATCTGGAGCAGGAGTGCAAAGGCTTGTCTAATATCCTCGCTGCTGCCAGGGTCTGACACCCATTCTTAGGTTAGGAATTGTCTCTGACAAACTCCCTGTGAACACTCAGCTGTTAAATCAGGAAGAACTTTAGCAACTCCCTGTCGCCCCTGCCATTTTTCCTGCAGGTGCTGTAGCAGACAGTCTGGTTTGTTATGGTCACGTACTATCAGGTTTTGTATGAGCTTTGTTACTTCTGTTTCAGCAACCTTATAGTGCCAGCAGTTTGTGTAGTGGCTGGGTCATGCTGCAGCTGTTGCCAAAAACCTAATTGTCCATTTGGAAGGAAGGAACAAGAGATGGCATTTTATGAAGGGTTTCAGTGGGGGTGACTTGTACTTGCAGGTGGAAAATGATGAGTGTGCTGCTGTGTTACTGTCATGTGTTACTTGTGCATTTATCACTAAATCAGTAATGATATTTTATAATCTATTTGGTAAATTATAAATTTAATATATGTTTTAATTATTTTATCATCTATTTTTTCCCCTCTTTGAGGAGCAGGTGGCTGCTTTGCCCTGTTATCTCTTCATTTTATGTGTCCTTCCTTTCCTCCTGTGTGTGTGGTCAGGTACAGGGTGTGTGGGTGCCTGTGCTGTGTGCCAGAGGCTGCTTGGACTTTGGATAACAGAAAAAAGTGGTTGTGCACGGTGTGTCATGAGCTTTTAGTAATTATAAATCAATAACATGAAATTATTAGTCATGGTTTCTTCCCAGGTGTCAAAGGAGAGTTCCTGAGTTTCCTGTTTGCCTCTTTGACAAGTTTACATTTCCTCTGAGAAGGAAAATACCAACTTTTTTAAAGCAGGTCAGGGTCAGTGCCGTGATATGCAATCTAAGCTGTGTTTGCTCTTCAGTAGGGCTGAGCTCACTGCCAGCCCTCCTGCTCCTCCACAGCACCTGCACACTTGAGCAAACCTGCTCTTGGCTCCAGAGACCGTGGGACAGGATTAAGCCTAGTTAGATTAATGTTCTGGCAGAGGAGAAGGTGTGACTGTAGTATGTGAAATTTCAAGTTTGGAGTTGTATTCAATCCTTGTGCAGTGTGAGGACATTAAAATGCCTGGCAGTGGCACACCTGTGGTAAACTGACCTGGTCTCCCAGTTTTGCTGCCCTGAACTTTCTAGGCAAGTCCTGGCTAACAGCATGACTGTCCCTTTAATGCTGGGGTGAGTCCTGCTTAAAAACAGTCCCCTTAGCATAAAGATTTTAAATTGTCCTTGCAATAGCTGTTGTCTCTTTGAGGCAGTGAGATAAAAGCTGGATATGCAAAATATCCTGAACAACCCCTCCCTAAATTCTTAACACCTGACAGCACATCAGTAGCTTTGCTGCAGTTGTGAAGTTACCTGGTTTGTAAGTAAGAGTTCCTCTTACTTAAAAATGTACATAAAGGTATGTTTGCTATTAAAGAGCTGCTGCTTGTGAGCAGTGGTTATGAAACCTCATAGCACAGCCATATTTGTACATGCATACCTGGGCCATGACTGGCAATGCAGGGGACAAAGTCTGTGCCATGACAAAGCTGCCAGAGCTCTTGGGACATTGCTGGGCCCAGGAGCCTTCAAATGCACAGGAGTGCTGGCCAGATATCCTTATCACTCCCAAGCAGGGTGCCACATTCCAGTGGGGCTTCTTTTGTTTGTTTTCTTTAAATTCAGTAGTTGGGGCACAATTCTGCACTGGTGGGCGGTGTCAGTGTGGGAAGTTTCACTTCTCTGGTCTGAAGGCAGTTCCTTGTGTGGTTTGGACTGGAAATGTTAAACCTTGCACCTCATCCTAAATACTTTGGAGGAGGTGCAGGCAGGTGATAGGTCTGTAGGAATGAGGAGGCAGCAGAGTGCTTCGTGGGTGCTTCTTAAAAACACAGCATCCCACAGGATGGGAGGAGCATCTTGCAGGTGCCTGAGACAGGCACTAGAGCTCTCCTTGGCAGGCACAGTAGCCAGAGAGGCCAAGAGCATGGTCTCATTCTCTGCTCCTCTCTTTTGGCTCACCTGGTAAGGAAATGTAGCTGCCCATGAAATCTCGGAGTGGCCTCTGCCCTGGAATTTGGTATCTCAGGTGTGGGTTTCAGGTGGCAGCAAAAAGCCTTTGGTAAGACTCATGAACTGTCATGTAAGGTGATGGCTTAATGAGTGTGTGTAAATGGAAACTACCACGAGGAGAGGGAGTACTCAGGATGGCTCAGAAAGTGCTCTTGGCTTAAATGGGATCTTTGTTTTTCCCAGTTACCTTCTTCACTGGTGTAACTGCTTCTGACTGTGTCTGCAGGATGGGTAACGACGGGGCAGCAGGAGAGGACATGGCACTCTGAGCCTGCTTTTATTTCACTTTATATACTCATTCTGCCAGATCCTTGTGCTTTTAGCCCTTGCTGTGGTTGGTTTGTTGTCACAGTGTTATTTGAAGTTTAATTGCTCTGCTGCAAGACCCTGGTTTAATGCA
Source organism: Margarornis squamiger (assembly GCA_035222235.1). NCBI lineage: Eukaryota > Metazoa > Chordata > Aves > Passeriformes > Furnariidae > Margarornis > Margarornis squamiger. The sequence continues at coordinate 20,986,366 of JAWWTY010000022.1, read as the reverse complement.
TGTTCTGTCTAAGTGAGCAGAAGGTACAGAGCTGTTGGTGACACTGACAATCACTACAAATCATGTAGCTGAGGCAGAGGAGTGGGAGAAAGCTTCAGGGAGCTTTGTTCCCCAAACACTACTTGCATGAACAGACACAACTTCAGAGTCTGCTGGTCCTTGCCTCAGCCAAGAGAAGTTTGATCTGAGCCCTGAATCCAGCAGAATCTGGAACTTCTCACAGCAAAAGGGGGTTGCCCGGCGAGTGTTTCACGGCGGTGTGTTTGTGACAGTGCACTGCAGCTGTGGAAAAGTGAGGCCTTAGAAACACATGGAAATAAAATGGTGTTTGTATACAAAGTAGGAACGTAGCTGAAATGCTGTTTTGCCCTGGGATCCCAGCTCTCTGTACTGCATCAGCAGCAGCGTGTTCTTGTTGGAATAGGAGTGGCACTGGCACTGCAGAAGTTACTAGTGCGTGATGGTCGCACTGGAAGGTTCTCCTGAACCCTTTCCTGTGAATGGTGTCAGTGCTACACAGATACAGAAAAAGGACAAGGTAATACCCAAAGCAGTCACACTGGAGGAAGGGCAAGAGCTGTGTGTAGGTGCAGTCATCGTGGCAATGTTTTTTGGCTCTTTTCTTTCATTCCTTTGTTTATCTTCTCCAGATTGCAGGGGACAAGGGGCTGATAGTTGTGTTTTCTGGTAGCCAGAATACCATGAAACCTATGCATTTGCTTTAAATGGAGAATGTGCTGGACATGTGGGAGTGTTTTGTGTTGGTTTTCTGTGCTGCTCAGTTGTAAAGCATTGTACTGACATTTTAACACTCGTTTCAGACATGGTCATGGATGTTCTCTTTAAATCTGATAAGGGCACAGTCACCTGTGGAACCAGTCTGTGCTTGTATCTTAATCTAGGGATTACACACAAGCAGCTATAGGGAAAGCTATGCTCCTGCAAAATCCATTGCTGACAAATTGGAAGTGATGCCTAAACCAACAGCAAGTCTGCATTTGTGTGTTTGCAGAGGTTTGGGTTCGTAGAAAAAGATGTGTTTTATTTGTGTGTGTATTTGAGTGTACTTCCCTGGTAAAAATGTCCTGCTCTTTGAATGCCCTTTCTCCCCACTCCCGTGTGAAATCCTTTCCTAAAAACCTTGATGGTTTCTTGGCAGAGATGCTGCTATAAAACACATCAGTTTGAAATGTCATCGTTGATAGAAAATTTATCTTCAGTGAGTTATTAACTTTAGGGCTGTGTTTGATTAAATATCCATCAGTGCTTGACTTCTAAATGATTTTAGAATCTTCTCCCTTTGGAAAGAGAGGCAGGAGGAGTGGCCAGCGAGGAGTTTGGATGGGTGTCCTTTCAAGTGGCTGTGTTGTGTTTCCCTAATAGATAGTTCAGCTTTCTAAAATTAGGTGGTGGGGGTAATTTTATTTTAGCTCTTTAATCACTGGTGGGAAAATGAAATTACAGAATTTAAAAGCAGCTTGTTAATTAACTGCTGTGGTTTGTTCTCTCTGTTATTTTATCTCTAGATCAGTCGTATTGTCAACGGCTGCAGCACGACATGTATTTCCTTACAAGCACCAGCAGACTGAATGAGCAGGTGGTTGATAAAATTGTTCTTCAGCTTAACAGAGTCTATCCCCAAATTCTTACCAATGAGGAAGCAGAAAAGGTAATTTGATGAGCTTTACTGTATCTCTGACTGTTGTGTTTGTTTTTGTGGATCACTAGCCCTCCTCCCCGTGTGACTCTTGGTACCACATGCAGCCAGTCATCCTCACCTCCTGCTCTCTCACCAGTTGCATCTGGGGTCTCATGTGAGAGGAGCAGTCACAGGGCTGGCACATTCCCTGTGCCAAGTGGTTCCAAGAGAGGACACACTCCCAGCAGCAGCTTAATGCCACGGCCCCTGCCCTGACCAGGAGCACACACCCTTCCAGCCACTGCTCCCACCCTGTGACCGAGTGCCCTGCGTGCCTGCCTGCTCACGTGGGGTGCTGCTCTGTGCTGCCTCCAGCTCTGTCCACAAAGCCATCTCTATTAACTTCATCAGTGGTTAGTATTGGTAGAGAAGGGGGGTGTTAGTCCCTCCAGTAAGTGTGAGAGCTGTGGGAAGTGCATGGAGTTAGTAACATCTTGCAGTGGTGCCGCCGTGGATGAAGGAAGGCTGCCCTCCCTGACATGAAGCTTTCAAAAATGGTAGCTGTTTTTAGGGAGAAAGAGCTTCTAAGTTTGTGTGCAGGTAAAATTAAAGTCAGTTAAGAGCTTCCCCAATCCTACTTACAACAGTTTGTGCTTGCTCCCTGCTGGCTTCATGTCTGCACAAGGCTCGGGGGTTTGCCATCTCAGTATTTTAACCTCAGGAAAAATGGGTGTAGTTCTGCCATAATCAAGCTCCATGGGGACAATTAGTGTTTTGTGGTGTAGAGCAGAGCTGGATCATCAGCTGAGCCAGTCTTGCCACTCAGTTGTGATAACCAGAGTGACATGTGCAAGACAAGATCAGCTCATTCCCTCAGGAGCTTCAAAAGAAATACATAAAGAATCTGTGAAACGTGGTTTGTGAGTTCTGCACTTAGACAGAAGTGAACTGATTTTTCATGGGTCCAGGCTAGTTTGTGTCAACTCTATTGAGTGTTTAGGAACCTTATAATCTCAGTTGTATCTGGTGGACCCTGTGGGAATTCTGTCAGGATAAGGAGTGTTGTGTAAGGTCTGTGGCATTCCTGTCCCCCCTCAGGCAGGAATTGTTCCTAACCCAGTATGCTCCAAAGGTTGTCCACTGTGCTGCTGTGAAATGTGATGCTTTGCTGAGAATGGCTTTGGACCTTTTCCAAATAAGCTGGAATCAGTTTGATGTATAAGGCTAGGGATGCATTTGCCTTCTCTTTGTAAGGTCTTCTAATGCTCAGCACATTTAGCACTGCAGAAAAAAGGTAATTTCCTCTGCAGCTGTTTGCCATGTCACCTGAGTAATGGGAATTTGTGCCTCTTGGACTGGATGCACAGCAGTTAATTGTGCTGGAATCAAAGAATAACAATGAAATACCTAATCTTGGAGTTATGAAAACTGCAATATTGGGACCAGGATAAAGAGTATAAAATGCCTTTTTGGGGATCATTACTAGACAACTAAGGGCAAACTTGAAAACATCAAACTTTAGTATCAAGATTTGATGATATTTTCTCTCAGCAGCTGTCAGAATCAAATTGCAGAATAGCAAATACTGCGTTAGCTTGGATCCAGGGAAGACATCAAATGCAGAGTGGATTTCACTTGATGAGGCCAGGAAAAGCATGAGGGGAGGCAGAGGCATCTGCAGGCTTCTGCTGACCAGATGGAGCTCAGTGCTGTGCAGTGCATGTATGTCCTTTTTAGGTTCTCCTTGGGTTTTTTGGCCTTTGAAATATCAAAGAAGCTCTGTATCTTCACTCCTTGGCATACTGTAAAGTGATGTAAAATTGATCTCCAACTGTTGCAATCTCTTTTCTGATGAGTGCTTTTTTTCTTACAGTTCAGGAATCCAAAGGCATCACTCCACACCAGACTCTCCGATCTGTTAAAGCACCTTCAAAAGAAAGGAGACAGACACTGCCAGGAGTTTTACAGGGCTCTGCAGATCAATGCTGAACAGCTGTTTAATGACCTGCCAAGTAGGAAAATCTTGAGTAAGTTGATGGAGTTGTGGATTTCCTCCTCAGTGTATTAATAAAGCCTCATTTTGGGTAAGGTTTAGGTTATTTAGACAACCCAAAGAGGTTATAAATAATATAAATAAACAGGTTATTTAAATATTTTTGGGATATACCTTAATTCCTTCTGACTGGAGTTTCCCAAAAGCCATAAGGGGATTTGACTTCTTGTTATTTGTTGATTAGTGCGGACAAAACTCTTTGGTTGTTTTGAAGTATGAAATATGTCTTTAAAACAGTTTAAGTGCAACATGTCAGCAGTATAACTCCTATGAATTACAACTTCTCTTTCACAGCCACTGCTTCATAATGGCTTGTGTATTTCCTCTGTGTTTATTCTGACTTGCAGCACAGGAGAACATTACAAACCTCCAATTTGTTAAGCTCAAATGTCTGCTGGCCCAGAAGTTTGGCTTCCCCTCAGTCCATAAATCACCTCACTGTGTCTAGTTTAACACGAAGCACATATTCATAGGCCCTTGCACTGAGGGACTGTGGTATTAAAATCACTTTGGACTTGTTTTGTGCAGCTGACAGGCCTGACTGATGTCTGTAAAGCTGCCCCCCAAATACACTTGTATGTACTTTGGAAGGACTGAGGCTCAAACAGATTTGATTCTCTACTGCAAAAGAGTTCATTTCTTTAAGGAAGAGTGTCAAGCCTGACTTGCCAACGTGGGATTATGCTTGTTGCTATGTGTTGGTGTTTTCTTTTTCCCCTACCTAAGAAATGCAGAAAAGAACACTGTTCCAAGTGGATGGGAAATACATTCAAGCATCCTGCACACTGAAAGGACCTGAGGAGCTTGAGGGAAAACTCCCACATTTACCTTAAGGAAGCTGCAAGAGGACTGGAGCTTAAGCAACCCTTATAAAATATCCCAGCACTAATGCTTCCCCAGGCAGTTGATTTCTGCTTGTAAGAAACTCCACAGTTAGGTGCCAGGGCAAGTTGCAGACATGAGACAAGCTCCAGTGAGATTCAAACCATTACTCCAAAAGTCCATAGGTTGACCTCTTTTATTTCTGCAGTGAAACTGTCATGTCAAATTGTAATTACCTTTGTTTCACCTTTAATTTTGAAGTAAGGCATTTGTGTCTACCTAGCACAAACACTGGGGAGCCTGCAGAGTTACCCCACATCCATACCTGAACCCTTTTGAACTGGGGACAATCTCAGATGAGCACCAATCCCAACTGACTGGGCCTTGCAGCAGCTTTAAGGCAGTGCTTTGATGTGATATTCACAGAAGTCATACCCTTTGGGGAACAGGCTCTTAAATCAAACAGTCTTGGATCTATTGTTTTTACTTGGGGTACAGCTCAAGAGCAACAGGTTTTTCTGCCAGGCTGACTAGAAGTCATTGGACAGCCTGTATGAATTAAGAGCACTTTGAGAAGTCTTAGTGTAGTCACTAAGAATAAAATTTCAAGACTATTTTGATGTGTAAGAGTTTAAACTTTGTTCATGTTCAATAGCCCCTTCTACAAGTCACTTCTGATAATGTGACTTTACAAGGAGGCTTGGACAAGGTGTGTGGGATGTTTTCACTTTGAGCTGGAGCAGAAACGTGCTCATCCTTGATTTATGTGGTGGTGGCTCAGAGCTTTCCTCAGGTGGCCCCATGAGGAGGCAGGGTTAGGGCTTCTCACATTCAGACTGTGCATAGCAAGTACCTGTGCTAGAAATGCTTCAGGTTAAACATACAGCTGCTTGTGGTGCCCCAAAACTGTTTTGCTGCTGCTGCGTTATGCAAAGGCACTTCAGCAACCACCAAAAGTCATTAAATTCTCTGTATCTTGGGACACTCTCTTGTGTTACCATCCTCAGAAGGATGAGAGTCATTTAAATATCTGGGTTAAAACACTGCTGCGTGCTGAGATTCTGCAGTTTCCTTCTGTTGACCTGAGAAGGAAGTACTGAGATGATTGTGTTAATATGCTTGCTGCTTCTTATGAGTTCTGTAATTAAAACTAATGTCTGCAGCCTGGATTGAATGGTCAAGAAATGGTCTAGTGGAAGGTGGCCCTGCCCAGAGAGGTAGAACTGGATGGTCTTTAAGGTCCCTTCCAACCCAAACCTTTCCATGATTCTGTAATACTCTTAGCAGTACTTATTAAAGTTGTCAAATTCAGCACAGACCATTTACAGAACTGCCAGTAGAATTTGTAGATATGAAGAAAAAGGTGAGTCTCTAACATAACATGGGGACTTTGTTCTAAGTGCAGATTGAGCTGGAACAAGCAGCTTACAAACCCGTGGAGAAATCATTGATGAGGACAAGGATGAACCATGGCCAGGATGGAGTTCTGTAATAGGTTACGTGCAGCTGTACATATGGCAAATATTTTTTACATCTGAAATCCTTTCAAATATATCTTTTTCATTTTTAAAACAGCTTTAAAATCGTGCTAGAACAAAATTTCTTTGCCTGAAGTGTGAATTGCCAGCGAAATGTCTGGTAATGCCTGAGCAATCCCACTAGAGGGGAGTAAGGCACACAGTTGAGGCAGCCTCAGTGCTGTTGAAGGCAAACAGAAGCTTCCAAGAGACTCAGAAAATGTGTTTATTTCTCTCAGTGTTGACACAGGCTGGAAGGATAAAGGCTCAGAGCAGCGATCCCCTGAGAGAAGGGCAGAGATGTGGCTGTGCAGGGTGAGGATTTCCCAGCTGGAGTTCCTGGGGAGGACAGCAGCCCCTCAAACAGGCAGGCTGGGGCTCAGGGTGCTCCATGGAGGCTTTGCAGCAATCCTTCCTGCTCCAGAGGCACTCTCAGGCTTCACAGCAAAGGCCTGCAGGGCTTTCTGTCCTGCTCCAGTGCCATGGGCTGTCCCCACACCCACAGGGACATCTTCAGCAGGAGAGCTGGGTGTTCACCTGCCAGCAGGTCCTGTTGCTGCCTGGGGGAACAGGGCAGTTTTCCAAAGCACCTCTCTGAGCTCCACATGGCATGTAGAAGGAGGAGATCAGTTGAGATCAATGAGTCTCAAATTATTTCCTATTGACAGCCACTTTGGAGCTTTCACTTTTTTTTCCTTTCCTTTTTTAAGGGCAGTTTGACTTGGTGATCTTAGAGGTCTTTTCCAGCCTTTCTGATTCTGTGATTCTCTGACCACAAAGAGGTTTGGCTGATAACATTGTTCTGTAGATTGGTGGGGTGTTGAGGGAAGTCACTCCTCTGCTATGTCTGGCGTGCACATCCCTTCTTGCAGTGTTATCTCTGCACCTGTGTGGCAAAGGCAGCTCTAAAAGGGTCTCTCTGCCCAGAGTGGAAACCACTGAACACCTCGTCTTAAGGCCAACCTCCTTTTCTACTAGAATTTGCAGAACGATAGAGGCAAAAGTTACTTGTGCCAAATGTTAGCACAAAGAACCTACAGATTTTCAAAAAAGCTGGGCATGTCTGTAGCCAAAACCTCATTTTAGTTAAATCACCTGCACCAAGAGGCTTTTTCCAAGTGCTTTTATCTGTTAAATGCATCAATACCCAGAGATTTGCTCAAGAACAAAGGACGCTGATACTTTGAATTATAAAGGTGTTTTCATATTAGCACATCTATTAACAAATAGTTTGTATTTATTACCATGAAAATTGCTGGCATTAGGGAAGGATTAGCTCGTGCTTTCCTCACTTGGGAAACAAGTGTAATGTTATTTATGTGCTCAGGGCTAAAGCAGATCAGAGATCTGCAGCAATTCAGCTGCCTCTGTGCCCGTGTCTTTTGATCAACAAGTGGTAATTTACCTTTGGAGGGGTTAATACCTTGTGTCAATATTGGGTATGTTTCTGAAATATGTTGTTTTGCATCATTTTGCATGTGCTGATTATGTTTGTTTGTTTGCTTGAGCTGAGTACTAACTTCTCCTGTGTTGCTTTTATTTCTAGAAACCCCAGATCCCACAGGGATAGACACTGGCAAGGAGCAATATATGCTAAATGACAGGGGTAAATAAACCATACAGTGTCACCGGATGGAATGGCTTTGCAGATTATGATGCAATTTATTTTATCATGTAATTTGCATTTCATGTAACAACTCGTTTGGTTTATGATGTCTTTACTGTCACAAGTTAAGTAGAATGAAGGGAGGGAAATGTGCTGAGCTGCTGTTGAGGAAACCAGTGCCAGGAAATTGAAGAGACTGCAGAGTTTAATCAATATTTACAATGGTATTTTTACGTACCCTGTTACAGCTAAACTCTTCATTTCCTGTGATTTCTTCAAGGCTTGAGCAGAAAGGTCTATTCAGATGCTGCTGTCACTTTGCATAAAGCCATCAATATTTTTTTTATATGACTTTCCTTTTTTTCCCAGTTTTTTTAAGTTCTCAATTTAAGCACAAATCATTTGAAAGCAAAGGCAGAAAGGAAGGATGAGCTTAAATATATTTTCCTTGGGAAAATATATTATTTTCATATTACATTATTTTTTTTATATTTCATATATATTATTTGCACCTTTCTCTGTTCAATGCCAGATTGCAGAGACAAATATTTTAGTTATTGTGTAGGGTATTTTGGAAAGGAAGAGCTGAAAGAAAGATGAAGAATTTTCCAGATTTATAATGAACTATTTTATCACTGAAGTTTAATTAACGTTTTACTTAGACATTTTGGATACAATTATGAGAGATTCAAAACACCTCCTGTGAATGACACCTTTTTGCCAGTTTCCTGGGAGAAAACTGAAACAAGGGGACAATTTAACTCAGTGTCCATGGGGGAGATTTGTTGTAGGTGCACGTGGGGCTCTTCTTCTCAGCCCCCAGGATAATTGTAAACAGAAACAAGAGTAGCTGCTCTTGTCATGAAAATGGAGTTTGTAGAACGTCTGTGGGGAATAAAAAACCCCCTAAAAATGTGGCTCTGAGGGGCTGTGGATGGAAATGCCTCTCTGCATGAGCCTCTCTGTATGAGCAGGCTGGGTGGTGTTTCTGGTAGTGTTTCTTGTAGTGTTTCTTGTAGTGTTTCTTGTAGTGTTTCTTGTAGTGTTTCTTGTAGTGTTTAAAGGCAGGTGTGAACAAAGTTCCAGAGGGAGGAAACACCTGAGGAAGCTTTCCCTTAAATTCCATAGGCTGTAGCTACATGAGCAGAGGGGAACAGGGAATGGTGGCAAAGCAACTGTAGGAAAAATTAATTGCTGTCTGGTAAATATGCCCCATAGTACATTAGCTACAGGACACTGGAACTGGGAACGGGTTAGCTTAATTTGAATATGCTTAACTATGCATATTAATAGCAATTGATGATTTATGAACCAAGCTAAACTTCTCCTGCCCTTAATGTGTTTCCTTTCCCATTTTCTCCAGGCCCAGTGTTCTTCCTGGCCTGTTTCAGCGTGGCTGCAGGACTTGCCCTGGTTTGGTATTGCAGTAACTCAGGTAAGCTGCTCTGGGGGGTTTCTCTTGGCTGCCTTCCCTGAGCACAGGGCAGAGAGGGCTCCTGATCTGACAGGGCTCAACAGGGCAGGTCAAGGTGTCATCATTCATTAATGAGCTCAGGATACAAATTGCACTGCAGACATGCTGAGGTATAAATAATGGATAGTTTGCCTAAGAGCATGCCACAAACAGGGGCTCTTTTTAAAGTCAGCAGTCACATGAGCTCCTGTTGCTATAGTAATGGGTCATTATTCCCAGCAGTCATGAGACAGACAGACCCAAACCCTCTGGTTCCCACACCCCCTGGGAGCAGGGGGTGCTTTTTTTCACAGAGTTGTAGGTTACAGGAGCAGCAGTTGATGGACTTTTCAGGTGAACTGGGAGTCTGGGCTCTGTGCTTCATTCCCACATTGGAATGCCTCAGCTGGACTGTTTATGGTGTCAGAGTTTAAGGGTGAGAGGGGACCCTTAGACCTTCAAGCCCATCCTGGGTGTTTCCTTAGCTGTCATTACTTCATCAGGTTCAGTCATCCACATTTAATAAAAGCATTTTCAGAAAACCATTCAGGGACTGACACTGAAAAACCAGAGAATCCATCACTTCTCTTGACCCCAGTTAGTCCACAGCATTAGAAGTGTGTATCTTACTCTCAGTTTGAACTGGGTTTAGGTCCAGCCTAAGGTTTTTGTTCAGCCTTTCTCTACCAGACCACAGAGCCCCTTGCCCCTTGTTTCTGCGTCAGCTGACATTGCATATGTTCTCCCCTTGTGCCTCAAATCATCTCCATGGCTTTAGTTTTGCTAAAATTACCAATTAATCTCAACAAGTGTTTTGTTCCAAGGCTCCCTTTCCCAGTTTTTGAGGCTTTTTCCTGGCCCTCTGTAGTATCTCAGTGCCCCATGTATAACAGGGCCACCAGACCTGGATGTGGTCTAGGCTTGCACCAGCTCAGATGTAAAGCTGCCCCCTTCCCTGACTCACCAATGTCCTCCTTCTGTCTGAACTTGCAGCAATGAATCCCAACAGATTCATTGTTCTCCTCTCTTGGCAGTTGATTTCTACAACACTGAAGGCAATGTTTCCTCTAGAGTTATTCTCAATTGAGTTTTATTTTTTGCAGGTGCTGCTTCCCAGCTAGAATGGAACTTAACTGTGCTCACTTTTCTCTTTTTCCTCTCATCTTCATTCTGTTTTAGATACGAAAGTCATAGGAAGAGCCAGGAGAATCTTGGGCTTTTCTCCTATTATCATAGGAAGACACGTTAGAAATATCTGTATGTTGTATTTGGAAGACATATCAAGAGATTAAGGAAGAGCTGCCTCTTCACTTGTCTGGCCAAGGGAAGCCAACGGTGCATAAATATTCATGTCCTCTACTCATACCAAAGATTTTATTAACTAGCTTCATCAGTAATTGCCTTGCCTCCAGATGTATTCAGAATTTCAGCTATAAATGTCCTTCCCTCTGGGAAAGGACCATTTATTTTTGTAAATGCTTATTTTAAAATATTTATCATTGGGATAAAAAAGGTATTTTTAATACAAGCTTTAAAACGATCCCCTAAGTGAGCGTGGGTCTGAAGCCATGTTTGCCTGTGTGTTTTGTACTGGAATGAAGGATCTCAACTGTTTGAAGAATGCTAGCCTGTCTTTTATGGTAATTAATTTAAGAGAAGTACTTCAAACAAACAATGCACTCAAAGCCTTACTAAGAAATGGATCTCCATTTCAGAACTGTCTGTTTTGGCTAGATCCTTTACACTCACTGCCTGAGCTCAGGTGTGAAAAGTTTATGGGTGCCAGTTCCCTTTGTGTCTGCCTTGTACTCACTGTGTCCTTGGATTCCCTGGTGGTGCCTCATCCCAGCCTGCTCCTGGCCCTGGTTTGAATGCCCTGGAGCTGGTTCCCAGCCCACAGGGAGTCCTAGGGACTGAAATGTTTGACCTGAAGCACTCCAGACTACCAAGAAGATGTCTCAGATTTATTCAGCTTTCCCTTTCTCAGTGAAGTGCTTTGCAGTCTGTATGTCTAAGAACGGAACTAAATCCAAGATACTTTGCAGGGACTTAATTGCCACGACATGGGGCTCTTTGATGGCCAGAAATACTTACTTGAAGTGCCTGAGGTTGTTCATAATGTCATGTGATGATGTTATGTTTTTCTTTTGTGAGTTGAAACCTGAGAAACTTGTGGAAACCATTGCAAGACTGAAGTTCCTGAGGGAGAGGCAGGGAGTTGGGCTGCAAGTGAAGCAGCTCGGGGTTTCTCAGCTTACTCCCCACCCAGTCAGTGCCAAGGGCTGTGCAGAGTTCTTCAGTTACTGCTCAAGAGCATCAGGAGCTTTGGGAGAGCTGGTGAGAAAGGCACTTTGGTGGCTCTGCATTCACTGACTGAGTTCAGTCAGGAAATTTCCAGTTCACATCGAATGTCAGCTGAATAGGCACTGCAGCTGCCAAGCACTGGAGGATCCCATGTGAAATTTTCAGTCAGTTGGAGTGGTTTTCTCAAAACAGGCTGGAAATTGTCTTCCAGCTTTAAACTTTATCCATACTATTAAAATGTCATCATCAGGGACTTTTTTTTTAGGGCAGATAGTGACAGGACAATGGGCAATGGTTTTAAACAGAGGGCAGGGTTAGATGGGATATTGGGAAGAAATTCTTCCCTGGGAGGGTGGGCAGGCCCTGGCACAGGGTGCC
>JAWWTY010000022.1:20949729-20968523 GCA_035222235.1 Margarornis squamiger | reverse complement strand
GTGTCCAAGGCCAGGTTGGACGGGGCTTGGAGCAACCTGGGCTGGTGGAAGGTGTCCCTGCCCATGGCAGGGGGGGGAATGAGATGGTCTTTAAGGTCCCTTCCCACCCAAACCACTCTGTGGCTCTGTCATTCTCTCTCTGACTGTCGTGCTTTCCCCCGCCCACCAAGAGAGGGGAAATTCATCACTATTTTCAAATGCAAAATTGACCCCATTATGCAGTGATGAGCAGAGACCAGTCAGAGGCTCTGCTGGGTCCCTCTGGCCACGCTACAGACACCAAAAGATCTCCATATGCTCTTGGGAGCTGCTGCCTCGCCCTGTGCCCACCCTGCTGTGTCCTGGTGGGTACAGGGCTCTGCAGGGGACTCACTTGTCCCATTGCTCTCAGCTTGGGGCTGGACCTGCCTTTGAACCTCCCACCTGGAGGGTTTGTAAGGCAGGTGCAGTGTAGATTCCTTCCACTCTGGAATCACACACCACCCCCTGCCTGCTTTGCTCCAGCTTTGTGCTGGTTTATGGTTAAGCAGCAAGGTGCAGTGAGAGCCCCCAGAGGGGAGGAAGCTCCTCCTTCACTCTGAGGTCCCACCTGAGCTGGCTCAGAGTCACCCTGATTTATCACTGCTGCTTTTCACTGCTCTGTTCTGCCAGGAGATAGGTTCCAGCCAGGAACCAAATTCAAAATCCAGGTATAACAGGTAAAATGATAGCAGAAAATAATAATCGTTATTACTAATAATAGTTCAGATATTAGTTTTCTATGACAGAGTTGCAAAGACATCTTTTAGGGTATTCCCAGGCTGGGAACACTGTGGGGAGCAGGTGAGGCTTGTCTTGATGAGCTCAGTCAATAGGAAAACCAGTAGGAAATAAATTCCTCGTTCAGAGCTGGATGAAATTCAGCCCTGGATGAGTCTAGGCTGGTCCTGACTCTGGAAACATGAACAAGGCTCATAATTCCATCACACCCTGTCTCTGCCAGTGAAGGGGGTGTGCAAGGGAAGTGAAACAGGGACAGTGGCATCAGGTTTGAAGGTGCCAGCACCTCTGTGATAACCGTGCTCCCTTCAAGACACTGTGATGAGTCCTTCCAGTGTGGCTTTGGGATGTGGGGCTTTCAAACCTGCTTTTTTTGTCAGCATGGAGAAGAAAGAGTTTTTAGGAGTGTGGAGGAGAACACTGACCCACACAGGCCCCAGTGCTCCCCATTTAGTGCACTTCCCCATTCTGGTTTTGTTCCCAGTCACGTTCCCAGAGTCTGGATCTCCACGAGGGATGGAGAGGCCTGGGGGGATACAGTCATTTCTTTCCTGAGTGATGCTCTCCCTGACATGCCTTGTGAATCATGTTTTCTGAGAGAGAAAAAAAAGAAATCCTATTTCAGGGTAAGGACACATAGCTGTCTCCCTCCACAGCTTCTACAAGTCCCAAACAAATCTGAAACAGAAGGCCCTCCCAACAGTTTGAATTTCATCCTCGATGCCAGAAATCTGGGGTAATGTTGGGTGGTGATGAAATCGATTCAGCCTTGAATGGTTTTGGCACTGCTGCAAATGGCTGGCAATGTTTCAGGGGTCCTGGTGTGGTGCTTCCTGCCATGGCACAAGATTTCTCACTCACCTCCCAGCTGATCCAAACTTGTACCATCACCAAGCGGGCTGGGGCGGCCCCTGGGCTGGAAGGTTGGAAGGAAGAGGAGGAGGAGAAGTGGAAAACACCATGAAGGAGGCTGGAAGAAACAGGAAGCTGAGTTTTTGCCATCTCCATTCCTGACAAAGCCCGACTTGTCTGATGAGGAGTCACTGGGCAGTCTCTGTTCCCAGCTGGGAGCAGCTCCCCCTCCTTGGGAAGGCAGCCAGGTTAGTAAATAGTTCTTGTTATGAGAACCCAGTGGGGGGAAAACAAACCATGAAAACAGATCTGCAACCAACTGTGAAGGAAGAGGAAAGGGAGTTCAAAATAACCCGTAGCATCCAATAGCAGGGCAGGTAATTTTTTGTCACCACCCTGTTAGGAGGTTGGGTAATAATTGGTGAGATATTACCCTTGAAAAGATTGTATTCTCTGTCTTCCACCATTATCACAACCCATCCTGCAGTGGCACGTTGGGGACACTCCCAGTGACACAACCATGGGGGTGAGGTGAATCCTGGGCTCAGTGAAGCCTCAAATCCTGGGCTCAGTTTTGGGACCCTCATCACAAGACAGACCTGGAGGGGCTGGAGTGTGTCCAGAGCAGGGAATGGAGCTGGGGAAGGGTCTGGAGCACCAGGAGGGGCTGAGGGAGCTGGGGGGGCTCAGCCTGGAGAAAAGGAGGCTCAGGGGGGACCTTCTCAGTCTCTACAACTCCCTGCCAGAATGGGGAGCCAAGGGGGGTCGGGCTCTGCTCCCAGGGAACAAGAGACAAGACCAGTGGAAAAAGCCTCAACCTGTGCCAGAGAAGGTTCAGGAGGAATTTCTTCCTGGAAAGGATGGTCAGGCATTGGAAGGGGCTGCCCAGGGACATGGTGGATTTACCAGCCCTGGAGGTGTTCAAGAAATGACTGGATGTGGCAGTGGACATGTCCTGGACTAGTTGACAAGGTGGTGATTGGTCACAGGTTGGACTCCATGATCTTGAAGACCTCTTGCAGCCTAGATGATTTTGTACAGCACATTTGTTCCTGTCAGTGTTCTTGCTGTGGATGTCCCTCTGACAGAGGGTTCTGGCTCCCTGGCACACCCAAGAGCTGTCTCTGTCCATCAGCAGGAGCTGTTCTGCCAGCTCTGCCCCCTCTGCCCCTTCTCTCCCCCCACTGCTGAACATGTTCAAGGGGCAGGATGGGAATAATTTGGGGTGGGGAGAAGGGTGAAACTCTGGGTACAGCCAACACACCACCCTGCAGCATCTGGAGGTAACCCAGCCTCTGATGGAAACTGCTGTGGCCATGAGAGGTTGTTTATCTCTTCCTCACGTGCCTTCTCTCATTCAGTTTAATTTATTTCTAGCTCTAGTAATGTCTCAGCTTCTGGCTCTGGTTTGGGCTTGCTGATCACCTGTGGCAAGACCCCTACAGGACCCCAGTGTGATGGAGCCCTCCCTCCAAGGAGCTGAGATTTGGCAGCTCCTCTCCTGCTCCCTCTCCTCTTCCCATGGGAGAAAGGCATCTGATCCTCAGCCACGCTGTTTTCCAAGGTAAAGGTGGTGGGAATTTGAGACACAGCAAACTCTCTCTCCCCTTCTGGATGCTTCCAAGCAGGCACTTAGCTCAAGCTCAGTCGTCATCCTGAGTCAGACATTCCCTGCTTTCCAAGCCTTTTGGACGTGGTGCCTTGTGGTGTTTGTCTGGGAAAGCTTCTAGAACCAAACTGAAGGGCTGGGTGTTGTTTCACAGGGAGCATTTCCCATTACTGGGGGAGGTTTCTGTCCAACATACATCCTGTCCTCTGGGGCAGTTCCTTGGGGCAAAATCTGCATCTGGTTGGGGTGGTCTTCACAGTGAGGGAATTCACTTGGAAATCATTAAATCTGTGTATATTTAAGTGACCTTAAATGCTGTGCTGGTTCTTACTAGGGAAAAAAATAATAAAGGAATTTACAACTAGCCACCCTCTGGTGCTATCTGGGGCACCAGTTGCTTCCACACTGTTCTGAGGGAAATGTTGTATCTCCACCATCCTTCTGCAGGACCCTTTCCTGACCATGGGCTGAGCAGTGGTAAAACCAGCTGGGTTGTCCTAAGAACTGAACAGGACCCTGCCTGCTCTGCTTGGTCATCTCCTTTACACCCAGCCTAGAAAACCACTGGGAGAAGCTCCTGGTGTCTTATTTTTTAATTTCTTAATGCCCTCTGCTGCCTCTACCCTTATGGGAGACTCGCTGATCTATTTTCGAGGAGTGGTGCATTTGAATGTGCAGGTTATCAAAGATGTGAGCTGTGTGTACAAAAACATGCCATCAGTTTTCTCCTAAACATCCCCCACGGCCCTGCAGTAACTGAATACACTTTGAATAGAACCTGTCCTCGTGTGCTTTGGCAAAATGATATTGTAGACCAAGGACCAGCTTCTGATCATGGTTTTTTTTTTAGAAACAAATCGTAAAATGGTGCATAAATTAGTACCAAATATAGTTTTTTCATGAATCAGGTAAAAATTACAGTGGCAACACCTCTGGTAAGTCAGAAAATCAGCTGAGCTTGTTTGGATTCTGTCACTCGTTTCTGCTAACGCTTTTGTAAATATTTGAACAATCAGCATTATCGTGTTGCTGCTTCTCCTGACAACAAAAGAGCACCTGAACCTTCCCTGGCACAACTTGAGGCCGTTTCCTCTGGTCCTGTCCCTTGTTCCTGGGACAGAGCCTGACCCTCACCCAACTCCCCCTCCTGTCAGGGAGCTGCAGAGAGTGAGAAGGTCCCCCCTGAGCCTCCTTTTCTCCAGGCTGAGCCCCCCCAGCTCCCTCAGCAGCTCCTCATCAGACTGGTGCTCCATTCCCTTCTCTGGAGATGTCCCACCACCTCCAGGTCTGTCTTTATGATGAGGGCCCCAAACCTGAGCCCAGGATTCGAGGTGTGACCTCCCCAGTGCCCAGCCCAGGGGGACAGTCCCTGCCCTGCTCCTGCTGCCACCCCAGTGCTGGTACAGGCCAGGGGCCATTGGCCTTCTGGCACCCCTGGGCACCCCTGGGCTCATGTTCAGCCACTGTCAACCAACATCTCCAGGTCTTTTCCAGCTTTCCAGCCCCCCTGCCCCACACCTGGAGCACTGCAAGGGGTTGTTTGCGACCCAAGTGCAGGTCCCAGCACAAAACTGGCCTCAGCCCATCCATCCAGCCTCTCCAGACCCCTCTGAGGAGCCTTCCTGCCCTCCAGCACCCAACACAGCACTGTCTGCAAACTTATTGAGGGTAAAGCAGTTGTCAGAAGGAATTAAACCCCCTTCTGAATGGCAGTGGAGGTGAAAACAGCAACCAGGATGATGCTTCCTGCCTCAGCCCATTTCATGTAAGACTCAGCAGCAGAATGAGCTCCAGCAATGACCTGGTTTAGAAGACCAATACTTAAAAAGTCCCTTCCAGTAAATACAGTTGTTGTCACCTGCTTGAGTGAGCCCAGCTACGCTGCAAATCTCAGCCCAGGCAGTTGTGGCTGCTGAAGAGCCTGAGGAGGAGGACCATGTGCAGTGCTCCCCCTGCCCTGCCCTGCCCAGCAGCTTATGAAACAGGAGCCAAAAGGGCTGACCTGGCACGAACCTCTCCCCACAGGGCCTGGCAAATTCCTCTCGCTTCATTACGGATGCCCAGGGAAGTGTTTGCCTCCCCTCAAGACCTCTGGAGAAGCACAGCAAAGCAAAGGCAGAGTCAAGCCCACGGATCTGGTCTGCCTCCCCTAAAGAGATCCTCAGCAGGGTTTTAAAGCAGC
The DNA here is from genome assembly GCA_035222235.1 of Margarornis squamiger. Lineage (NCBI taxonomy): Eukaryota > Metazoa > Chordata > Aves > Passeriformes > Furnariidae > Margarornis > Margarornis squamiger. The sequence continues at coordinate 20,963,121 of JAWWTY010000022.1, read as the reverse complement.
ACCTGATTGAAAAGAATCAGGATCCTGTGATTAAATTATTTATATTTGAAAGCGACTTGCAGATGCTTTTGTTCACTAAAAAATGCATGAGCTCCGAAGGCTTCAGAGACTCGGCGTGCAGATTGCATGTCTGAGGATGTTTTGCAAAGCTTAATCACAATAAAAGGAGAGGGAAGAAACCAGCAGCCTTTTTTTATTCAGAAAGGACCCCCAAGTGCAAGTTGAAGGCTGCTCATGCACGTACAGCCTCAGAGGCAGAGGGATGGCTCTCAGGCCAGGTTTTTGCATGTTTAGAAGCAGAAGAGGAGACCAGGCTGTCTCTGTTGTGATGCTCCAGTGCCCCTGGCAGGAGGTCAGGATTCCTGGCAGGTTTTGGTTGTGGTTCTGTGGCTCTGGCAGACTCCAAGTGAACTCCCACCCCCTCACTGCACAGCTCCAAATCCAGCCCTTGGCAGCCCACAACGTGTTCAAGCCTCAAGCACATTTTTCTTTCATTCTGTGTATTCCAAAACCTCTGTCTCTCCAAACCCACTGGAATCTGCAGTTGGGAACTGCCTGCTGAGTGTTCCCTGCCCTACTGCTCTGGATCCTCTTAACTCCACAGGCCACCAGGAGATGGGATACACAAGCCTTGGTGGTTTGTGCTGGACAACATCTCAGCAATGAGGATGTCCTAAGAACAACTATTACATTTTACAGGAGAAACCCACTCTAAGAGCTGACCTGAAACATTATGGTCCAATAAAGTGGAGAATCAAATGGAAAAAAAAAAATCCTGGTGTGTGTATATTGTACCCCTGCACTGCTTTCAAGTGTTTCAGTGCAAGACAAACATGATCCTGCTCGTAAGAGGCCATTCTTTCCTCTACTCTGCCTTTGTGAGAGCACTGAGTCCAGCTCAAGGAAGATGTGGAGCTCTTGGAACAAGTCCAGAGGAGACCACGGAGAAGCTCCCAGGGCTGGAGCCCCTCTGCCAAACTGGGAGAGCTCAGGGTGCTCACCTGGAGAAGAGAAGGCTCCAGGGAGACCTGAGAGCCCTTTCCAGTGCCTAAAGTGGCTCCAGGAGAGCTGGAGAGGGACTGGGGACAAGGGATGGAGGGACAGGACACAGGGAATGGCTTCCCACTGCCAGAGGGCAGGGTTGGGGGGGATATTGGGAAGGAATTCTTGCCTGTGAGGGTGGGCAGGCCCTGGCACAGGTTGGGCAGAGGAGCTGTGGTTGCCCCTGGATCCCTGGAAGTGTCCAAGGCCAGGTTGGACAGGGCTTGGAGTAACCTGGGCTAGAGGGAGGTGTCCCTGCCCATGGCAGGGGGTGGAATGAGATGAACTTTGAGGTCCCTTCCAACCCAAACCCTCCTGTGATTCCATGACAGGACAGGGCTGTGGCAGGAGGCAGCATGGGAATGGGAAGCTGCATCCAAAACTGACCCCAAAGCCCCCCAGGTTTGGAGGCAGCAAACACCAGCAGAGCCTGGGTGCCTCTCTGCACCTGCCCTTAGGGTGGCAAGGACAAGTCAATAAATGAGAGGATTAACCACGTGTTAGAAAGATTTTCTTCCTGTTTTTATGTGTTGGTTAAAAAACTCAAAGGATGCAAATGTGGCAGTGAAAAATACCTAATATTCATATCTAAGTTAAGAGTGTCTTTAGGCCAGGTCATGTATTTAGGACAGCACAAAACAACATCTAGCTTAGGCAGAAAGTGTCTTGTACAGAGCAGAGGTAGCTGCTCCCAGAGAGCATCTCCATCTGAATCAGTTGTGCAGACAGACAAATATTCCAGGGAGGAGAATGCTGAAAGGCAGAAAAGGTCAAGAACCTGATCAACATTACTGCCCAGTGTCAAGCCACAGATGAATTCCAGACTGGAAGGGCTCTGCCTACAGCCCTTCCAAAGAAAGGTGTTCAGCCTTTCAGCACTGCCCTGTGGCCACTGAATTCATGACACTGCAGGACAGGCAGTCCTTCAACAGCTGCCTGGTTGTACAACAGAAATACAGGACATTGGCCTGAGTGGCTCATTCACAACTTCTGGGCTATGTTTAAATTGGGACAGCACCCACAATGAAACCACAGCCTGCTAGATGCTGATTCAATACATGTTATGATGGAAATGAAGCAACAGAAGACAAATTAATAAAACAAAACCAGTTCCATTGCTGTTCACACAAGTTCCTGATTTGTTTTCTCTTAGTGATTCTTACAGAACACGCACATGAAGATCTTGGCCATCAAGGAGCCTTGAGACATAACCAAAGAGCAATGTCAGCAATAAAAATGAGATGAGACACATGGAAGTCAAACTTCTATTCCTACATGCAAGGGAGCATTGGAAAATTAATGCTGAGGAAATGGATTTAGGAAAAATCTGCATCTGCACATAAGCACAACTTAAAAAAATGTCTGTTTTTCTGAGTGCAGATGAAATAAAATGACCGAAATGCTTCTGTTGTAGAAATTCTTGTAACCTACACCATTACTAGCAATAGTGTATTTAGATAAAGTGTCAGTCCCTGAGCCAGCAGGTAAGAACCTAGAAGATATTTATATATCTTTATATGTATTTAAAAATAAAAATTTAAAAATTACTTATGCTTTCAGCCATAAATTCATAAGAATAACGAAATTGCAGGAATCAATGATGGGAAGAGGGGAAATTCAGTCACAGAGAGACAAGCTTCTTCCATTTTGTCACCTGAATTGCTGACAGGCACTTGGTACCAGTTTACAGGTAAAGTTCACCTTGGATCCTCCAGTTTTCCTGCTGAGACTAGAAAAGGTGGAGCTTCCAACAGGGTTTCCAGAAATTTGATATAAGAAAGAAGGTTTTTTACAATGAGGGTGGGCAGGCCCTGGCACAGGGTGCCCAGAGAAGCTGTGGCTGCCCCTGGATCACTGGAAGTGTCCAAGGCCAGGTTGGACAGGGCTTGGAGCAACCTGGGCTAGTGGAAGGTGTCCCTGCCATGGCAGGGGAGTGACCTTTAATGGTCCCTTGAATCCAAACTATTCCATGATTCTATGAAATACATATAAATGTACATACACAGAGTGCAGGGAAGAGCAGTTCATAGTAAGACACTACTAACAATCAGGTTATTTGTGTCTCTGTGCAGGAAGGGCAGGAAATTTTGTGTCCAGAGATGAGGAAACAAGGCAAACGAGTACCTGTGAGCAGAACTGGACAAAAGAGAGCTGATTGTTTCTGTTTGTCTCACATTTCCTTTAGCCAGAGTGGAATAAAACAAGGCACAGCTCACTTTGCACACTGCAAATGAAGAGCACTGCTGGGTTTGGTGCCAAGCTGTGCAATAAAGGACAATATGTCAGAATTGAAGGCCTGATGTTTCTTACCATGGTGGGAATAACAGATTGCCACAAAACCCAAAGGCACATAAAAAGAAAAGTCCTGGGAAGTGCTACCAGGTGGCATTTCCTTGTTTGAGGAGCTTATGCCACTTCTCTGAAAAAGAACTACTTTCTACAGAAGTTGAAATGCCAGTATTCCAGAAAAACAGTGCCCTTGGGGCAAAAATCAACCTTTTCCTAGATTCCAAACAGTTCAAATGTTAACACAGGGGGAAATCTTAGGAACACAAAGCTGCTGGAGACTCGAGAAAGCTGCTTGGTGTGTCCAGCTTCTTCCAATGGTTTTTATTTCCCCACTGTGTCCAGGTGCAACTGGCATCTAGGATCAATGCTCCAGGTCTCTGAAATGCAAAGACATCGAGATGTTAGTGATACAGGAATTACAGCAAATGACACATTCACTTAAAAGAGGGAATTTTCTGTGGAAAAGAGGGCACAAGAGTAAAGGTGAAGCCAGGAAATGCTGGCCACCCACTCCTCTCAGGGTTTTGAAGAGATTGTGGCCCCAGAGTGAAAACCACTTCTTTTAAAAGTCACATTCAGGTGACCAGGTGTTTTTAGCAAGGGCAAGGTGTACCAATGAGCAAAGAACAGCTGTAATGTTCCCAAGCAATACACACCTTCCACTTTTAACAAGCCTGGAGCAAAAAGACACAGGTCCCAGCCACCACATTTGGGTGTTTTATTAGGAATCTGCATGTTTGAGAGCATGAAGGCAAGAACCCACAGCTGCTGGTTCTGCAAAGATGCAAACTTGCCTTTCACATCCTCTGGTCTTGCCTCTACCTGAGCTTACACAAACCAGCTACTGCTCCTTCTTTCCTGAGGCACTGAACTGTGTTTCATGCTCTTATGACAATCTCAGAGAAGTTATAGTAATATTTCTCATTTAAGCTAGCTTTATAACTAGGAATTTCACAATCCCAGGCATGACTAAGCCACAATTCCCTCTGGGTTGACTGTGGAGAGCAGAAGAAGAGTAGAGGAGAAGCTCCAACACAAATCCTTGCCAGCACGTGCCAGCTAAGCCCCAAGGCAGGGCACAAACCCACTGCTATTTCCTTGTGCCTAGTGCAGATCCTTGTCTCTGCCTCTGTTCCTGCCTATGGTGTGTATTTTGCCCTGTGAAGGCAGCTAAAATTCCAACAATTCTTCATTCAGCCCTTTGCCAGTGCAGTTTTGGAGCTGGTGCTTCAGTACTGCTTTACCATGTACTACTGAGATCAGCATTCTACCTATAATTCCGGTAATAGATCAGACAATCTATGTGCTCTGTGCTGCTAAAATTAAATACATATTAGTTTATTTGTAGTGACTATGGCCAGAAAATACAAACTATCTTGTTTCATTGCCAAAATCTCACAGGTTTTGGTTAAAGCAGAAAATTCCACCTACACCCTGAAACAAATAAATTAATTTAGTTCATCTTCCTGGTAGTTTGTTGCACTGATTTCCCTCCATCTGTTTAGACTGATGACAAATTTTGATTTGACTCTTCTAGAAGTCAGGCAATTCCTTCCTCAGCAGGTCTCTGACCCTGGTCTGAGATTTGGAAGACCAAGAGCCAGAGCAATGTTGGCCCACAGAGACTTAGCAGGGCTATTTTAAAGGCAGATGTTGACCATGGTGCTCCTTGAGCTCCAAGCCTACAATTTAGGTTTATCTCCTCCCAGACTGCTCAGCATAGCTATGGAAGATACCCATTTTGAACCCCACAATTTCCACAGTTATCTTTCTGTGTAAGGAAGAACAAAGCTGACAATGCAGGTAGAGCAAGAATCTTGTCCTAGAAGGCCACGTGTCAAGTGACAGTGCTCATCTTTGGGGGCTGAGCAGAGCAGAGCAGAGCCCTGTCCTTGGGAGGACGGAACAGACTGGATGCAAACCTTCCTTAAAAGAAGGAGAGGCACTTGGAGAAAGCCAAACAACATTATTTCCCTTATTGCCTTAGCCAGCAGTGAGGAAAAGGAGTGGCTAAGGCTGGACAACGCTTCCACTTCCTATGTGTGACACATGCCAGGGGCCCCTGGCAGAGTGAGGGGCCATCAGCTTCTGACCTGCACCTTTACAAACACCCTGCAATAACTCAGCACCTCCCAGCTGCTCCTGCACTACCCTCAAGTGAACATCTGCAAGGGCTAGGACCGTCCAGGGGAGCTCGTGGCTCTCTCCAAAGCCATGCCCTGCATTCCTGGGGGCCATGCCCTGCTGCCCTGTGGGGCAGGGCTCCCCCACTCACCTGGAACTCACTGTCTGGGTGCTGACTCAGCCATTGGTTTCTGCACTCCGAAGGCAGTGATGAAAATATTCACCACGACTATAATGAATACCAGGCCGGTTGCAAGGTTGTTGAGGAAATCCAGCTTTCCGTGTTTCGCGGGGTTGTTGAGGTCGTATTTTACTTCAAAGAGAAAGGAGAAGACAAAAATGAATCAATGTTGAATGGTATGTCTATTTCAAAAGCCAGAATAAAAGTCTTCATACTGATGCAGTTCAAGACCTGCTCTTAGGCTGAGCTATTTGCATCATATGTAAAAGGGAAGTCAGATTCTGCAACGTCAGTACAAGTGCTAAGGGGAAGGTCTGTAACCACAAGGAGCCTATTAACTTCCAGTAATTAGCATCTAATCTCTGTGGAGGCACATGGAAAGTAATAGATGCACCAGCATTCCTAGAAATCTTCTGAGCTCTTCATCTTTCACAACCCAGCTTTGGTGCAGACTTGAAGTGTTTAAAGATCATTTCAGTCTTGAATACGTGAAGTTTGAAGCCCTGACAGGATGAAGTTCAATTTCCTGTAATAGAAATGCTACCAATGTCTTTACCACTGCTGGATTTTTTTTGTACTGGTGCCCTTGCCCAGTCTGCTTTTGCCCTGAGTGTGTTTTTTTGAAAGCAAAGGCTCTCTCTCTGTTGAAGGGAGGGAGATGTCAGAGCAGTGTGGCTGCAGCTCTTTCTCAGAGAGCACCAGCTCTGCAAACATCTCCCTCTGCTTGAGCTGGGACTGGGAGTGAGGGAGGATCACACGAGGGAGACAGCATTCATTTAGTGTCACTTTTGAGTCCAGGCCTTGGGAAAACACACAAATTAGCTACACTGGGCTGATAACAGGCTTGGTACAGGACAGTGAGAAGTCTGGGGTGCTTGCCTGGCATCTTAGAATCATTAAGGCTGGACAAGACCTCCAAGATCATCAAGTGCAACCTTCACCCAAACACCACCGTGCCCACTGAAACACCACATGAAACCCCAAGATTTTCTGGTGTCTCTCTTCTCCAGCAGTGAGGGCTCTGCAGCTCAGACCCTCAGCTCCATTTCCTTGATGCTGGTGGAATGAGTGATGAGGAATTCTGGAGCATGTCCTCAGAAGGGCTTTTGTCTGTTCAGACTCCCAGTTCTCAAGTGCACAGATCACTGGACCTTGTGTCTGCTCGTGCATGACACGTGAGAGAAAGTTTATACCTGGCAAGTTTTTCCAGCAACTTAAATCAAACTTAAGAGCTCCTTCTGAGAGGCACAAATGGAATAAAAGCATTTCAGATGGTTGGCTTAAAAAGGAAAGGTGATGATGGCCTAACCTGTTATGCAAGCTAAAAGAAATTATGCTGAAAAGCAAGCTGACACTTTCAGAGCTGCCCCTTTGACCAAAGGAAGGTCAGAGAAGACAAGTAATGCTCATCAGTTTAGGAAGAGCTCTAAATTTTGAAGTAGAATTGCAGTAATCCTATCTTTGTAATTACAGTACTTAAGAGGAGGGTGTTTGTGAAAATGTTCTTAAGAACAGTCATTCTCTAAGTATTTCATTATAGTGGGATTGGATTACTATGATTTCATGCCACTGAAACTATTTCAAGACATTCTTTGCTTTTCTTCCAAAAAGTGAAGATCACCAAATCACTTTCAAGGACAAGTTAGGGTGAACATTTCTCACAATGCTTTGTAAAAGGCTCTTTTGGAGGAGGAAAAGCTTTTAATCCCGAGGAGAAACTGTGAGAACTGGCAGCTCCCAGGATCAAACTCTGTCTCAGGGAAAGAAACTGGATGGTGGCACAGACTTTGGAGATTTAAGAGGCAGAATTTCGTGGCTGGGCAGGAAGGCAAACTGTTCCTGCAGGCCAAAACTACCAAATAGACATTGGGAAAAGCATGTTCTTGCTCTGGTTCCTGTATCTTTGTACCCTCCTGTCCTATTTCCTCTCTTCCTGTCTTCTTCCTGTCTTTTGAGCTCAGCAGGACAGCACTGCTCCAGCAGGGTCACCAGAAACCCAGGGCTTTGCCACCCTCAATGTGACGAGGCTAAAACTGACAGCATTTAAGCCATTTTGGCAACATCCTGCAGAAACAGGCAATATTAACGGCAATATTAATATTAAAAAGCAACAGCTCAGGCCACACTGAGAAAGGATTGCCCAAAAAAAGAGAGGGCACTTGTTTACAGCCTCAAAGCCTGCTGAAACAACCACCAGGGAGGTGCCTTCAGCCGAGGAACAGACACTTATTTTGCTGATTTTCCGTGACTCTCTTTCCACATTTCCCAGTATCAGCAGGTTGTTTCTTCCCTTTCTGGAATCTCCTCTGAGCCAAGAGCTGAATTTTGCTCATGCCCCAACTCCACCAAAAGCAGAGACAGCTGCATTCTGCCTCTTTTGTAAGGGAAGGAAAAAGCTACGTCAGCTGCGTGTCAATGTTACAACCCACGTGTGTCCTGGATCCCCAGGAACCTTCTCCTCGAACAGAAATGTTGTTTTTTCAGCTGGGCTAAAAAAGCAGAACACTCCAAGACTGACAGGGATGCCAAAGGTGGAGCCCCTCACTTAGTAAATGCAGCTTTTCATTTACACTGGGCTTAAGGTTGGTCACACCATACTCATCGAGGTCAAGGGTAACATTTAAAAAGGTATTGAGAATAAATGGTCACATATCACCAGCAGAAGGGATCCACAGCTGTTTCCTACCAGTGGAGGTGTCACTTATCACAGTGAATAATGGGGTTCAACATTTCCTCTGATTAGCCTGACTCTCCAAAGTGATAGTCTGGGGCTTTGGGTGCAGTTTTTCAGCAACTCTGCAAAGCGCCACTGGGTTATTTTTTGCATTTTGCCTCCCAAAAGCAGGGGGGAAAATACCACAGCAGGTTAAGACAGCAAAGAGAGGCCCTGAAGGCTTGTCTAAGGTCAAAACAGAAACCTCAGATTTCCAGAACAGTGCCATCTCTCCACTCCCTGTGGAGTTTCAGTGGGGTTTTTTGGGCAATTCAAGCTCACTTAGCAATGACATTGTTTTAGAAATAGGGCTGGTTCTACAGCCACTCAGATCAATATTCTGCCTTACAGAACAAGGCAGAGGGTACAGAAAATAAGTGTGCTACTAATTTAGCAATACTAACTTAAACCACCTAATTTTTAGTGATAAATAACTGGGTCTTGTGCCTTACAGTATTGCTCTGTTTTTGAGGAGAACAAAAAACCACTGCATTGAAGGTTCAACAAACAAGACAGAAAGGAAAGAAGGGCAAGGGAGGGAGCAGGGAACTAAATTCTACAGCTGCCTCATTCAATGTGCCCAAAGCACCCACTAATACAACTCCTACTTGAACTCATTCTTTGGAAGTGATTTCTAGCACGTGTTAAGGGTATCACATCATATTTCTTGGGCAGAAAGTAGAAAAGGTTTCCCTAGCAAGCTCCAGGATGTATTTTCATATCATTCTGGACTGAAGTCACCATGACTTCATGTGGGTAACACATAAGGAATGCTCTTACAGTGAAATGTTGCTCCGAGTAACTTATTTTTCCTTTTAAATTTAATCCCACTGTAATGTGGATTTGAAAATTCACAACAAGAAGGATATTTCCACCAGCCCCCACTCAAGAGATTTGGCATCTCTGGGTGGGGAATGGCAGATGCAGTCTGACTGCAGAAACACAGCCCAGCTGAAGACAAACATGCCACACCAACATGAAGCTGGGCATTTCGACTTTCACTTCTGTTTCAGAGTTCCACATTCACAATAAATTTTTGTAATATGACTGATATGGTAGAAACACATTTCAGTCTTAAGATTAAGTAACAGGACTGCCTGGAAACAGTCTTATGAAACTGGGCAGGTTACAGGATCCTGTCTGGCCTCCTGATGTTTCTCTTACTTAGTATTTCATAATTTTTCTTCCTCCTCAGGTTTCTGGTAAGAAAAACATTCATACTCAGGGCAAATGAGTACGAGAAGGCTGATAAAAATTGAAGGTTCCACATAAAGCTGCCCTTCCTTCCTTTGTTGCACTATTTCTATGGTTTCAATAGAAAATCTGTATTTTTGGATATTCAGGAAAGCTTTTTCACTTGCAAGAGTTCTCAAACATTTGGACCAGGGAATGGTCATGGATGAAAGATGCAGAGCTGTGGTGTTGGTGTTCACGGATTAGTGGTGAACGTGGCAGTGCTGGGTTAACTTCTGGACACGATGATCTTGGGGGTCTTTCTCAACCTAAATATGCCACAATTCTAACTTTAATCCACTCTGAGGTAAAGACTTACAAATACAACAGCTTTTTTTAAAGCAGATGATGTGTCCACACACCACCTTATAGCCTGTACCCTGCAAGAAGAACACCTGCCAGTGGTTCTCGCTGTTGTTACCTACCCAGGAATATCAGGAGCACTCCCACCATGACTTGCAGAGTGAGTGACAGGCTGATGAGGATGATGAGTGGGATGTAGAAGGAAAAAGAAGGTCCTTGCTCCATCACAGCCTTCAGCTGGGAGGCGTTGGCCATGAGCAGGGCAATGTCCAACATGCTCTCGGCCGCGCTCTTCTTGTTGGCGTAGTGGTTGATGTTGAGGGGGCCGTTCCTTTGGAAAAACTGCCACGCTCTGCGCTGAAATCGGGAGAGAAGCAAGATTAGTCCCAGCTCTTTGGGCTGGAGGTGACTGACAGCTCCCTTGGCCCGTGCACTCGGTCTCTGTGATCACAAGGACACAGCCTGAGGTACTGAGATTATCGTCACCGCCGTCCCCCAGCTGACAGGACAGCAGAGAACAGGGGCTGCCTGCACTGCTCTTTGGCAGGGACACTTTTCCCAGCTTGCCTATAGCATCAGTCCTAACAGTGGGGAAAAAAAAAAGATTGGAAAAACCAAAAAGTTTGCCCTGAGAAACAGCTGGGAGGGGAAAACCACTGTAACACAATCCTGCTGTGACTAATGTACTCCTGAAGGCACAGTGCAAAAACACAGATATTTATTAAATTCACCTTCTCTCAGCCCACACCTAAAAAGCTCCTTCCTTGCTCCTGGCTCTCATTTGGAGGAGTGATGTAGAAGTTGGCCACTGCAGGAGCTTTGCTGGCCCTCTTTCCCCTGCTGCTCCTTCCCCCTCCGTGCCACCCTCCAGGGCCAGATGTTTTTCCACTTCGCTATCACATGGTCCGTGGTTGTCAAGAACTGCCCAGTTACAAGGGCATCTTTTTTTTTCAACATCAGCTGTTTTTGGTGAGATGTTGGTTTTTTTTTTTATTCTTTTTTATTTTATTTTAAAAATTGCTCTGCAAACAAACAGGAAAATAAAAACCAAGTGCAGGGCAAACCCAGAGCGAGTTAACCCTGCAGGATGAATAACTGAGTGTTTCCTCATGATGACTCATGTGACCCAACGTGAAGTTTGACAGCTTGTGTCCCAGAGGTGCCTATTTCTCCATGGATTAGATGTAGCCCAGGGTAGGTTAGGCTTTGCTGCCTGGCTCCACAGGGAGGGAAGAGGATCCTGCACTCTCTGAACACATTAAAACCTCATTCTCTCTGCTCTTATTTCCAGATTGTATTTTCAAAAATAAGAGACAAATATATGAATATGAGCTTATTCTAGCTGACTTCTTTAAACCTGCTTCTTAGAGACCCTTCCACTGGCCAAATGTGTTCCTGCTTGCCAGAAAATGCTGGAGGGAAGTCTGACTTTGAAGGGTAGTTCAAGTGTAGAAGACGCCCTCTAATTACTCTCCCCAGCAGCCCTAAAAACGATCACATTTCCAGCTCCAAAGCCAGGCTTGCCACAGTCCAGACCTAAAAGCCTCCTTTTAAACAGGGCAGATATTGATGTACACATTGCCAGTTTTTCCAGGGCACTGAAGCACCAAACCTGACCTATTTTCACCAGACATACTATAATCCACCACAAGCCTACCTACTCGACTGAGTGTAAATTGTCATGGGGCAGCAGCAAATGGGGTTTTTTCTGCAAAGAGAAGCAGCCACGTAATTGCAGCTCCAAGGCAGAGACTTCCTCCCTGAGACCAAGCTCCTGGGAAGAAAATGGATGTCAGGAAGGACTCAATAATTATTTGGTTTTGTCTAAGCTGTCCTATTTTCACCCCCCTGCCCCATTACGCCACGGCAGCATGTGGATGCTTCAGAAAACACACCACAATTCCTGTGTGCCATCCCCACAAGCACCAAACCAGGTGCAGATGTTCCAAGTTTCCCTTAGGGAAAGAAAGCAGCACTGAGTATCTGCTGGCAGTAGTCAGTAGAAAAATGCAGACTAACATTTTTTCATGCTCTTTGTGCAGTAAAAAGCCAGAGACACACTTTTAGCTCTCGGATACCTAATGCAGCAGCATAAGAGGGGATGGGGAATGTGTGTAAAAGCAGAATTCAGGTTCTGGCAGGAATTATAAGGAACTGTTCTCAGTACACTACAGAAGTAATTTCTATTTTGTCACAAGCTCCTAACAGAGGGGCTTTTTCCTATGTCCAGGAACTAATTAACTCCTTCTTCCCAAAAATGCTGTCTTTGAAAGCTCTGTAGTGCCTGTAAGGCTGCAGTGTGTGACACAGGCACACACTACCAGGGTAGCTGTGAGTCAGTTCTCAATCCCAGTGGAAGGGCATGCAGTGAAAACATGACAACTGGTTTCTTTGTTTTCACCCCATGCAGGAATGGGAATATGTTTGACATGGCTTTTTTTACCTATCCAAGAGAGCAAATAGTCTGGGTGACATGTCCCCTGCAGTTACATCTGTGACTCCATCATGTAAGGCTGTTCCTGCACAAACATCCAAACACAATGCTTTCTTTGCCCTGGGGGAATGTACTGCTGCACGTGGAGGACCTTGCTGTTTGCCAATTTTCTGTAGGGCTGAAACAGCAGGCTCTGGTGTTTGATCTGGGGGGGGGAGCAAAAGGGTCTGAGCCACTTCTGGCTCCAAGAAATGGAGACTTTTCAAAGGAGGGAGCTGCTAAGGCAAACTAAGTTAAAGCTGCTTCTTCCTGGAATGACATCTTAGCTATTAACTGTGTTTAGATTCTAAAAAATTGGCATTTTATTCAGTTTAGAGGCTTTCAGCTACCCTTCCTTGAAGCTGACCAGTTTAACATCAGAACCAGGCACGTGGAGAAGTGAAATGTCAGAGCTTTTTCTCAGCCTGGGATCTTGCCTTCACCAGGAAAAAGGACCTGTAATCATGAAAGCCTGAGAAACAAACACCATCCATCTCCTGACCAAGGAATGGCACCTCCTGACTCGTGCTGCAAAACCACAAAAATCCCCTGAAAATACCCAAATGAGCCTTTCTTTCTGGGAGCAAGCTGAAGGCCACTGCCAAAGGTACTGGTGTGATGCACTCACTGCTCCAGCAGCACTTCTATAAGATCAGGCTACGTGTTACACAGCAACATATAGCCAGGCAATGAAAGAAGAGCTGCTGCCTGAGCCTCGGGATAAGGAGTCTCTCCAAAGGAGTCTGGGGAAAACCAGAGGAGGAGCTGGTGTCTCCAAAGGAGTCTGGGCAAAGCCAGAGAAGGAGTTGGTGTCTCCAAAGGAGTCTGGGCAAAGCCAGAGGAGGAGTTGGTGTCTCCAAAGGAGTCTGGGCAAAGCCAGAGGAGGAGTTGGTGTCCCCCAAGGAGTCTGGGCAAAGCCAGAGGAGGAGTTGGTGTCTCCAAAGGAGTCTGGGCAAAACCAGAGGAGGAGTTGGTGTCTCCAAAGGAGTCTGGGCAAAGCCAGAGGAGGAGTTGGTGTCCCCCAAGGAGTCTGGG
>JAWWTY010000022.1:20925105-20944259 GCA_035222235.1 Margarornis squamiger | reverse complement strand
CCTGTAGCTGATAATTATGGCCTCAACCATGCAGTCTGTCTTTGCTACTTCAGCAAAAAGCCTCTACAATTATTTCTCTGAACCCTCTCAGCGTTAGTTCCCTATTGATACTTTATACCAGTTATGGATACCTTATATCAGCATAACCTTTATCACAGCACCATCAGCAATGACTTCTTTAGTTCCAATATCCTTGTGGAGAGATGCCTTGTACTGAAACAGGGTATGACAGTGAGCACTGCAGGAGGAGCACCAACACTGCTGCCAGCACGTGTGTCACAGTCTCTCTGCAGTTTGCAATGCACAGTCACTTTAGTGTTCAAATGAAAACTGGGAGTGCCTAAGCACAACCTGAAGCAATGCTAGAGCTCTCTGCAGTCCTCCCTGTTTATTCCTGTGTCTCCTGAGATAGGAATGCACCATGGAAGGCACAGGGAGTGTAAATGCAGGTAAGTGAACACCTACACAGCCAAACACCTTGTGTGTGCTCCCCTCTGCCAGTGCTTTCCTTCCCCCTTTGCCTGGGGAGACTCCTCAGGCTCCAACCCCAGCTGCAAAGCTGACTTTTGGTTTCAGGGAAGGTCTTTTTCTGCTGAGGTGTGGGCTGGAAGAGTAAAGATCTCCTCCTTGCAGAGCTTTTCCAGCCTAACCACTGACAGACAAGGTCAGAGGCAACCAGGCAAGGGGTTTGTGTGCTCACACTGGAGCTGCAGGAGGCATTAGTGCAGCTGCATGGTGGATTGCTGGGAGCCCTCCTGTGGGGAGTGACCACCATCCTCAGGAACTCCAACCTGTCATATAAAATTGAAAAGCCTTTGATTCAGACAAAGGTTAGGTGTGTTACTCATCATTCTAGGTCTGGGGTTTGAACTAGGCTTGGTAAAAACCCTGTGCTCCTGTGAAAACTTGTCAGCCCTGGTAAGTACAAGCCAAGCCCAGGGAACAACACACTGCAAGCCCTTGGAAGAGAAAAGGAAATAACTCTTGGGCAGATTCAGGTTGTCAATTAAAATTTAATGATAGCCTTTGGCAATATGAGAGCAAAGGTTGGGTCTGAAGCCTTTGTGCAGCCCTATAAATAAATTAAAGCCATTGGGTACATTGGTCATCATTTACAAGACAGCTTTTGCCAGTAAACACAATCACACTGTGCATGAGGCTGTGGAACTGTGAGTAGGACTGTGCAGTGACAGAAAAGGGAAAATTGGCTTCTACTGCAAGTTTAATATAGTAAATAAGTGTAGTGTCTGAATAAAGACAAGAGAGAGGGTCGATCATAATTGGAAGTAGCAGATTACTTACCTGTGCTGGTTATTGCTCTGCACAAGGATGGGGATGGTGGAGGTGAGAGGGTCAGCACAGGGTTCTTACAGGGTGTCCATAAGAAAGGCCTGCCTGCCTTCAGCTCTCCTGGGAAGTGCATCTCCCAAACGTACCCATCTCCCAGGATCACCATTCCACCCCTTGACCCACACAGAGTTTGCCTTTGCCAAAGGTGTTGTAAGTCCAGATGACATAAAGAACATCCAGACTTCTCCAGCCAGCTCTGTGAGGTCCAGCAGGGCAGAGGTGGTGACACAGGACCAGGGACCCCTCGAGCACCACGTCCTCTGCCAGGCTCCCAGCACAGCCACGGTGTCCCAGCCCAAGCTGAGAGCACAGCTCACACCCTCTGGTGAACATCAGAGCTCTGCAGCCTGCCAGCCTTACCCAGTGTTTCAGACAGAGCAGGTGTGGAGAAAACCCAAAATAGGACCGAATTCCCCCCCAACCCAGCAGAAGATGTAAAGAGATGGTAGGTCTGTGTAACAGGAGTGTTCCTCCTGAGAGCATCCAGCCCTAGGCTGCTTGTTGCTAGGCAGAGGCACAAAGGATGTGTAATAACACTCCAAAGAGGAGTCTGTACATTTGATTTTCAGAAAGCAGCTGAATTTCAGTCGAGACATTTACATATTTAGTTTGTCTAGCTGGTGGTTGATATTAATTTTACAAGCAGTCTATAGTTTGCCTTGCTGACTGCTGTGTTTTAACTGCAGCACGATTCTAACGCCCCTCATTAATTTTTTTTCCCCCTCTGCAATTAACTTTAGTAAAATCAGGTTTCCAGGGTTGTTTTTTATTTCCAAATTTCATGAAGAAAATTGCCTGGAGTACAATTACTGTGCCGTGGCTTTTCACAGTGCATTCCTTCAGCCCCTTCCACGGTTAAACACATGGTATTAAAATGCAAGAGCAGTAACATCATGGGGCTGCAATTACATTATGGAAACATTATCTGCATGGAATGATGGGACTTGAGGGACACAGCAGAACAGAGGTTTCCACAAAAGCATCTCGAGGTTGTTTCACCAGCATGATGATGATGATGTCTCTCTAGGCATGCCTTGAGACTTCTGCAATGCTCTCAGACTCAATGCATAATAGTAATAATAATAATAAAACTTGAAAAGTAGCTTTTCCTCAAAGTTGTAAGCAGTTTGACTGCCTTTATGAAGTTGTTAATAGCTGGAAGGTTTAAACTGTTGAGAGAGTTGATCAATACACATCTGTGTGTACCCTGGGTTTGCACAGACATGGGCAGAAAACATCTGTGTGTCTGTGGGTGCCCATGTAAATCCAGCTGCAACACAGACCTGGATATCAACAAATTTCTATTTCTTTCACTTTTCTCAGCCAAAGAGAGGCAAGATAAAACCTTAAAGCTGGCCTTACCTTTTGGCCTTGCTGGAGGTAGAGTTTTAAAGCTGGGATTTTAACCCCCAGGCCAAAGGAAATAAAAAATGAATTCCAAAGTTTGAAGTTTAAATAGGAGAACTTCTTTAAAAATCCTGAGAGGGGGTGGGTGTGTGGGGGGGTGTGTGTCTGCATGGTCTGAGCCCACCCTAGTACAACAGGGTAGTAAAAAGAGGGTAAAACTTTGCACCCTTTGTGGCAAATTTTTGTCCTCTTTTATGGTAAATGTTCTGGAGACATGAAGTGCCTTATTTCCTTGAAACCACCTGGTTTGTGACTTGCTGCAGTACACCTGGATATCCCTTGTAAAGGGGCAGAAAGACAGACATTTCTCTTGGCAGAAAATCAACACCAATACACAATCAACTTACAAACTTGTTTACATAGAAAAAACCAAAAGTAATTGCATAAAAAATTGACAGCACATAATAACATGAGTCACACCAATTCAGATACCTGCAGGCAATCCTACAGAGATGGTTCAGCATCTGCATTACTGAGGACATCTCAGCCAGTTCTGGCAGGCAGCTAAGGAGGGAAGAGATTATTCTGCCACAAAATGCAGTTGTTTCAAGTAATGTTAATATTATTACTTATTTATATATATATATATAAAAAAGTAGTAATCTCTGTGTAGAGCAAGCCCCAAACTGATCTCATGACAAAAGGACCTAGGGGCGAGTCCATGCCTTGCCAGCAGTTTTTGCCTGGGGAATGGCCATGCTGGGGTTGCTGCTGCTTGTTCCTGCTTTACAACCTTGCCTGAGGGTGAGTCAAGCCTTGGGTAATTCTTCAGGCTGTGGTGAGGAAGACACATTCATTTCCACATTCACACAGCCAGGAGTGGTGCTGGGAATGGGGTGTCTCTGACCAACCCTCCCCTCGCAGCTCAGGCTGCTCCTGGCCCTCTGTATTTACATACAAAGGCACATGTGTGTTATACAAGTGCTGTCCACAGCCCTTTAACCTGAATTAAGGGGGTTTTGTGTCTCCTCTTGAACTCTTGGGCTGCTGGAGGAAACACTTGATGTTTGATGGCTTTATATTTTATGTGATGGGTTTGCTTGGCATCTTTGTATCTTTGCTGATAAAAGAGCTTGTCAGCAAATAAGGAACAATCATGTGCATTAAGCTGCTCTAAGTCCTGACAAATGATGTAGCTGGTCTATATTACTGTGATTGGCTTCCAAGGTGGAGTTTCAAACAATCATTCCATTCTAATGGACAAAAGTGAGATGGGAAATTCTGTTTTTTTGTCATCTTGGACTCTTAAATGTATGACTAAAAATATTGGTATTAACAAAAGAAGGAACAATGTAAGGTCTTCACGTGTGGAAAGGCAGGAAACAGTTTACCATCTCCTAGTAACTGTCCTGAAAGTGAAACCTTTATTTGTTCCACAGCTCTTTTAGAAAAGCCATTGCAAGGACAGAGCCCAGCATCTGTGAAAGGGTGTGGATGCTGGGTGGGGGAGCCCTGACTGCTGGAGAAGAGAAAATCTTGGGCAAGAAGGGCAATCCAGGGAAATCAGGCCACTTGGCCTCACTTCTGCTTAGAAAAATCATGGAGCAAGTCTTGAAATCTGCATCTGGGCTTGTGATGAAGAAGGAGGAGATTTGGAATAGCCAGTTTAGAGGTGGGGGGTCTGCCTTTTCTCCCAGGCAACAAGCAATAGGACAAGGGGAAGTGGCCTCAAGTTACACCAGGGGAGGTTCAGATGAGATATTAGGAAAAATGTCTTGACTGAAAGAGTGGCTGAGCACTGGCCCAGCTGCCCAGGGCAGTGGTGGAGTCACCATTCCTGCAGGTGTTCCAAAACCAAGTAGGTGGTGGTGATATGGTTTGGGGGCCATGGGGGGATTCAGTCAAAGGGTGGACTTGATGAATGACCTTGGAGGTCTGTTCCAGCCTGACTGATTCTGTGATTTCTATGATTATGTGTTGAGAAGGTGGAAGTCAAGATTGCAATTTGTGACCCAAGTAAAGAGGTGTCTGAAAGCCCTGCCTGTCTGTACCAACCCTTCTGCACAGCCCATTTCCACCCTCTCAGCTCCTGGTGAACTCCTGGTGCAGTGCTGCTCCTGGGCAGCCTGTTCCAATACTTCACCACTCTTTTGGTGAAGAAATGTCGTGTTTTGCTCTTCTTTCCTGTTGGTGGGGAGTTGAGCCAAAAAAATAACCTAACCCATGCTGCTGTTGTATCTCTGTGCACACGTGGAACAACACTGCTCCTTGCAATCTTTGTGACCTCAGGCTCAAACCACCTGTGCATTTGAACACGTGCTGTGGCATGCTGAGCCTGCAGGGATCACTTACAGGTGCAGACAAGTGTGCTGGGGGCAAAAATGGTCTGTTCATTCTGGTTTTACTGGAAGCATCTCCTCTGACTGCTGTCCAAGATCACCAGCACTGTGCTGTGCCCAGCTCAGTGGATCTCATGCCCCACTCAAACATCATCCATGTGTCCAATGTAGCCACCTACCCCAGCACCCCTTGGGTCTGCAGCTCTGCTCTGTCCCAGCTGTGGACTCTGCAGCTGCAGCACCTGGGGGGAATCAACACCACCTGAGCCTGTGCTCTGATTTGTATTTCTGGAGGGATTCGAGGAGCCCCGAAGTGTTTGGGGTTCTTGGTTTTAATTATCATCATTAGTACCAGCCAAGCAGTTAAATATATATGTTTAAAGCAGTTTTTTTTAGTCTTCTCTGATGAGTCATGCTCTCAGTGAAACACGGGCTGTAATTATGTTCTCCCTTGGTTTTCGCAGTGTCTAAGCATTCCTGTTACGTTTGTTTGAAGCTTGTACTGTTTCTTCCACCTTGTTTTAATTTTTATTTTAAGCCCATGACTAAGAGAAACAATTTAAAGCCCCATTAGAGTGTTGTCCTTGATGATGTGCTCATGAGAGAACAGCTCGTAACAGTCTCCTAGGAGTGGGATTATTGGGCATCTTTAAAGCTCAGCTGACAGAAACCGACCAAACAAGGGAATTAGCCTGATCTGTGAGATACAAGAAATCTCTTTCTGTCTTTGCCAAAACAGAATAAAAAGGGCCATTGTTGGCGGGAGGGAAGGATCCTCCACTGGCCCTGGCCACTGGCCTGCCTTGTGAGACATGGGTTCTGCACCACTGGAGCTCTGCTGAGAACAGCCTGGAACAACATGTAACTTGGCAGGAGCAGTGTGAGCCCGGAGGAGCCCATAAGGCTGGGCTGGGTGACCTCTCTGAAGTGTTTTTTTTTATCCCTGCTACTCCAAGAGAGTTGTCTTTTTTTTCCCTTGCTTGACAGGCAATACAAATGTAAATGTCTGTGTTGTAGCTAAGCAACGTCTCCAAGCAGTTCCAAAGTTTGGCCCCCAAAAGTCATTTTTTTTTTTTCTATCTTTGTCTGTGAGAAACCAGAGGAGTGGAGGTTGGCTCAGACCCCAGGGGAAGGCTGGGGAGCTGGTGAGGACACGCAGCTCCAGGGGGAGCACGAGGGAGGGAAGCCCATGTGCTGTTCCCATGGCACTCCAAAGGTCCCCCAGACCCCACGCCCAAAACTTGGAGACCAGTTGGAGAAAACTTGGACACCCTGCCAAGGGGTCCTGGAATTCAGGGCACACAAAGAGAAGACAAAGGTGCACAGCTGGGTTCCAGGAGGATGCTCCATCTGTTTAAATTCCTTTGGGATCTGTCATTTAAAAACTTTCAAAGAGTTCATCTGGGCAATAAACCTGAATTCAGGCCTCTAGGAAAAGCTGGTGCAGTTCTTGAAAGCTGCCCCATGCCTTTGGAACCCTTTGGGTTTGCACGAAGGATGGGATGGGTTTGGCTTTAAGAAATGGTAAGGAGAAACTTGCATTCATTTTTGCCCTAATTCAATGTATGGCCTTTTGGATTCTTAGAATGATGGATCCACCAAAACCTGGGTGGGACCTTAATTTGCTTGCAAAATGCAACACCTGCAGTGGTGGATGCTGTGCTGGTACAGCACTGGCTGGTTTCAATGCATCCTGACTGACTTCCATGCACCCTATTAACTTATGGTGCATCAGAATTTATGAGCCAAATGCTTTTTCTTTCCCTTTTATTTTTATTTCTTTTTCCTCCAAGCAGGTGGGTCAGATCCAGTCCTTGTCTGGGCAACAGAGGAATGTAGCAAAATCACTGCTCTCTTCTTCCCTTCTGAGGCACTTTAACCCCCAAAAGGTGTTTCTCTTAAGCAATGTTCAGCTAGTAAGCATCCAACAGGGATTTTATCCAGGAGCTATTACATTCCTTGATTATTTGAATCATTTGGAGTACTGTGGAAGTGTCACAGCATTCAGTGAAAACTGCTGACAGCTCTTCCTATCCTTCCTGGGGTATCCCATTGTTGTTAAAAATGCAGTCAGCGTAAAATAATGTAATGAAAATAGGCAGAAACTCTCTCTCTCTCATCTAAATATAGCAAAAATAAAATCCTTGCTTGGTTTTTAATAAAGACAGCTTTGCTTTGCTCTCCTGTGCATACTAATACAGCCTTCTTTTAATAATAAAGGAGGGAATGTTCTTAAAAATTACTTTATCAGCAGTGAACTGCTTAGTGCCACGATACTTGGCTTGGTGTTATTGGTTACAACTGTGGCAAAAGACATAGGATCATAAAATCACAGACTGGTTTGGGTTGGAGGGGGCCTTAAAGCAGTAGTTCCATATGGTTCCAACCCCTGTCTTGGTTTCAGCCCAAGAGTCACAGAACTGAGCAGCCAATACCATCAAACTTTGATTATTTTTTATGTATTTGCATTTGAATGTTCTTTTCCTACCACGTTCTTTAATAGGGTTTTCCAGGTCTGTCTCAGAGTCTGTGTAAGTATCTCACCACCCAGAGAAGGTGAGGGAGCTGAGATATTGACCATATATGTGACATACATGCCACACCCTCACCTGATGTGCATGTGTCTCATCCAGCTGTTTCATATCTTGCATCAGAACATGTTGAAGGGAGTGTGTAGGAAGAACATTCCCCAAAATATCCTCAAACCAGGCTTCCCCCACAGCTTAGCCATGCTATATAGCCTGGTCCATTAGCTCTTGCCATTGGGTTGCCATGTTCCAAGGAAGGAAGAATCTCTTCTTTATTGCAGAAAGGAGATCTGATGAAAGGGAACATGAGTTATGAATAGAGTTGCATGAAAATGAAGCCCTACTGAAAACACAGGGCAAGCTGGAGAACTGTTGAAGGCAGGAGGCTGTTGGAGGTGTGGTGCACTATGTGCTGTATTTGTGTTAGTGGCATCGTGGGGTGGGTTTGGATGGTGGGAATCCTTATCCAGCAGGAAACAGCAGCTCTCTGCAGTCGCTCTCCAACCATCTCTCTTTGGTAAGGTATGTCCTCTCTGACAGCAGAAATAATGCCCCAGCAAAAAAGGCCTGAGCAAAGGTGTTTCAGCTCCACGGGAGTGTTTCCCTGCTGCTTTTCCTTGTTTTCCTCTCTCTGAAGCTGTTCCTCTCTGCTGCTGCATTCATTAACTTCCCCTCCAGAATGAGCAGCTGGCCTTAGCCCGTGTTTCCCTATAAAATGTCAAAACCTGGCAGAAAGGTTGCAAGACCTGATGCATCTTCCCACAGCTGCTGGTTCACGAGAGGGAGGAACCAGGTAGTGACCCAGGGTGAGACCCTGCCTCAAACATGCCATCTCCTGCATGCCATGGTGAGGCTGGAGCAGGGAAGGATGCACCCCCCTTGCAGGATTGACAGCACTCTGGGTAGCATTTCCTCTCTGTTGTTTCGGGGTAAGAAACTGCAAATTGTTTCACAAGTGCACAGGTCTGGCAGTGTGGGCTTTGATGCTTGTTTTTATTACAGCTGTCAGGGTCTTGGGTATCTCGAAATGCTAATTACTTTAATGAGAAAAATGCCTCTGCTGTTCCTCTGGGAGCTTCCTCTGTGCAAGGTGTTTTCACCAGAGAAGGTGTTTGAACCACCCAAGTGGAAAATGTCAAGAAAAACCCCCTACCAAAAGGACAAGGCACCTTTGCTGAGTTTCCTGGATGGTGGGAGCTGGGCGAAAGGGAATTCTGTGTCTGGTGGGGAGGGCTTGTCCCCAGGTAAGGCTGGGGGGGTGGCTGTGCCCACTGCCAGGGAGAGCAGCCCATGGTGCTGCCCAGTCTGTGCAACACACCGAGGCACAGAACCAAAGAATCACAGGATCACTGAGGTTGGAAAAGCCCTCTGAGATCATTGAGCCCACCTGTTAAGCCAGCACTACCCTGTTCACCACTGCCCCATGTCTCTGATGCCTTCTTACAACATCCCAAGCTACTCTTGTTTCCACCACCTCTCTCTTGCACCGGCTTTGCTCACAGGGGTCATTCATGGGGGGGACTCTTTACCAGCCTGGCCCCAGGAGTTCTGCACCAGCAGCCTGTCTCTGCACTTTGCAGGTGGCTGCATCAATCCCTGCATCTCAAACCACGGGTTTTAAAGTCACAGTAATTAACTAAGCCAGAGGAGATGATGTGCTGAGCAGTTCTCAGAGCTATCATCTGAGATGTGTGTAATGCAAATTCCAGAGTCTACTGGGTCTAGTCTAGAAGCACCTACTTCCAGTTACTTACTCCAGCAAGTCCATGCTTTTTAGAGGGCTCAATTAATTTCCATCACGACGCTCCTTTGGCTTTGGGGGGTCGTCTTACATCCACTGTAGATTAATTTCAGGCTGCTGCATTTGTTCTAACCAATTTCCATAATGAAACTGCGACCTCGTTTATTTTTATTTACAGTGTCATTAATGACAGCTACGTATTAGCTGCTTGCAAAAACACTGATCGAAGGCCTGGGGTGATGAATTGGGCAGAAGTCTCCCCAAAACAAACTGCCAGCACAATCTGGAGCGTGTCCTTGAGATTCCAGTGGTTTAAGGAAGGTGACCTGGGTGATTATTGTTAAATATTTCTGTTTCCATCGGGGGAATCAAAACCAGCTTCCAGCAAAAGCAGGAAAGAATGACAGAGTACATCTTAGTTTGTTCTGTAGGGAAGTCTAGTTGTTAATTTATTCAGATCAATTCACCTACCTCTAGCTGTCTGAAAAGGGGAATATTCATTCTAACAAAAATAGTACACTCCAAAGCTATAAAATTAAGACTGGTTACTAATTATTCTCATCTCTGGAACAGAAGAAATTCCAGAAGGCATTAAAGCAAAGACGGCAAGGAAATAAATGTGAATGACTCATATCACAGTTTTCAAGGAGAAATGTAGTTTAAAAGATAGAACCTAAAGGTTTCAGATGAACCTAACCAAGCAAACCACAATATAGATAAAATTTAGGGCTTATAAAAAGAACCCACGATGGAAAGGAAACTTGAAGCATCTCCAAACCTCCTGGGATGAAAAGAAAGGAAGCTGATCAGAGTGTGGCCGTGTCATAAAATGTGAGAAGACAGATAATGATCTGGATAAATGCCACTGCAAATGTAACCACGTCCTAGTTGAGATCCACATTTCATTCTCACCTGCAGCACAACCTTCAGTTCTGTTTGCCAAAGGATTTTTTAAATAAAAGCCACGGAGAGAAGCAGGTAAGGGATAAGCCAGACAAATGGCAGGCAGGAAGAGGGGATGTAGGGGACGTGCTTGGGGACCCGAAGAGAAATCTTGCACTTCTGTGTCTGTTTGTTGCAGGAGCATTTTAAATCAAAAAGGCATAAAACCTGATGTATTGAAGAGGCAGTGCACAGTTTCACTGAGGAGCCACTTGTCCCCAGACACTGCCTGTTTGCTGGGCAGATGTACTAAGCATGAGAAAAGGCATCAAAAACTCCACCTGTAAAACTTGTTGGAGCCGCCGTAAGTGATTGCCTTCCTCGGAAATCTCTCTCTTCAATCTAGAGCAGACCCTGGGGAACTGCAGATGCACCAAAGGTTTTCCAGGCACCATATGGTGGTTATGAAAGAACCTAACACAGGCTTATTTTTGAGGCGGAAGAATGGAAAAGAGGAGGGCTAAATCTTGGAAAGCAGCGTGTTCATGGTTATGAAACCCAACGTGGTAGACAGGCTCAAGCCCTCAACACCTCAGCAACACTCGCTCCATCTCTATTTATAAGTTGTTCCACTAGAGGGGCATTAATCAAACCAGAAAATACTCTTGTGCTGCAGCCTGGGAGTGCAGCAAGTGTCATGACAAAAGAAAAGCAAATAGAGCTATTTTAAGATGTTGGAAGAGGCATTAAATGCAGCCACGTACTTGCAGGAGGTTGCTGCCTCTCATCCTGGGCTGTGAGAGCCATCAGAGCCCAGCCTTGCCCCGGGCAGGCAGCTCTGTCCTTTGATAAAACAAAGGCTGGTGGTGCACAGCTACCCACAGAAATGCTGGCAAAGCCTTTCAGGGAGTGTTGATAAAAGCAGACTGAGGGCCTGCAGGACTTGTGCCTTGCTGTGATCTCCTACCCCGTGTCAGGGAGACACCGTGTGATGATTTTCTAGAAAGCCATTAGAAAGTGTCCAAAGGAGGGCTGTGAAGATGGGGCAAGGTCTGAAGGGGCCATATGGGCAGCAGCTGAGCTCACTTGGTTTGTCCAGCCTGGAGGAGAGGAGACTGAGGTCAGAGCTCATCGGGGTCTGCAGCTCCAACTCTGCTCCCTGTGAGCAGTGACAGGACCAGGGAAGGGCTGGAGTTGTGTCTGGGCAGGGTGAGGGTGGATCTCAGGGAAAGGTTCTTCCCCCAGAGGGTGGTGGGCACTGAGCAGGCTCCCCAGGGCAGTGGGCACAGCCCCAAGGCTGCCAGAGCTCCAGGAGGGTTTGGATGATGCTCTGAGGGACAGGGTGGGATTGTTGGGCTGTCTGTGCAGAGCCAGGAGTTGGACTCTACAGCCCTTCCAGCTCAGGAGAGTCTATGAGTCTATGGTTTTACTGGTGCCAGCACTGTCCTCCTCCATGGCATTCCCAGCACCTCTGCTCCCTTTGCTGCACTTCCAGCTCTGGGAGTCTCCACAAGCTTCCAAGTCTGGGAAGGAGAGTGTTATGTGCTTTAACTGCCCATATCCCTCTCAGCAGGACAGAACCCACTGGGGCTTTGGGTTTATGATAGACAGAAGTGCTGTAAATCATCAGTGGTTTGGTCACACCATTCCTCTGGTAAGCTCACACCCAGTCTGGCAAAATCCAGCTCCTCTGGGTGCTCCTTGTAGGAAAGAAAACTTTCAGGAATACTTCCAGGTTGGCTTTAGCTGCTTTTCAGCTGCAGCAGGCTACAAAGAGGACATGGGAAGAGGGGTCCTGCTGCCAAGTCATGTCCATCAGAGGAGCAGACTAACTCAGCAAGCCCAGCTCAGCTGAGCTCGGCTCAGACTGTTTGTTTCAGTCTACTGATTGCTATGGGTGAGAGCCAAGGGGAGGGAGAAAGATTACTCAGACATTTTCACTTACTTTTAGCAAAAAAGATATATTTGGCACATTGGGAAAATGCATTTCCAAGTTAGTGGTGGTTTCCTTGCTGTGATACAGTCCCTGAAGCTGTCTACTTCATTAATTCCTTTATATCCTTGGTATAAACAATCTTAAGGACAAAGCAGATGTATTTAAACAGATCACCCTTGAAATTGATCTTTAATTGTTGCAGCGTTTCTATTATTTAGTGATTAAACCAAATGGATCTGAGCCCAATAGCAGAATTTGGCACTGAATAGTTAATTGTGGTGTAAAACCTGTGAAATCACCAGGAAGAGCCACTTCAGGTGTCAGGGTGTCAGTGGAAAGGATAAAGGTTTATTTTTGTTCCCCTGTGGTTCAGATCAGGGATGTCCAATCTACTGAACACAGATAGAGTTTCAATTACTTTTTGAAGCCGGAGTCTATTGGTAAAAACCAGAATAACACTTTAGAAAATATAAATGCTTAAAAGAGCAAGGCTGAAGAATTCCCTGCTGAGGTATTACCTTACTGCCTTATGGAGAGCAATTCTGCCCCACAAAATGAAATAGGAAAAGATCCAGCTGGAACGGGATATCGCACAAAGGGGACAACTGAGGGGTTTGCTTAAAAATAATAATAATAATAATAATAATAATAATAATAATCAATAAAGGTTTTTATTTAATGTTTTGCAAGCCTTTTCTGCAAACCTCTGGAAAAGCTTTGTCAATCCATCTGCGCAACTGGAAATTTCTGCTGCAATTAAAGCACATTTGATTTTGTTCTTCGGGTTTGTCCAAACTTGAAATGAAATGCAAGAAAGAATACTCCGTGCCCTCTTGTCAAGAATTGCCAAAAATTAATCAGAGTTCCTCTCTTTATAGCTGCTTTTTGCAGCCACTGAGATCTTTGGGATTTTGGCACTGCACCCTCGATTGCAGCAGTATTTAAGAAGCGGTGATGAGATGAAATGGCACTCTTTGGAAACGATGCTGATCTGTTATAAAATGCAAATAGGTTATCAAAAAGCCACTCACAACTAGGAACAGCAGAAGCATTAGCTGTCCTGCTTGCTACAAATGCTGAGCCATAAAGCTTTCTAAAGAAGGGATGGAAGGCCAGATGGAAACTAGGCATCCCATTCAAATCCATGATTGCTTCCTACAGCGTTTTCCATCCTCCAGCACAATGCCTGGCTTTGACTTCCACCCCCTAGAAATGAGTGCTTTTGCCTCATTTTAGGCTGTGTGTTCTAAATTTTACTGAATGTTGTGAACTGGTGTGACTGGCTGGCCAACAAGTGACTTCCCCAAAGAGAAAGAGTAGGACTGGCTTGTTGGAAGTCAGATTTAGGTGATATTGTGCCCTGGAAACCTTCAGCTCCTGGTCTGTCACAGGGTGGCACATTCACCCTCTAGAAATTATCACCCTGCTTATAGTTTATTACATATCATAGAGTCATGGCATGGTTTGGATTGGAAGGGACCATAAAGACCATCTAGATCCAACTCCCTGCCATGGGCAGGGACACCTTCCACCAGCCCAGGTTGCTCCAAGCCCCATCCAACCTGGCCTTGGACACTCCCAGGGATGGGGCAGCCACAAAAACCTGCTGCTCAGGCATTTAACTGGGAAAGCCACAGACTCCTTTCCCCTCTCTAATTCAGCTTTCCCTGCCTGACAGCAGCTTTGCCCAGCTGAAGGGTGGCATGCAGGTGATGCCCATGGTTCCAGCTGAGCAATGTGTGTGCTGTCAGCTGCTGCCTGCCAGCAACCATCATCCCTTCCTCCCTTTTGGTCTCCAGTAGCAACACACATTTCTCCCCATCTCTCGTGTTCTGACAGAAGCCCTGAAAGGTTATATATAGTTTGGAGATGAAAATCCTGGAAGTAAACAAATTCTTACAGTTATGGAAATAGCAGGGGGTTTTGAAGCCTTTGAAGACTGGCATCCTTTTCAGGAGGGGTGGTGGAAGAAATCATTGAGTTTGCCTTAAATGCCTGGAGCCACTGTGGTGTTCAGGGACAGCAGAGACTAGGAGCATCATTTGAAAGAATCGATGACTCAGCAGCTTGTTCTGCCTCTCCCAGGGTGATGGGCTCAGGAGCCATTGATCTCTCATCCAATATGCAATTACACATCTCCCTCTTCCACCCTTTCCCCGGGGTTGTGCCCGTGATTAGCACGCATTGATTCCCCACGGACACCAGTGGGGAGCTGGCTGTGTTTTCCTGTTTGGGGGTGGGGGGTGCACAGAATTTCCTCCACAGAGCCAGGGTGTCAGCCACCAAAGGGAAGCACGCTGCATGGGAAATGGAAGTGGAGGGTCAAAGGGAACAACTGAGGCTTTTCTTCATTCTGCTTCGTTCTCATGCAGCACAGCATCACTAAGATCTCCGGGGAAAGGATGACAATGCTCACAGAATTTAGCTGACACCCAGGAAAGGAATTTGAGTGTTGGAAACCCCCTGTCTTTTAAACTGTTCTAGTTTCCAAATTCACATTCTGAGCTACTTTTCCATGCTGGTATTATCTTGAAATTGGGAGGTTATTATTGGAATCCCACCCTCTAATACAGCCACTCCCTTTTGGTGCTGTGCACTCCATATGACCTTTTTAATATTCTGTTGCTTGACTGCTGCCTGTTCTTATTCTTTTTGCTATTTACAGTTTTCCAGCCCCATGGGGAAGGAATAACTGCACTGACTATTAATGACAACATAGAGTGCTGGAATGAGCAAAATGGTTCCTCAAAGAGCTACAGCCCAGCATTTATGAAGTTTAGGACTTACAGCAGGCTCCTCTCAATGGGAGTCCTCAGCTCTGTTCCCATTGAGGTTTCTGAGTGTTTTGCCATTGTCTCATTCATTTGCAGAGGGCAGGAACAGCACCCCAGAGCTGTTCCAGCAACATTTATAAGATTGTGTAAAATTGTAAAGAAAATGTGAATTATGAATTCAGGTGTTAGTGGGTTTTTCCTCCTCAGGTTCATCACAGGGGTTTTTTTTTTTTAGAGCAACACAGTTTACAAGTAATAAGAAATGAAGCCTTAAAAATGCAAAGCTAAGAAAGAACAAGGATCTGCAAAAAAAATCTGGATCAGGAAATTAAGTTTATATGCCTGGATGGCAAAATTAATCAAATTAATCAAATAGGAAGGAACACTGGCAGAAACCTTTTGGTCTCTCTGGTCCTCAGGGCCTTGCCCATGGGTCCTGCAGTGAGGAGTCCGTGGTACTGGGAGGTTGGAAGTGCCAGGAGACACCTTGCTCTGCTCCAGAAGGTTGGCTTGGGAGGTAGGAGATCTGTCCTGCCTGCAAAGTTTATTTGAAGAGAACTAAAGGTTAGCAGAATTTTGAAGGTGTGTTCTTGGTAGTGCTGTGTGCATGGCTGGAATCCAGAGGATGGATTTAGAGCAGAGAATTCATAGTATGGATGATAACAGGCCATTGCAAATGTGTGAAGTTTGTGTTTCTGAAGGAGTTCTTTTACACAGCACGAAGGTGGGAGAGGAGAGGCCCGTGATGCTGATGGACTTTGCAATATCATCCATAAAGGGCACGTGCCCAGAGAGGGGCTCTGAGCTGGTACAGGGCAATCTGCAATCAGAAATGACACGGATTATATCCTGCTGTATTTCTAATGGTATTGTTGCCTGATCTAATCTAAAGCCTGAAGGCTTCTTGCTGGGTGAAAATTGCATGTGGAAACAGGATCTAGATAAGATGCTTGTCATCTTAATATCAAAGCACCCGAGTCCAGGAAGAAAATGACAGGTTTTTACTTTAGAGAAAGAAAGAGTTTGCCTTCCATGGGGCTCTGTGAACAATGGGATTCAAATTGCCCCAAGTTGCTGGGCTGCTGAAAGTCAGAAAGTCAATTGGGTTTCAAAACCATGGTCATGAAGAAGTGGAACTAAGGAACCATGATAAATTCAGCATCTCGTGTTTCCATGTGTGCTTTTAGCAATTTCATACTATCTTCATCTCATTGCATAAAATACCTGTCAATCCTGTTCTCTATCAGTGATTCCATATTTATCTGGATTTTATGGAGACAGTTGGCATTTCAATGGTTCCAGCCACTCCTGCCACACCTCTTGGCTTTGTGCAAAAGCTGCTCAAAAATCAGCACCAAACTGAAAGCGCCTTGCCCAGAGATTTTTCGTTTAGAAATAACGTCTTTTGGATTTGCTTTCCCCAAATTCTTTAACGCCACGGCTGAGAATATTCCAAACAACCCAGAGAAAAGCCATCAAGACCCCCTCGTGGCACAGCCGAGGGGGAGCCCTAGAGCAGCACATTGCCCCAGGCACAGTGTTTAGACCACACACCTCTCTGGGCAGTGTTTCATTTCCAGGCAGAAAATGAATGCATTTAGGAGCAGTTGTTTTGGGGTTGTCATTGAGGATCACTGGCAAGAGAAGGGGGATGATGGGCAGGTACCACAATGACTGGAAAGTGGAGGAGAACACTCCAGGAGCCTGCTTTGGGCCAGAGCTACTGCATGAGGAAAGGCAGATATCTATAAATAAAGATCATCAGATATAGAAGCCGATAAGGAGAGAGGAGAGCGTGAAAAGTGTGCTCTGTGAGCCAAATGAAAACATATGGCTTAAGCTTGGGTTATGTGTGCTGCAATTAACACTGTAAAGGTTATCAGAATATTTTCCTCCCATAGCAAGAACCAGAAATATTCCTTTTGTCCCACAATTATCACAAACAAGAAAAACACAGACTCTCCAGGACCCTGTTTGCAGCCCAGTCCCCTGGGAGAGGAAGGGAGAGGGTGAGACACCCCTGACATTCAGCAGAGGAATCCCAGTTATGTCTCCTCTTTGCCAAGTCCAAATCTGTCTCTTGTGAGAATGCTGCTCCATTGGTAACATGCAGCATCAAGGAATTTGTGCACAGCAAGGCTCTGGCTCCTGAATGGAGTGGTCTGGGGCTGATTTCTGGGGCCAAAGGGAAATGAAGAGCCTTTCTCTCCTCCACTAGTCCCTGCTGCACAAGGAGGACCCTTTCTCTAAAGCTATTTCTGCTTCACATTTGCCCTTACCAAAGAAAAGTGACTCGTGTCCTTACGAGCTGATGGAAGAAATCCCTGGTGCAGGTGCATGAGTTCTTAAAACAGTTGGAGATGGGTCATGGTTCCTCTTGCAAGGAATTACACAGGTTAGAATTTTTCTGGGCAATTTTGGCCCCTCAGCCATGAGATACCACAGTACACAGATGAGGATGGTGCAGTGGCTCCTAACAGGAGCAGGTTAATGTACAGAATATATTCCACCTGGTTTATAGCTCCCATAGCATCAGAACCACCTGGGTAGTAAACAAACCCAAAGCAGGTTTCCTGCCTCCCCTAAGTCCACTCCTAAGCCTGTCCAGCTCCTGGTGGACAGTTCTGGGTGCCAGTGATTAACTCCTGGCTGTGTATTCTCTGTGCTACCTCGCAGGGTCCAGAGCAGGCACAGTTGGTCTGGGGCACCTTCATTCAATGGGATGGGCCACTGTGGTTCTGCTTGTTGTGAAAGGAAGGGATTGAGATGTATTCTGTGACAGCACAGATGAATTTATCAAGGCAGGAAGGGAGTAAATGGAGAGTAATGTTCTTTGAAGCATCTCTGACTCAGGCCTGCTGATGAGGGATGCGTTAAAGCAAATGCTGTATCACAAACCCACTGAGAGTGTGATAGCTCAGCTGCCTCTGCAAATCCTTGTGTTTGCACTTCAGCAGTA
Source organism: Margarornis squamiger (assembly GCA_035222235.1). Lineage (NCBI taxonomy): Eukaryota > Metazoa > Chordata > Aves > Passeriformes > Furnariidae > Margarornis > Margarornis squamiger. The sequence goes on along the minus strand of JAWWTY010000022.1, from coordinate 20,926,403 downwards.
TTCTTTTGCAGGAAATAAGTGAGAAACAGATCACAAAAGAGCTCAGATATTGCTCCTGGATGCTGCTTTGCAAGAGCGTTCACTAGCAGCCTGCCTCCCGGTAGTCTTCTGGTTAGGGGTTTCTCATAGCTAATAAATGGGATTAAATCCATTCAAAAAGCAAATTGGACAGTTTTCTGGTATTTGTTCCCATATAAGCAACAGCTGGGAAATCCTGGCTTGGCAAAGAACTGTCCCAAATCCCACTGCCCTCCTGTTCCTCTGAGACCAAACAAGTTCTTAGAGCAGGCTAATATCCCTTTGGGCTCTGGATTATTTGGCCTGTGCACGTTGCACATTTCTTCATGTCCTGCACCCTCAAGTGTTCTTGGGGGCTGGACCCAGGAAAGCTGTGGCTGCCCCATCCCTGGAAGTGTCCAAGGCCAGGTTGGATGGGGCTTGGAGCAACCTGGGCTAGTGGGAGGTGGGAGGTGGGATAAGGTGAACTTTAAGGTCCCTTCCCACACAAGCCAGTCTGTGATTCCACAATTCTATGACATCAGTCCTTGAGGACCAGTTGCACCTCTATGTGAGGGAGGCACTGCATAATCTCACTGTTTGATCCTAAAACATGAATTTTCCTGCATTTCCTGCTCACAGGGGAGGATCAGGACACGCTGCTGTTCTTTGTAGTATTTTTTTGGGTTGCCAGGGAGACAGGTGTCTGTTTGCACTTTACAGTCCTGGCATTTGGACCTGATTTCTCCAAGACATAGTCAGGGATGTGGGGTTTTTTTCCACTCAATCATCACTAATTCCCCAGCATCCCAACTCCCTGCCTTTGCCCTCCCCTGTCATTTCTCTCAGCACTTGGAGAGCCCTGACCACGAGAGGGGAATGTCCTGGGATGGAGATGGCAATGATCCTGTCAGGATCTGCTCCTGGGAAGAAGAACCATTTCTCACAGACCTGGCTCTCCACACCCACACTCCAAAGAATTTTCCTCAAGAGTTAGTGACCTGGCACAACCCTTTGGATCACAATTCTCTTTCAAAGGAGATACAGGGTAAAAAGGCACAGTGTCACACGACACATGACTGTGTTACATATGCCTGCTCTGTCATAGTGTGGAGAAAGAGTGAACACCAGCTGATACCTCTTTGCTTTTTGGCTCATCCTTGGCCATGACCTTTTTTTCTGTCATTTCAGGGTCACAAGGAAATTGCACCCTAGGAAAATCTGTGTCTTCCCTTCCCTTCCCTTCCCTTCCCTTCCCTTCCCTTCCCTTCCCTTCCCTTCCCTTCCCTTCCCTTCCCTTC
>JAWWTY010000022.1:20913475-20925005 GCA_035222235.1 Margarornis squamiger | reverse complement strand
TCCCTTCCCTTCCCTTCCCTTCCCTTCCCTTCCCTTCCCTTCCCTTCCCTTCCCTTCCCTTCCCTTCCCTTCCCTCTGATACAAAAAGCAGGTTGGATAAGCCTTTCCCCGTGTTTCCCCCTGTGTGTGCAGGATGCAGCTCCTGATGTGGAAGGTGCTGGCTGTGCTCCAGGACCATCCTTAGCCATGCCCAGCTCCACAGACACAGCTAGAACAGCTGCCTGCTTTGGAATGTGTGCAGGCTGAGTAACGTGAGAGCCAGAAATACTCAGGAGACCGATACCCAGTGAGGGAAAATGAGCTGCTTGTGCAGAGCGCTGAAGAAAGGCAGCAGATCCACATCACTAGACAAGGGTGGGTAGATATTTTCCTGTGTAAGACCAAAGTGGGAGACTGTGAGAAGCTGAACCTGGGGAAAGGAGGCTGCTGTTCTGTAATACTATGCTGTTCTGTAATACTATGGGTTGTGAAGGCAGGGATGGCAACAGAGCACAGGGTTCAGACAGAGGGATGGAGACAATGCTGAAAGCATCACTGCCTCTGGAATACGTTCTGCTCTGAGAACACATGTTGCTAGGAAACTTTTATATTAAAAGACATTCATCTTTAAACCCTGGGAACATAGTAATAGCTTCTCCTCTGTGCTGGGAAAGCTCTTTTAATGCCAGTCCTGATGTTACTGAGACAAATAATATGTGAGGGGGAGAAAAATACCTTGAATTATCTCAGGCAAAGATTAAAATCTAAGATTATTTTTAGATGACTTGCAGGGTTTAACTCAGCTTTAGTCACTTTGGTCTGACTAGTAAGACACTGATAAAACATAGAATCACAGAGCCATAGAATCCTCTGGGCTGGAAGGGATGCACAAGGAGCATTGAGTCCAGCCCCTGGCCCTACACAGGACACCCCAACACTCCCACCCTGTCCCTAAGAGCATTGTCCTGTAACCTGTCAGGCTTGAGGCCACAGCCACTTCCCTGGGGAGCCTGTTCCAGTGTCCAACCACCCTTTGGGGAAACAGCATTTTCCTAATATCCATTTTAAGCCTCTCCTGACACAGCTCCATGCTGCAATGACCATGTTTTGTTTGATAAGATATTATATGTAGTAAGAGCTGAAATGTGTCTGCAGAAAGGTAGATACCCAGAAGACAACTTTGACTTGTGGCAAGATTCAACAGGTGCCTGGAGAGGAGAAAGGGAATCCAATTCCTTCAGGTTTTCACATTGTCACCCAAGGGTTTTCTGGCCATTTTGTTCCAGTTCTGTATACACGTCTCAATAGGTCATAGACACTCCTTTAAACAGCATCAAATCTCTCAAAGCTGTTTTCTGACCCATTTCCAATGTATTTGCTGATGGCAAACACCTCCTTCCTGAGCAGAGAAATCTGGAGAAAAGAGTGGAGCTATTTCTGGGTTCCTCTGCTCAACTGAGAAATCTGATTGTAGTAGTTCCTACCCCTAATACTGCAACGTGGTATTACCTATTTTTCTCATGTGCTTTACCCTGCATTTTGGTCACTCTTTCTCCTCTCTTTGGAGTTGTTTTGTTGAGTTTTGGGTTTTTTCTCTCAATTTTTTCTTCCTTCCCTTCCTGGCTTGAGGTCCTAACAGTCCCAGACTGATCTGATCATCAACCCTGAGATGCCTGATGGTTGCAGTGGTGACTTCCACACCTCCCTCTCACTGCTGCCACCTCTCCACCACGGCAATTCAGTCAGAAAATTGTGCAGTAGTTGCAGCTTTTATTCTCCCTCTGCGTCCTGTAAACAACAAAGGTCTGTCTGACTTATTTCTCATGCTAAATTCAGAATTTAAAACACATTATATGAACCCTTAAAAATAAACACAGGGCAATCCCCCCCAACACACTACTGATAAGAGTTCTCAGACTCATTGTAATGGACTTCTATTGCTACTCTCACTCTGGGACATGTCCAAGGGTGTTGGAATCTTTCCCTTAGTGTGTTCAGGCTCTGTCTCTGCTCTGGGGGAGCACTGCAATTCTGAATGATTCACTGAGAGGGCAAAACACCCTGCTAGGGTTGACATTAAACATATTAAACGAACCTAAAAGTAACATCCTTGGAGTTCTGTGCAACGAAGATTGTTGGTTTGGGTTTTTTTCTGGGTGAAAATTATGGCCTTTATCTCATCAGCTGATACAGCTGCAAAAGCAGACACTTTTTTGGACTCAACCTAATCATAACTAAAGATCTGTCTAGTGAAACTCGAGTGGAAATGGCAACCTGACCCTGTGGGATGGGGCAGGTAGTCCTGCCTTGGGAATCAACACTGTCAGCACTTGGAGTGCACCACTGTCTTTGTGAGTTTCTCTTGCCTGCCATACACTTCCCCTAGTGTTTCCAAAAAGGAATATGGATTAATTTAAGGTCTGGAGACATTCCAGAGCAGGAGCCATCATTGTTTTTGGTGCAGATGTTTGTGGACCAGATGTGTATGTCCATAGAGGCCCCGATTCTGCAGGTGGTTGGGCAGGACTGTGACACTTGCACAGCTCACCTCAAAACCCCCTAAATATCTGCAAAGAGCTTGCACTGTTAGCAGGTCAGTCTGAATTTCCTGGTCTATTTGTATGAAATCTAATGTAGCTATGTTGCAGGAAAAACATTTACTGCATGTTTGCCAAAATGACTTGTAGCATGGAGGTGTTCTTCATATGTGGTTCCGAAGTGAGAAGAGCACTGCAATATTTGGCAGCAGAGCTAAGTAGCCAAATATGTACTCTGATTAACAAGGAACTGTTCACATTTTTCCTTTCACACATTTATTTAAAATATTTATCTAATGATAAGCCTCTTAGAGGACATGATGTGTCTGCAGCTCGAAATACAGACATGGTGACCCTTATGGGTCCTTTCAGCTCAGGATCTTCTACGATTCTATGGTAACCAGTGGGATGGAGGAGTAGATCTGTATTACAGGATCCCAAGTTGAATCCTATAAGGATAATAACTCTACTGCAGGCAATCTTTCCCTCAATGCCTTACTCCTCTGCCACCTCTGAGTAGGAGAACAAAAGCAGACACAGAATCATGGCAGGACAGAGGGGGATCAGTAACCTTTGAAACCATTCTAATGCTCGGCCCTTATGGCAACACCTTCTCTCCTGTGCCACTTGGTGGAGCTTAGTGATTTTGGCTATCACATACATCCTTTTGCAAACTTGCTCTTTGGTTACACAATCAGTTGTCACTGGGTCTTGAAAATGGCCCAAATCCCTACCAAGGAAGTAAAACCAAAAGTGTACCATAAGTTCTAATGAACGAGGTGCTGGTGCCCAGCAGGTAATGACTTTGGTTAATCATCCCTTCTCCTTTTGAAATCAGTAAAATATAGAGGGTTTTCATTTCAAAGAGTTAAAATATGGGCTTAGGATCTTGGAATTTATGACATATAGGATGAGTAGATGGGGAGAGTTGTGTCACGTTTGGTTTATTTTTTGGATGTAAAATAGTTTTATTTTCCCTCACAGAATTTGGGAAACCTGTGGGGGACACCTCACATTTGTTTCAATACATGTTTTTACTCAACAAGCACAGGGCCAATAATCCATAGTTACAAAAGGAAATTATTATTTTGCATGCCTTCATTTAAATCATTGGCCAGTCAGTTCAATTAAACCAGACTTGGGACCTTGGCTAATTACATGCTCAGACAAAACACTTGTGCTTAGAGCCAACCTGGAAATTCAGGTAGGAAGCCAATTGGGCTCTGCTGTCATCTAAACTATCAGTTGTTAAATATAAATTAGTTGCTCTACAAATCTTACTGAGTCCTAATTTTGTACGTTTGCCTAATACTTTCCTTACTCTAAATTATCAGACAGATGATACTGTCCAATGGTGTTTTGGGGATTCTGAATTTTAACCCCTGAACCTGAACTGCAGAGCTTGGTGTTCCATACCCAAAGGGAGATCTGTGACTTTTATTTTCGTGGGTATGTTGTAACAAAGAGGTCTCAAAGGCTCCTCCTAAGCCCTTTCTCATGCAGGATGCCGACCCAGCAGAGTCCTGGGAGATCAAGGTTTCATGTGCAGCCTTTTGCTGTTGTCAAGGGAGAGAAGAAAAAAGGAGCAGAGAACTCGGTCCTGGAATCTATTGTCTGTGGTCTGAGGCATCTTCAATGACTTTTCTGGCTTCCTCTTGGGAACTGGAAACAGTAATTGCAGCTTCTTTCCACCGTGGCATTGTTCAATTTCTCTTTTGTTGTGTTGGACTGACAGATGAGAAGGGATTTTTTGACATAGCAGCGTGCCATACGTATTTCTCAAACACTGAAAAGTGGTAGTATGTCAACATTCTTCTGGAGCAGCATTTTACACAGCATAAGAGAAAGAGCAAAATTCTGTTAGGAGCTCTAAAAGCAATCCAGAACTGGCTGTGTCTCTCTGAAACACATGTGCACCAGTGGCTGGTGTCCACTCTCTCTCCACTAATACTTAGAAATAAAAGATCTACATATATAATTCTGCCCAAAAGGATGATGCAGCTTAAACTGATTTAGCCTGGGGAAAATGAGGCTCAGGGGGGACCTTCTTGCTCTCAGCCACTATGTGAAAAGAAGGTGTAGCCAGCTGGGGCTTGGTCTCTTCTATCAAATGACAAGCGATAGGACAAGAAGGAACAGCCTCAAGTTGCCCCAGGGGAGGTTTAGATTGGATATTAGGGAAAATTTCTTCCCCAAAAGAGTTGTCCAGCTCTGGCAGAGGCTGCCCAGGGCAGTGGTGGAGTCACCATCCCTGGTTCTTTGTCCTTCTTGTGACCCCCTAAATGGGCTCGGAGCTCAGGAAGCCAATGTGGAATGCAGCTTACTCAGGAGCACTTCAAAATGAAGTGTCAGCGTGCTGGCCAGGAAGGTGGAGGAGGAAGGCGTTGACTCCTCAGGTCTTTTGTTTGTGTGTGACACAGTCTCTGTGTTACTTACGTGCTTTACCTTTGTAAATATTGTTTTTAGCTCGGGTTAATGCCGTAGCAGACGTATTTGTGACTTTTGACTGTTCCTTCTGGCAGTGTGTTCAGAGTCCCTGGAGCCAGCAAGGCGAACAGGAGCCATTCTCACACCCCAGCCCTGGTTCTGACCCGTTGGTGACACGAGCCCAGGTCACCAATGGCACCAAGGGAGGGTTTTGTGCTGAGATTTTGTGCTCTCACCACTCCTTGGGTTCACAGAAAAACCAGGATCAGAGCTCAGTATGAAGAGCAGCGTTGAGTGGAGACGAGATCAGCAGATGTTCTTATTAAACTTAGAAGAACTTATGTCCCATCTTTTATGTCAGGAGGAATAATGGCACTGTCATTATGTCTTAAATCGGCCTATTTTGCAACACAATGTGTTAGATGGTCTCTTTGATAAAACACAGCTCCATGCTAAAAATAAAAAGTAAAGGCTATTCACTTGCTCAGCTTAAATATTACCATTTTGGAAAGTCCTAACTGTGCTGTGAAGTGTTACATTCAACTCCTTGATTTGGTCTATTTTGCTCTGTTCCTTGTTTTGATCTAATCCTTACATTGCTCTTTCCATCTATTTTGTTTTCATTATAAAGGCACCTCAGGGATCATAGCAGGAAATGGCACAAAAAGGAGAAGAGGTTTTTGAAAACCCCAACGTGCTGTTTGAACTCTTGCAATCCCCGTGGCCAAGCAGGAGCATTGGGAAATTAATTGGGTCATTCATTTGGGTTTATGGCAGGCTCAAAGCCATCACTTCCTGGCAAATAAAGGCAGATAAATAATTCAATACAAACTTTGGAATTATGCAGTAATTGTAAAACAACTCTTCATCATCAGTCAGATTTGGGGTGGGAAAGATGACAGCCTGCCTGTCTGAAAAATAAACCTCACGTTCCTGAAGTGGAACGGGGACATGATGCTCCATGTAAATGGTATGGAATTGTGGAATAACTATCATTTGGCTGACTCAGCTGCCCTTCAGGGGGGCCTGAAGGCAGATCCCTGGGCACAGCTGGCTCCTGGGCCGGGGAGCAGCGAGCACACCTCATAAATCCATGCAGCAATGAAGACACTGCCCATTAACTTCCGTGCAGCATCATTAGGCTTGTTTATTTAAGGAACCTGAGAGCTAATGTGGTGGCATATTGTTATGCCTATTAAAATCTGGAGGAATTAAAACCACAGAACATTATTTCAGACTAAGCTTGCCATGCATGTTAGGACAATGTGTTGCACCAGTGTCATAGTGGAGGGCAAACAAAGACAAATGGAGCTCAGCCCCTCCCAGGGTGGGTGATGCACACCTTCCCACCCCTTGTGAGTTTGCCAACAGCATCCCTCATTTGGACATACAGAGGTGCTTTTTCACACCTTCGAGATGAGTTTGGATTAACTTGATGATTTCGAATCGTAGAATCAGAATCGTTAATGTTGGAAAAGACCTTTAAAACCAAGTCCAGACATTAATTTGAGACCAACTGATATTTAGGAAGAAATTCTTTAATACAAAGGAGGTGAGACCCTGGCACAGGGTGCCCAGAGAAGCTGTGGCTGCCTCACCCCTGGAAGTGTCCAAGGCCAAGTTGGAAGGGGCTTGGAGCAATCTGATCTACAGAAGGTGTCCCTGCTCATGGCAGGGGGTGGAATGAGATGATCTTGAACCCTTGTAGGCTTCTATCATTCTATGATACTTGAATTATTGTAACTAGTTTATCTATATTGTGTCTATAAACAAATGGCTAGAACAGAACACAGATGACCAATGGAGAATATATTGTGAAACGGGGTTTTTAAATGATTGTTATTGTTCTTTCAAGGAAAACAAGATTACCATATAACACTACCTTAGGGTCAGTAGCACCTGCAGGTGTAAGAGCACACCCTGGGTGCAACTGAAAGTAGCTCTCAAAAGGTATTTGACCTGTTTTCAATCAAGCTGTAAACTATATAAAAAACAAGTTAATAGAAAACTGGAGGCCAATATAAATGTTTTCACAGTTCCCTGTAAACATTTATTTTAAACAAATAAAAATTTCTCAGTATCTGAGAACCTGAAAGTCGGGCTGGTTGAACTGGGCTGAACTTCCTCACTCACAACTAACAAAATCAGAAAGAGAATAATGGCTGTCATTAAGGGAAAATGGTTCTTTTTCTCCCTTTTCCAACTAACACTAGCTAGTAACTGGGCCAATCTGTCCTGCTCTGTGTCGGTGAGCTGCTGACTGTTCCTGCCAGCAGTGAGGGGAGTCACAGACAGACCAGTGTTAATCTGCCTGTCAAGTGGAAATGCCCATCTGTGCTCCGGGACAGCTTGTGGCTCACTCAGCCTCCTGCACGGAGAGGGAATTTCACCCAGGGGATGAGCAGCTTGGCTCTCACACCTGCAAAGAGCAGTTCTCCAAGTCAAAGGCTTGATTAAGGTCGCTGTCTGAGGTAGCACCTTCACTACCTTTTGGTTGAAACGTGCTATAATTTCCAATGCTATGTGCATATCAGTGAGCTCTCAAGGGTTCGAGTTTCCAGCTTGCTCTGATGATTGTTGATGCTCCAACAATTGGGAAAACTGTCATTGTTCATCTTTTTCCATGCCCTTTGGCAATAAAGCATACTGTTGTAGCATGCTGTGTTTGGTAATACAGCATCCTTCTGTTTGTCTGTCTGCTGGCTTGCACGGGGCTGAAACAGGATGGCACGAGAACCAAAACCATGTTTCTGTTCTGGGTAAACTGAGGAAGGTATAATAAAATAGCCTAATAAGATAATAAAAGAGCCTAATAAAATAATAAAAGAGCTTAATAAAATAATAAAAAAGCCTACTTAAATAGCTTCTCACAGGGTGGGTAAGGTTGGGGGGGGACCACAGTGGGCCCTCTGGTCCAACCCCCCTGCCCAAGCAGGGTCATCCCAGAGCACATGGTACAGGATTGTGTCCACAGATGGTTCTGGAATATCTGCAGTGAGAGAGATTCCACATCCTCTCTGGGCAGCTTGTTCCAGTGTGTGGTTATGGAAAAGACAGGAAAGAAGGCCTTCCTTATGGAAACACAGCTTGTAGGTGCCTGTTCCCACTGGCTGAGGGGCTTTGGATAGATGGCAGAAACAAGGAGTGCCACTCTGCACTTTGGGTGGGCTGTGCTCCCCACGAGCAGGTGTGTGGTGGGACACTGGGCTGGCTGTGGGACCCCAACTCTGTGTCCATTGTGGTCACTGACACCCAGAGACCCCTGGAATGACAGCTCCTGACAGTCCCCTGTCTGCTGGGGGACATCCCTCTGCTGGGAAGGGCCATTGCTACCTGCCATGGAGCACTGGATCAGGCTATGGGCCAGTCCCAGAGCTGCCTGTGCTCTGCCACACCACTCTGCACGTGTGACACTGCCAGACCGTGGGGCTTGTCCCCAGTGCCCCAGTGCCACAGGCTGCCACGTGCTGTCACACTGCTGCCCAGGGCCACTCCACTGGGGATGTGGAGCAAGCGTATGGCAGCATGGGAAAGGTCAAACACCACGAGTGGGAAGAAGCTTTTTCTTTCCATTTCAGTACTAAAGATCTTCCATGTAACAGACTCAGAGCACTTGATAAGGGACCATGATTAAGCTTGTGACAGGCAAATTATGCTAATTTTTCAGTAGACAAATGGACATGGGAAGAGCTCTGGGCACCATCTGGCACAGGACAGCACAACAAACACTGGAGTAAAATCAGCTGTGAGAAAACTGGTGTGAAAACAGGTCTTGTGTCGCTTGCAGAGCCCTGGGAAAAGGGGTCAGGGGACGCTGCTGCAGCCTGGCAGTGCCCGTGTGGCCTCCTGAGGCTGGTTTGGGATGCTCCCCTTACCTGAGACATCCCTGCCTTCCACTGAGAAGGCCTGGCCATGACAGGCAGATAGAGGAATACAGTCTCTTTCTGGGTTTTTTTGCCCGTATTTTTCTTGATTGTGGAGTTTGGAGTTGGTCTTCGGTCAGCTCTAGAATATTCCCTGTTTTCTCCTGTCCACCTGCAGAGTGAAAGGCTGCCAGCTACTTTTAGCCCTCTCATTAGCCTGAATCTTGTCCCTTTTTCTGCATGGTGGTGGGAATTTCTCTCGCTGGGAAGAGAGTTCTAGGTCAATTTATGTAATAAGCAGGAGAAGGTGTCAGAGCTCCTCACCTTCCCTGCTTTTCTCCTGGTAACTGCAGACTGCTCTCTGTGTGTCAAACCTCTGTCTGTGGAGAGGAGCAGAGCTCAGCTTACAGGACAAATGTTTGGGAATTCTGGTTTCTGTACATCACACAAATCTGTGTTTTGTGCCACCATTGCAAGTCCTAGGAATATAATTGATATATGAACACTTCAAAAAGCAAACCACTGAAAGACCAAATGCATCCACGATGCTGAATTATTAGTCAACTGTGATTTATAAAAATAAAAGACCAGAGTTTCTGTTGACAATAACTACCTGGTTTCTTATTTTAAAAGGTTTTTTTAAAACCGTTCTTAATTAAAAATGAATTAATTAAAAGAAGAATTAATTATGGTTTCCTGGTTGTCAGCTTCCTTTTCTTCAGAAGTCTCGGGGCATAATTACTTGGTAAACCTTCTCTTTTTATATTTTTTATTTACTTAAATTTTAATTACTAAAACATATGGTACGTTTGTATGAACCTAATACTTGAGAAAGCAGCTTGGCAGTAGTGGCGACCAGAGTCCTTTTGTGAATTTACAGAGCAGAAATGTCACAGCTGTTACCAGGCACAGCCTTTGGCAGAGCCGTGTCCCGCGTCTCCGACCTCACCTAAGGGTGAATCACAGCGGGGCTTGGGTTGGAGGGGATCTTCAGTTCATCTCATCCCACCCCCTGCTGTGGGCAGGGACACCTTCCATAGCCCAGGTTGCTCCAAGCCCCGTCCAACCTGGCCTTGGACACTTCCAGGGATGAGGCAGCCACATCTTCTCTGCTCAACCTGTGCCAGGGCCTGCCCACCCTCCCAGGGAAGGATTCCTTCCCAATATCCCATCTATCCCTGCCCTCTGGCAGTGGGAAGCCATTCCCCCTTGTCCTGTCCCTCCATGCCTTGTCCCAAGTCCCTCTCCAGCTCTCCTGGAGCCCCTTTAGGCTCTGGAAGGGGCTCTCAGGTCTTCCCAGAGCCTTCTCTTCTCCAAGTGAACACTCCCAGCTCTCAGCCTGGCTCCAGAGCAGAGGGGCTCCAGCCCTCGGATGACTCTTGTTGCCTCCTCTGGACCTGCTCCAACAGGTCCATGTCCTTGTGCTGAGGCCCCCAGAGCTGGATGCAGTGCTCCAGGTTCTGGAGGCACCGCTCAGTCTCCAGATCCAAATTTCCCTCTGTCTGTTCTAATTCCAAGTGTGAATCACAGTGAACCAGGGGGTCAATGTTCATAGAGTGATTTATGAACCTCCTGGAATGAAGGAAAAAGACCCAAAGACAACCCCAGCTCTGTGAGACTGGTCATGTGCACAGGGGCTGCATGGTGTGTACAGTAGCCACACGTGGCCGGGCGGTCCCTGGTTGTGTTTTGCATTTGAGGGATGCTGAAAGGTCCAGAGTGGGAAGAGGATCTGGTTCCCTCCAAGTCACTTTCCCTTTGCTCTCACCCAGGATACCTGGCTGCTTGGCAGAGCCGCTCCCCAGATCCAGAGATCAGATGGAACTGTGGGCACACACCCTGCATCCACACCCACACCTGCCCGGGGAGGACACTTTCGGGGGATGCTCTGGAGGAGATGTGTGTGTGGGGGATATTCTCAGGGGATGCTCTGGGAGGGATGCTCTAGAGAAGATGCTCTCGGGGTGATGCCCCCGGCGGGTGATCTTAAGGGGATGCTCTCGGGGGATGCTCTGGGAGGGATGCTCTAGAGAAGATGCTCTCAGGGTGATGCCCCTGGTGGGTGCTCTTGGCGGGATGCTCTCCAAGGATGCTCTCCAAGGATGCTCTGGGAGGGATGCTCTAGAGAAGATGCTCTTGGGGTGATGCCCCCGGTGGGTGCTCTTGGCGGGATGCTCTCCAAAGATGCTCTCCAGGGATGCTGTGGGAGGGATGCTCTAGAGAGGACATTCTCGGGGTGATGCCCTCAGGGGATGCTCTGGGAGGGATGCTGTAGAGAAGATGCTCTCGGGGTGATGCCCCCGGTGGGTGATCTTAAGGGGATGCTCTCGGGGGATGCTCTGGGAGGGATGCTATAGACAGGACTCTCTCGGAGTGATGCCCTGGGTGGGTGCTCTTGGCGGGATGCTCTCCAAGGATGGTCTGGGAGGGATGCTCTAGAGAAGATGCTCTCGGGGTGATGCCCCCACTGGGTGCTCTCAGGGGATGCCCTAGGAGGGATGCTCTCAGGGCCACAGGGGCACCTGCTGGGTGTGTGCAGGGTCTGTGCTGGCTGTGTGTGGGGTGTGTTCGGGGTGTGTGCGGGGTGTATATGGGGTGTGTGTGCGGGGTGTGTTCGGGGTGTGTGCGGGGTGTGTGTGGGGTGTGCGTGCAGGGTGTGTGTGCTGGCTGTGTGTGGGGTGTGTTCAGGGTGTGTGCGGGGTGTATATGGGGTGTGTGTGCGGG
>JAWWTY010000022.1:20888041-20911435 GCA_035222235.1 Margarornis squamiger | reverse complement strand
CCCCGACCTGCCCTCTCCCCTGCCATGAGATTGTCGCGGTTGGCAGCTTGTGGTGAATCAAACCTCCCAAAGGGCCCCGGTGCCTGCCTTTTTTTAGGCATCATGTGCCTGGTGCTTTGGTTAGGTCAAAGACCTGTCCAAATGCCTTTAAAAAGGAAGATTTCGCATAAAAGTTCTAGATCTCCAGATTGAAGTAATATCATCTAGTAATATTTGAAGTCATCCAGTAATATCTAAAGAGAACGAATGTTTAGATACTGTCTTTTGCTGATTTTTGTCTATTGCCGTTACCCTGTTCTTGGTGATTTTTTTATCCTTACTTCTGTAAAGGTGACAGTAGTCCAATGCTGAATTTTTTTTCCTTGTGAAGGTTTTAGTGCCTGTTACCTCACTTTTGTTGGCATCCATTTGAGTGAGACCTATCTAAGGGAAAAACCTAGGACAGGCTTTGATTCTTTTTTTTTTGTCAGTCTGAGTTACCCTGTAATCTAGGTGGAACTAGGTTTAACTCATAATTTGGGGTCTTTAAACTCCCACTGGATGACTGAGCTTTATGGCCTACAAGAGCATTTGGAAGTAGCATGGAAATAATGTGATATAATAAGTCTGAGCTCACGATTGTTTGTTTATTTTTTAATGTTGGCCCAATCTGTTTGTAAATCACTCCTGGCTGCCTGGGATAGCTGGGGATAGATGTTCAACCACATTCACTGATGATTTCATTACACAACATAATCATAATTCACTGCAGCACCGCTCCCTTAATAAGAATTACGGGGAGCACTTCTCGGTCTTCACAGCCTTGCATTCCCGGCTTTTATTAGGCAGGGATGCGGAATGGGAGACTCCTCAGTAGGGCAAGGTATGGTGGGCTGGTGGTGAACCCCTCTCTCCCCCAGCCTGGGGGATGCTGGGGGCTTTGTGGGCAAAGGGGAGAGCCTGGGGGATTGCCTAAGGGATTTAAAAGGGAACTGCTGGAGGGGAGCCTTGGGGCAGGCCTGGGCTTTGTCTGGCTTTGCTGGGAGCTGAATTCCGAGTGTGTGAGGCTTCTCCTTCAGCAGCCTGACATCCACGAGGGATGGAGACTGGGGTGCTGTCAGAGGGAAGAGGCCAGTGCTGCCCCTCTGCCGGTCCACCCAGCCCAGCTCCATCACTGCAGAGCCATCGCAGGGTGCTGGCATTCTGCACGGTGCCAAGGCTGGCTCGGCATGCTCTAGCAGGGGGATTGGCAGGGATGTGTTTTCAACAAATTTCCTGTAGTAGAACAGCTTTAACGACCAAAGCCTGCCAGATGTATTGGGGAACACTGCATGGAAATGCCACTTGTCTGGGTCATGTCCACCTCAGGAAGAGCCTGGGAAGGGAAAACTGCGGTGTGAGAAGCTTACCTGGTGATTGGCTTTTTTATTCCTAGTTAGGCTTGTGTAGGAATTCTTGAACTGACTGCACGTGGAGAAATCTGTGTAATTCTCCAATTCCAATGAGTTTCCACTCTATGTGCTTCAATCAGATAGATGCTAAATGTTTTCAGTTTAATACAGGATTTATTTTAGGCCTCTAATTGTGGAAAGAAAACTGTTGTTTGGCTGGTGTAGGGACATTGATGTGAATCCTTAGAAGGAGGTGGGGGGCTGCTGGGTCTCCTTAAACACTGCTGTTCACAGGTTTGGGGGTGATGCCCGAGGCCAGGCGATGTGAGATGGTATGCGAGTTTTGAAGGCAGTACTTTGGCCTGGGTTGGGAAAGCCTCATTGAATGACAAAAGCCTTTCACGACGGCGGGATTAAAGCCTGTGCCTCTGGGCTGGGTTTGCCTGGAGGAGGCAATGGGAGAAGCTGTGAATGGCTGTGTTGTCTCCGGCTTTTTGACTTGTAGAATGCTCTCAATTCTGCTGGGGAATTTCAGGAAAGACATTCAGAGGGTGCTGTCAAGAAATTCCCTTTATTCATGGCATTTTAATTTCTTTGTGTGTGTGAGCTGTGCCGGTCAGATGTGCCCCGGTTTGTCTCTGTACCAATGTGAAGTTCAGCTATAGGTAGCAGGAGAAGTGGAAGCCATCATATCATCACTGTGCTGTTGGAGACAAAATGCCTTCCTCTGCAGCCTCACGCCGTCGGAACCCAGCCCAGAGCCTTTTCGTGGAAAAATTGCAACACCCTGGACTTTGTTTTCCCTCTGGAGATGCACTGGTGCCTGTTGGGGTTCGAGCTGGGGCGCTGCAGCGAGGTTGTGTTGAGGTTCCACACTGGCATTAATGCTCTGTCCTGGCTCAGCGGTTTGTCAGCCCACTTGTGCTGCTGCCTGTGTGTCTGTCTTTGTCTGTCTGTACAAAGGCCTCCGGAGCCATTCTTGTTCAGTGGCTTTATGTCATTGAAAAGGTGGCTTTAGGGTTCCGAACTGAAATCATGGCTCTGATTAGGGCAGAATCCAAGCGCTAACCAAACGGTCTGGGCTTTGGACCTGTCCGAAGAGGTGAAAGCTGTGGCTGAATTCGAGCTAGAAAATAAGGTTATTGTTCCTTCCTGAAGTTGAAGTGCCAGAGCAGAATTAGTGTGCCCTTGCATTTTGGAAAGGTTTGCATTCTAAGGTTTTCAGCAGCTATAATTAATTGTAATTGGCGGCGTACAATTGCTGTGTGGTGAGGCTTCAGCATAGCGGTATTGCAGTGTTGCACTCCTAAGTAAAATGTTGGGTCATGAATAAGGAATACAGGCTTTGCCAGTCAGCTGTTGGCAAGCCAAATATTCCTTTTAGTTAGATGAATGATTTGAAAATGCCTATCCTATTTCCCTTGGGGAATATGTAGGGAAACTGCAAAGAGTCAGACCTGGTGCTCTCAGAGGCAGAGACCTCGTTGTACTTTATGGTTCTTGCCTGGACTGTGAATACCGAGGTTGCATTTCATTTTCCAGTGGTCACCAAACCAAGGGTCTATAATGGCAAAACAAGCAGGAATAGCCACTGCTCTGAGGTGCCAGTGTCCTGCCCCCACACCTACAGCTTTTCTGTGGGCTTCTGGTATCTCTGGTGTAGTTCTGTAGGGAAAAACTTAATTATCTTTAAAAGATAATTGTTCTCATTCATAGTTTCCTAGCATTTTTTCCCTTTTATGTCACTGCCAGTCTCTTCAAACTGCCTGAACACAAGGACAAAACATGGAAGTATGTGGTGTGTTTGGAGTCACTCAGTTATTCAGGAGCTTCAGGTTTTTGGAGGGTTGAAAATCTTCACTGAAAATTAAGTTCTAAATGTGGATGTGTTTCTGGACATATCTCTTCCCATATTAATACTGCATATGAATCAAATGAATTTTCTTGATCTCAGTTTTTATTCCTTACACGAGAAGCTCACTCAGATTGCCTGATAGCTGCCAAATTTTAATGTGGCATGAATGGTCTACAAGTCCAAGATGAGATTAGACTTGCTTTGTTGCAAGGTGAATAAAAAGGGCATTTAAAAGCATTGATTCTAGACCTAAGTGAATTTGCTAATTTTTGTTTCTAAGGCTGATAATCTTTCCTTGAAGCAAGGTTTCAAGTCTGAGCTGGGGAAGAGGGGAAAAGCTGTGTATTTCCATGTGTGCTATGAGAAAAGGCTGTGATCCCTCTTTCCTTAAATTTTTAGGCAGCGCTTCCCATCTGATGTTCGTTTAGGTGATGTGCAATAATTATTTGAGAAGACACCAAGAACCATGGCTCACATTTGCATGGTTAAAAGTGGGAGCCAGTAAAATGCACAGTATTAAAAGCAAGTTCACTTTGCTTTAGCTGGCAAGTCACTGCTGCAAAGATGAATGACGTGGAAGAGGGAGAATGTCCTATGCCCTCTATCAAAATTCCAGGGGGTTTCTTCCTGGAAAAGGTCAGGATTTGGTGTGGTAGTTTCTTTTGTTAGTGTCCTTGCTGGCTGGCAGCATTCATCTGATGTCGAAATAGTAGCTGGTTACTATCTGTGCTGGTAATTTATTGGCCGGGGAAACTTTGTAGTGTAAATGAAGAGAATAATTTAGACAATCCTTTTGGGAGAAGAAAGGAGGGAGGGAGGAAGGGAGGCTGTATCTGAAATCTTGAATCTGATATTGCTGTCTGCTCATATTAAATGAACTCTGAGACTAATTTTGTCTGTTTCCAGTTAATTTTTGCCATAGTGGCTTCTGTCTAAATTGAAACAATTGGTTCAGCTGCGCTTTCCCAGTGTCGGTGTGGGAAGCGTGTGCCTGTATGTGTGCTGTTTGTTAGCAGAGCTGCTGCCCTGGCCTGGAGAAGCAGGACAGGGATATGGTAGTGAACTATTAATAGACTGCTTCTCAAATTCAGTAAATGAAATAGAGCTGGGTCAGGCTTCACATTCTGCTTGTGAATCGCACAAGACTCCTTTGCTTTGCCTTTGAGCACGTTGTGCCTGAAGGGAGGTTGTGTCCTCTTTTCATTCTCCTGAAACGCTTCACGCTCAGTGTGTGGGTCCAGTTGCCATAAGAGGAACTGGCTCTAAAATCAGAACTCCGTGTAAAGGATATTTCTGGTCCATTTGGTCATCTCTTACCCACAGCTGATGGGGGGTGGAAAGAGTTGATGTTGCAAGCTGTCACCTTGGTGATGCTTTAACTTGATACCAGCCTGACATGTGTAACATGTTTACACTGGTGTTATTGTTTTGGGGTCAGGGTGTAGTAGAGATTCAGAAGTTCAGAGGCAGTGGTAATGGTGTGCTAAAAGAAGGGTGGCAATCTCGATTCAGTTGTTGGGTGCTGGAGTTACCAGGGGTTTGATGGTCCCAATGATTAGAGATGCTACAGAGGTTGGAAAGAGCTCCTCCTTTGGGGGGCAGGGGCTGGAATCCCTACTGTAAGGGCCAGGTGTGAAGGGATTATTGAGGAGGGGTTTAGGGATGAATCTCCTTCCCTCAGGAGCCTGCTGCAGTGGTACTTGTGGGTTTGAGCACTGAGAAGTTTGGTTTTTAGAGTGGCCACGACGTGGCTGTTGGTGGCCAGCAGCAGGACACTCACCTGTGTGTGCAGTGGGCTCTGGGCTGGGTCTGCCTGGCCAGAAGACATAAATATAGGCTAAGTGCTGATGTGTGATCCCTGGACAGGCTGAAGGCGTAAGGAAAGGGCAGCCAAAGGCGTGTCACACGAGCTGTGACACTTGGCACTGTGCTGGGAGAGACCTCTTCAATGCACTGCAGCAGGAGGGGTTTGCAAAGAGCAGCTGGAGAGTATCCCAAAGGGTCATGTGGAAGCAGAGCTGGTTTTCCTCATATCTGAGTTTGTGTTGACAGTGACATTGAAGTTACGTTTGGAAACGTGTTTCTTTCCCTGAAGTGACACTGGCCTGGTACAGTGTTGATTTTTGATGTGCTGAAACCCAGGTTGGCCAGGAAGGGCGACTTGGGGTGTTTCCCCATGGGGTTGAGAAGTGAGGTAGAAACAACTTGCATCCAGAACCTGTGAAGATCTGAAAGGGGGGAACCATCTCCCTGCTGCCTCCTCAGACACTGGAAGTCAGCCCTGCTGCTGGTGGGGTTCAGAGCTGTGTTCTCCACAGCTGCAGCTGCCTCTGCCTGGGGTCTGGACCAGTACAAGAGTACTTACAGATATTTCTAAATCCTGTTTCTACATAAACCACAAAATAGAGCCCCTTTTATGTGCTAAATTGGTCCCCTGCTCTGGAACGGACTGATCTTCAAACCATAAGCAGCTTCCCATATCCCCAACTAAAATCTCATTGTCCTCCAAAGGCATCAGGTCCATACCTCTTCCTGGAGTGCTGTTATCCCAAACAGCATGCTTGTTGGGAATTTTGTCCATTCCAAATGAACTGCAGAGCTGCTGAGGGCTTCTTTGGGCTTTCTCCTTGCAGATGTAAAAGACACTGGGAATTTGGGGCAAGGAGGGGATCACAAGTCCTGCTTCTTCTCCCACGTCTCCTGCCATCCTCTGTGCTGTGGACACAGGTTGTCACATGTCACCAAACACCTCTAAGCCTCAGGAAGCTTCTTACTTCCCAGCTACTTGTAAGGATTGGTGAATTTAGGCTGGGTTTTAAATCAGCTGCTGATAAATGTGGACTGGAAACTTTCTGGAGTGACTCTTGTGTGATGTGCAGGTAGTGGGGGTTGGTGATGTCCCTTCCAGTCAATTCCTGAAAGAAATAGAAGTAAACTCATAATTGTGCTCATCTTGAATTTAATTTTTTGGAAGATACTCCGTCTTGGCCTTCAGTGGTCTTACATACCTGTGTTTTCAGTTCATCATCCCAAAAATGTTTCCATTTTTATTTTTAAAGGTATCATTACACCCACTAGAAAATAATTTTGGCATATAGTATTAATGCAGCATGGCTGTGTAATATAGTGGTTAAATATGCAGTGGGAGTAATGGGTAAAATGAAATGCCACATTCTGGGAATGTACATCTTGTTTAAACTATCAAGGAGGGAGTAACTGAAGACCTAATGCCATCTGTGCTTCAGTTGTTTGCTGCAGAGGGATACAAGCCACTTATTCATGAACTCTGAGGACAACAGGCAGGAGAAGGCAGGCTCAAGTAACACTTGGGGGTGGTTCCTGCTTGGCCATTTTTCATGAATTCAATCTGATCTTCAGTCTTGACCTCTTGAAAGGAAAATTAAACACTCTTGAAACGGTATTTGATCCTATTATGAATCTCAGCACCACTTTACTGGAGTTAATTTGAGTTTTAATGTAATTGTTGACTAGATAAGTAAACTTAATGGGTTTGATTCCTAGGGTTTTTTTCTAAGAAAATGAAAACCTGAAAGTAAATGGGCATATTTTTGTTACACATGAGCCCTTTTTTAATGCTTTTTTGGGGGAGGGGACAGAAAGCTGTGCAGTAGTTGGGTGCTAAAACTACTAATTAGGCTTTTCAGATTCTGAAAGTCCAGCTTTTTTGAACACTACTTTAAGGGCTTTTTGTTTCATCATAATTCAGAGAATTTGAATATAATCCTATATGGATGATGGCTGCCCTAATTTTTTTTTTAATGATTTATGTGGTTTTGGGGAACTATCTTATTTTTTCCATTAACTTTTTAGCAAAGTGCATGCCCTGATAAACTGTGGTCCTGTATTGAGCACAGTAATGGGATGTTCTGTGTATTCCTGAATTAAAAGGGCTTGTCCAAAGGCTACTGTCGGTGTGTTTCAAGTGCTTAAAACTGCCTAAACCCCAGTCAGACAGAACAGATGGAGGAAGGCTTTTTTTCTTCAGCTGAATAATAAAATGTTGTCTATATTCTATAAAATAAGGTTTTATTAAAAGGAACAGATGACAGTCGGTCATCTCATGCGTTGAGAGCTGAGTATTGATTGTACAGAAGCAGCATAAACCAGGCACTGCCTCTGTCTGCTTCCGAAATGGATGTCCCTCTCTCTCACCAGCACGTGCCTGAAGGATTAAAATGATGGTGTTTATGCCAGATTTTTATCCAATAAGCAGCTTTTTCCCGATGCCGTGTGGATTCCTTCCATCAGAGCAGCAGCAGTTGAGGTGGCCCATTGTGCTGGCAGGAGGTGACCCAGCTGTGGTGCCCCAGTGGGCACGACCCATCCTGCTGGTAACACAGAACCCAGGGCAAGGGGGGGAGCCCAACATTGCCAGGGGATGTAGCCCCTTGCTGCAGGCCCGCACGGAGCTCTGCTGAACCCTTGGAATCGTTTTTACAAGAGCAGATATTTGCCAGATATTATGAAAATAGGTTTGGTTTGTTCCAGGCTTTGCTGATTAATTCAGGAAAACAGCCGCGGTTGTGTGCATCTGAACTTGTTTTGTTTCTCCTTCCTATCAGTGTGTGTTTGGAGAGTTGTTTAGATTAAAAAGCAAGTGTTACACTAATGAAACGGACTTGCTTTTGTCTCAGTTATGGTAACACTTACGTGGCCTTTGATTGCTGGGGAGGGTGAGAATATAGTATCACAGGATGGTTTGGGTTGGAAGGGACCTTAAAGCTCCTCTTGTTCCAGCCCTGCCATGGGCAGTGACACCTTCCACTAGCCCAGGTTGCTCCAAGCCCCATCTCGTGCCCTTTGGCAAGCCAGTCGTGACCGACACGGGTGGGTTTGCTTGTCCTTAATGTTGTTTGTGCCTAGGGAAAACCAGAGAAAATACACAGCCACGTGTGTTAAGCCTCGGGATACAGGACCAAAGGAACTGGGAAGAGTGACCTGGAATGACTGCTCACATCCCCTCTGGCCTCCTGCCTCTTGGGTTGTGTTCTCCCTCCCTGGGGTTTCTGCGGGTGCAGCACCAGTCCCATTGCCCTCCAGGCTTCTAGTATTATTTTTTTAGCTTGCACGACTTGTGATAACTTGTGTAACATCTCTCACTGACCTTCATGTGGCTGTTGAGCCTGGCTGAAGCCTGTGATCTCCAGGAACATCCAGCACAGGCAGAGGGGGGGTGAGTGAGTGAGAGAGAGGGGAACACTGTGCGGTATTTGGAAGTTGTTTATGTTGTAAGGGTCCTCTTTGAAGCTCTTGTAGCACCATTCCCAGGAAACAAATGGAGAGTTTTGTGTAACTTCCCTTTAAAAACAGTAAAAGGAAAGCTTCTGCTCATAGTCTGCTCGTCCCTGGATGTGTGGCACTCTCCTAAACTGCATGAAAATTATGGAAAGCAAGTTTGAACTATGAATTCCTTTAGGCTGCTGGGAGCTCTGAGCCCCATGGGTGTCAAGTAGCAGTGATCACTTGGTCTTTAAATAGAAAACTCACTTTGGGTCTCCATTTAAGACCTTAAGGCTGGTCTTAGACCAAGCTCAGGCAGTGGAAGATAAACTTGGTCATCTAGGGCAGGAGCCTCCAAGGATGGGCAGTGCCTCCTTACCCTGCTGGAAGGGGCAGCGCTGTATGGTGGGGGAGGCTCCATCCAGCAGCTCCCTCTTCAGCCACACAAAGTGCTTGGGGGGCAGGTGAGACCTGTGGTGAGGCACTGCTGTCTGTCCAGCAAGCTCCAGGCTTTCCTCTTGGGATTCACTTTCCTGAGAATGGAAGCCCCTCCTGTCTTGGGGCCATGAATTGCAGGAGGTGGGAGGTGTGCTCCTCACTGTTGCTTCGGCTGCCAGGGAGGTAGTTTGGAGGCTTTGCTAAAGAATCCAGTGAGTCCTGCAGATGTGAGGGGAGTTTGGAATGAATCAGATCTGTTGGTGCAGGTTCTTTAGTCTCAGTGTGGCCACCATGGGAGGGGAGATGGGCAATACCTCCTCTAGCTGTCACATAAGAGGGGAGTAGGTGCCATCACCCAGCTCTTTCTCCATGTGGTGGGTGTGCTCTTTGAGGAGTGGCTGAAGAGTTGATATCTGGGCCCCAGCTGTGTTCATGCACAAGGAGGGCACACAACTGAGGCCACTTGGGGTGTGTACAAGAGGCTGGAGCTCTTGCAAGCTCCTCACCTTGAGGAAAGGCACAGAGCCTGCATTGTGCTGGCAGCTGGAGGACTGACTGGCTGTCAGGAGAGTGCATTTGGACCCAGGTCAATTTTATGCCTTATTTTTACAGTCTCCTGTTCAATTAAGCCAACTGGAGAGATTCCCACGTGATACAGGATAGTGCTATGAAGGCACGCTGTGGTTTCCTCTAGGCTATAGACAACCCTTTGAATGCCTGTCTGTGGAAGAGGATTAAGCCTTCTTTTCATAGTATAGAAAGAAAAAATTTGTAGCCAATATCTGTGGTTGGGAGAGGGAAGTGAAATGTCTTTTTAACTCACTGGAATGAATGACAGCTCTTTTGTGAGGTTTTTATTTTTGTGACTCGACTGCTTGAATTCCTGTCCCCACTTGTGACCACTCTGCCAGAGCCCATTCCCCTGCCATGAAATAAATGCACTACAACCTCACAGGGACTGTAGGCATGGAAGGCTTGGATGAGAGACTGCCATCCCTTACCAGGAGAAATAGTTAATACTTCAAAAGTGCATGATCAGGGTGTGTGTCTGTTCATGTAGATGGGTCCCACGTGACAAGTTTTGAACCACTGAAGCTACAAAACTATTAGAAACAGCAGTTCTTCCCCTCAGTAACACCAAGGCATTAAATACAGCTTCATTCACTCAAGTATGGGTATACTTTTTCAGAGTTATGTCTCAGGTGGTTTTGAGGGAGGGGGATAAACAAGCTCATGTTCACTCATCTCTGGGCTTCAAAGAGAACTTCACCATAGAGCATTGCTTTGGGCTTTTCTGTGTGCAAGGGGACACTTGGTGTGATGGAGCCTGGCTGTTCAAAAGAACTGTCACACAAATACTATCCAGGCTTTTCATCTTTTTATTTTGGTGATATTGCTGCCCAACAACCCCGTTTATAACACATTGCTGGGGGTGCAGTCCGTGGTGGGAGGGAATCTCCCAGCGTGGAAATGGTGATGTAGAGCAGTGGAAACTGCATGGTTTATGTCTGGGGCAGTGGGCTTTTTCTGAGCAGGACACCACAGAAAATACACACCTTCCTAACTCAGCTCCTCAACATGAAATCCAGTGTTGCTGCTTAATCCTCAGTTCTCAGTGTGTGATGGATGTGACCTGATGCTGCTCTGGCTTTGTTACAGGAAGGGTTACAGGGTGTTTCATCAGCCCCTTCCTGTAGTCCTTTGGCTTTTTTAGAATCACAGAAGGGTTTGGGTTGTAAAGGGCCTTCAAGACCATCTCATTCCACCCCCTGCCATGGGCAGGGACACCTCCCACCAGCCCAGGTTGCTCCAAGCCCTGTCCAACCTGGCCTTGGACACTTCCAGGGATGGGGCAGCCACAGCTCCTCTGGGCACCCTGTGCCAGGGCCTGCCCACCCTCACTGCCTTTTTAGGGAGGCTTTATTAAAAAAATGGATGCTATTTCATAAAACTTCCCAGCAGGCTTTTAAAAAGCAGCTTGAATTCTCTTCCCTGTCCTCCACCACTCTCCTAGAAGTTATAAAGACATTTTCCTGCTCTTAACACCTTCTGCACTGCCACAGGGTATATACAAAGACTCCTGTCCTTTTTTCACGTCCCTAATTTTTCTGTAGAAGATCATCTCCATAATCACATGAACTAATCTCTCGTGGTTAACCTGCTGAGATGCCATTTCACCTGAGAGCCTTCCAGTTGTGCAGGGCGTTTCCTTGGGCAGCTGCTTTGTTGCAGCCCCGAAACCATCAGTCAGTGACAGCTGGGACAGCATCTGGTCTCTCTGAACATCATCCTGATGAGCCCAAGATGGAAATGAGAATTTGCAGAGAAACAAAGGAAAATGGGGTGGCACCCAGTGAGACAAGATGCAAAGACAGTGTATAGCCTTTGTGCATTAATTGCTTCTGATTCTTAGCAGAGACTTCTGACCACCCTGGTGATGTTTTGGTACCCCAGTTCTGATGCTGCAGTTACTGATTTAACAGTCCATATGCTGTAAATGCTTTTTTCAAAAGCAAGCTTCAATGAAGCTTATATATTGTGCATTTTATACGTGCTTTCTCTGCCATCCTAATGGCGTCATCTGATTTTGAGAGCTGAAATTTTAGTTGATGGTTTCTGTCAGAGGGAGGAAAAAAGCCATTAGAACAATTCCACTAAGCTAATTTTTGCGTGCAGAAAGAGGGAACGATGTAATGCCTTATGAACTGTGACCTTTGTGCCTTAAAAGATGTATAGGGTGTGTTTCTGAATGGATTTCTGTCAGCAGGGTAACTAATGAAATCCTCTTGCAGTTTGAGCCCCTGGTACCTGAAAGGATGTGAACTCCCCACGAGGCTGCTCTGACAGCTTGGTTGTTTCTGGAAGTGCTCTTCTCTGGCTTTTACAGCTACCAGGGTTGGGCTTTTGCTGTGGTTTTTGTCTTCAGTGGGGCCAGCTAGAAAATTTCTCTTTCCCTTTTCTATCAAATTTCCTGCAAATTGAAAGGGCTTTGTTTCCATGTATCATTACCCTGATTTACTCACTAAATGTATCGTGGGACATATTTTCCTGAAGGCTCAAAGGCTGAAAATCAACCTCGGAATGTGTTTTTGACTACCACTAGAAATAATGGGTTTTCTTACTCTTAAAATTACACAGTGGTTCAGGTTGGAAGGGACCTTAAAGCTCATCTCATTCCACCCCCTGCCATGGGCAAGGACACCTTCCACCATCCCAGGTTGCTCCAACCTGGTCTTCGACACTTCCAGGGCTGGGGCAGCCACAGCTTCTCTGCCCAACCTGTGCCAGGGCCTCAGAGGGAAGGATTTCTCCTATAAAAGAAGTCTTGCTGTTCCTAAGTTCATGAAATCAATGCAATATACCAAACTCCCAGGAGTTTCGTGTGTTTTTTTCTCAGAGGGTACATATTTCAGGGTCAGAATAATCTGTAATCTGTGATTTAGCAAAGTCTTTAGTTGTGTGACTGGAGAAATGGATGGACTGGTTTAACTGGAAGATCTTACACGTGCTGAAATGTTAGTTACTCACAGAGGTCTAAGACAGGCAGATGAATAATTGGTCATGAAAGCCTCTTCACCTGTTTTAAGGTGCTCATTTGGAAAAAAAAGGTTGAAAAAGCAGCGTACTCTTTGTAATGTGCTTGTGTCCCAAAGCTTTAAACCCCCTGAGCCAGGGTTTATGCATGTTTCAATAAGCCCTCTATCCAGTCTGTCTTAAGCATGTGGCATGTTTTGAAATGTAATAACATCCCCAGAGCAGCCACTTTTATTCTCAGGTTGCCCGAAATCGCCACGCAAACGTACCTGCTTTAGGACTAATTCCGTGCACTGATAGCGGTGGGGTGATGGGCGTGGTGGCAGGTCTAGAGAATCTTGCACGGTTAAATTGAACACACAGTTCTGTTTCATTGATGAGAGATATGGCAAACAAACACTGTAACTGTGGAGGATCCAGGGAAATGTGAGCCTGGATGGGAGCTGAGGAAAAACACGGTGCAAAATCGGCATATTTGCAAGTGTGTGTATTTTTACAACATAGCCAGAGAGCTGGTGGTGGTTCAGGGGATTGACTTCTCCTTAACCTTAGATATGGAAGGGAAAATACAGGCTCCAATGCTTCCCTTGCTTTTCAGAGAACATTCCAGTCATTCCACTTATCTGGGAATATCTGTGAGTGGAGGGGGAATTCTGGAAGGAATGGCTGTGGGGTGATTTGGTTTAGGTTGCTTTGGCCTTACCCAGTGAGTTGGTGTTTCCTTCCATTTCCATGGCAAGTGTTTGCCCTTTGTTTTCTTGGGCTTTGCTTGGGGCATGTCCATCAGATGGGTGGGAGGGTTCCTTTAGGAAACCACACATGTGTGCAGTAGGTATCACACTAAGGATAAAATGTTTGTACAGGTGAGATAAACACAAGAGTCTGTAATTGTCAGTGTCATCCTAAATTTAGGAACTCACAAACGAGATTATGACAATGTGACTGTTATTCTTTGTTAAAATGCCTTTTCAAGGGGTTTGAAAATTAATTGCAGTGTGTGACACTTGGAGTGGAACAGATAAAGTACCTCTGATAGGGTGAATGATCTAAAAATGTGTTCAATCTCCTTTAGTTTGTGAGTTCTGAGGTGCTTTCTTTGAACAGAGTTGTTTAGGTGGATTGTGACCTTGTTAGGTGGAGTTCTACCTAAGCCTGTCTTTCACAAACATGTTGAAGTGTCTTTGCACTGCATTTGATATAGCAGCTTTCCTTGGGTGCTGTGTATGAGATGGAGATCATTTGCTGTCATGCTCCAAGATGCTAAAAAGTTAAGAAATTTGGGGTTTAAAATTAAATTGTAATTCCAGGAAAAGCTGTGCCAAAACTTTTGTTTCATTGCAGTCAGTGGATTTGTTTGTGGAAGTTCTAATTTTGTGAAAGCTCCTGAAAACAGAGCTTTAAAATACTTTAAGTAAATCACTTTGTGACTCTCAAGTTTTTCTTCTGTCTTGCAAGTGTCTGTTGTTTATTATTATTATGTGACATTCAAGCCATTGAGTTTTATGGAAATAGGCTGAATCTGCTGACAAGACTAATCCAGCCTCCTGCTGCAAGAAGTCCTTTGCTGAATCCCTCTGAACATCCTTTTCTGAGAGATGCAGAATTTAACTACAGCTACTTGGAACCTCTTGGAGCTCCAACTTGTACAGTTTTAATCTTGTGGACTAAAATCCTCTATAAGAGTTGGAGTATGTAGTGTATTTTTAGTATTTTAGACTAGGGATAGCAAATGGGTGCCCTCTATTGTAAAAGGATCCCAATTTCCTGATGTCACAGATAATATTTCGAGTATCTTACCTGACTTTTAATCTTGCAGACTAAAAATGCATCTTTTACCAAAAGAATCCTTTTTGCAGTAAATCACATTGTGTTTGCCTCAAGAATGCTAACACAAACTGAGTGATTTTCAGGAGCTTTCTCCTCTAGAGCTCCATGCAAACCAAGCTGTTGTCCAGACGAGATGTTTGGTGTAGTGAGCTGCTGGTGGTGGATCCCCAGGGAAGGCTGCCCATGGCTCGAGTTCTTTGCACTGCAGCAGAGAAATGCCACAGATTACTTCTCTAATCAGGTTAATTGAAAGAGCACAAAGGGGTAAGGAGGAATTTTCTGGATTTATAGCTGAGGGAATGAGCTGATGTGTCTCAATAACCAGCAGCTGGGAGTGCGTGCTGGGAGCCAGTGCCTGGAATGCTCCTTCAATAACACATTTTTTACATGGATGTTGTTACAGTGGGAATTAATGTGGGTTTTTTCCCATGGAAATGTCTTGGGAGAAAGGGCTGTGATAAGAAAAATCCCTCTAGCCAGCCTTGCCTCAGTTTTCAGGGAGAAAACTCCCAGACTCTCTCACTTGAATTTCTCCTGCTCTAGGAAAAGTGATGGGAATTTAAGAAAGAAACTACCCTAGGGTTGTTTGTTGGGTTTATTTTTTCTTTCTAAAGATCACTAGGTATGGACATTCATTTCCCACCCTTTATTTCCTCATTCCTTTTAGAAGCTATGGATCAAGACTGGCCTTTTCCCATGATCACCTCCTTAGCTGAAAGTTGGAAATACTGAATCATGTTCCAGGCTGACCCCGTGAGCTTTTTAGCAAAAATTGGTTGCGTGTGTTTATTAACTTGCAAAAAATTATTTGCATGTGAAATATCAACATTGTGGTGCATGGTCTTGGTGTTTGGTTCTTTTAGGGTCACAGCAGGACTGAGGACTCCCCTTGGTTGTCCAGAGGGTTCACATCTAGGAGGTTTGTCAGCTGAATTTGTAGCCCAAACCTCTGTCCATATATTTCTTTCCTATCCTATTTTTTTCCTCTTACATTTGAAACCATTTTTATTCAGGGTAATGTTCTGGAGCACCTAATGTAGTTAATAGGCTTTTTAAAAAAAAAAGAAAAACCAACTCAAATGCCCCATTGGGAATGAAAGGTCATCACAGAGCTTTTAATCTGACATCCAACCAAGCAGCCGTGGTATTTAATCCATCCTGCCTTGGAACAGCAGCCAACGTATAAAAGCCACACTAAGAAAATGATTAGTTACATCCTCTTCTCAGTGTAACAGAATGTCCTCTAAACTAACCCGGATGGGCCTGTGGTGGCTTCCTTTAAATGTGGTTTGGTTTCTTCTTGAAGTTTCTAGTAAATAAGAAGAGGCTGCCTTGGCTGCCCGGGGTAACTCGCTGTGCTGCAGCTCTTTATTTCCAGACTGTTGTTCTTACAATGGGTATCCCCGTTGTAAGGCATCCCAATCACTGATGCCACAGGAAATGTTGATTTATTCTGAAAAGACCTACTCCTATAATTTCCTCCAAGCTCTTATTTCGAACTAGCTGAGCTCTGCTGAGTTATCTCGAATTAAGAGGTGGTTTTTGTTCTGGATTTGAGTGCACACCTATTTTTTTTTAAGAGATCAGGTGTATTATCTCCATCTGTTTGGCATATTTTTTATGGTGAAGCCTTCCTGAGTTTTTTTCTCAAGAGCCTGCAAACTCAGTTGGGTGAGGAAATCTTTTTCTCCCTTTGCATAATAATTTAAATAAACTGTTATGTCTCAAATCAGACTTTTATTATAAAGACTGCATGGTGCATCACAAGGCTTGGCTGTGCTGTATGATAATCTGTAGCTAATGAAAAATCTTCTGTATGAAGTTAAAAATAGAAAAAAATCAAGTAGATTCTTTTACAGTAGACAGTATTTCTCAGCTGTTTCAGGGAAATTGAAATTGCCTTTGGAGGAATTTATTCAGGTATCTTTTCTATCATCAGAAATGGAGCTTTGGCAGCTGAAGCTGAGAATGTGCCTCCTTGTGTGGGCTCTGCATGTCCCCATTTCTGCCTGGTGTGCTGGTCCAGGAGTGTGGGAGCATCTCCCCTGGACCAGGCTCTGTCCATGGGGCAGCAGGCACAGGGAGAGGGGTCTGGCAAAGCATGGAGTGTGGAGCAGAGCAGGGAACAGGGATTAGTTGGGTTACCTGCTGTGAAATCTCTTCATTTAGCTACACGTGTAGGTATTTTGGGGATGGGAAATGGACAGTGATGGGATCAGCAGGCGATGGTGGGGCCACCGGGCTGGGTTTGTGGTGTCTGGTGGTGGCCACGAGGCTCCAGTGGCCCTTTGGGCACTGCTCCCCTTCTCTGTTCTGCTGGCACGGGCAAGCAGGCAAATAAAATCATAGAAACATTGAGGTGGGAAAAGATCTTTGAGATCATCACGTCCACCCATGAGCCCAGCACCAACACCATGTTCACCACTGAACCATGTCCTCAGGTGCCACAGCCACATGTTTTTTGAACACTTCCAGGGGTGGTGACTCCACCACTGTGCTGGGCAGCTGTGCCAGGGCTGGACAGCCCTTCCTGTGAAGTTCCTCTTGTCCTGTCTCACTTGCTGCCTGTCCTGGCACCTGAATAACGTGAGCTGTTTGGGAACAGGGAACTGTGACAGAGCCTCTGTGAAAGCACAGCTGCCAGAGGGGCCTTTCCATCCCCTGCATGGGTTGTTCCTGCAGAGGCTGTTTCTCAGTCCCTGTGCTATTGAGGCAGGAGGATGATTCACAGGAGAGAGTTCCTAATGTTCCTTCCTCTCAAAACTGACGTGAGTGTACTTGGGGAGATGCAGGAAAAGCTGATCTTGGAGAGCTCTGTCCACACACAGAGGCACAGTTACATAACCTGGGCACGAAGGACAACAAGTGCCGTTGTCTGCAGTCAATTGTAGGACAGCAGAACTGAGTGGTTGGGAACAGCCAGCTCGGCATTCCACCCCAACACGCAGAGCAAAGGGAATGGGATTAACCCAGGCACCCTTTGTTTGTTTGATCCCCAAGTGTTTGCATAATATCCAACACTCTTCGGGCACAGCAGGGGGAAAATGCAGTTCAGGAGGGAGTTAATCAAGGTGTTCAGATGAGTGAGCCCTGCACTGCCTCTGCCTGCCTTAAGCATGCCAGGGCTTTCTGCCCGGCTGGTTCGCCCATGGGCGGGTTATCCCCAGGGCTCTGCAGTAACCTGGAACCCGACACACACCCAGCTGGTGTCAGGTTGAATTTGGCCACTGCTGGAAATCACCTTGCACTGATCAGCTGTTTGGATTTGTGGTGTTTGGTGGTTTTTTTCTGGGAGGTAAGGAGTAAGGTAATGTCAGTGCAGCAGAAAACTGAGATGGCACTCCAAATGTTTTCCCCTGGAAGATAAAGCGTGGGAATCGATGCTCGTGAGAGGAGTCACTTGGGGACTCGGGAGGGCGTGAAGGGAGGACAGGAAGGAGGGGTTGGGATGTATGGGGATGGATGGTTGTGGAAAGGGGCAAACCCACGGGTCAGGAGCTGCGAGCAACATGTAGGGATTCCTTCCCTTCCCTTCCCTTCCCTTCCTGGGATGTCTGGATCCTGTCCTGGCTCCTTCAGCTAGGCTGGAGCTGGCCTCAGTCTTCTCTGTGAGATGGAGCTTGGAGAATTTCTTCCCTCTGGCTAGGATTTTGCCTGAATTCCTCTCCTTTTGTGTTACACTACAGTGAATCATAGAGGAGGTCTGAGCCCTTTCCCTGCCTTTCAGGTGGGATGCAGGATTGGTGCAGCCCTTCAGCTGTTGCTTTGGGCAGCACCTTTCGTGTCTGCCTGGCCGCCTGCCTTGCCTGGTGGGAGAGACAGCAGGCACCACATGCATGGGGCTGGGAGGGAGATGATCAGGAGGGGGCTTGCCTTGGGGTATGGATGTGAACACAGCCACAACCTCCACTGAGGTGTTGCTTGAGGAGGGATGTGTCTAATTGGGATGTATGAGCCTCTTCAGGCCTTTTTGAGAAGCTGCTTCTGCTGAAAGATTAATATCCCAAATGCTGCAGTGCCTGTAGCCTTTCCTGGATTTTCCTCCTGATTGGTGTGCCTTGTGCTGTGGTTTCTAAGGCAGAGCGAGTGCACCAGGGGAACTGGAAGTTTCTCCAGGAAGTGGATTAGAGCAGTTTTGAGGTCCAGGTCTCACAGGTAAATTGAACCTACTGCTCAAAGTCAGAACAGTCACGTTAAGCGCAGCCGGTGCTGAGCATTGCAATGCTTTTCAGGTTAACTTCAATTAGGAACCTGTGGAACACCTGCTGAGTCTCTGCCCTTCCCAAAAGCAGGAATATGTACCAACCAGGGAGCTGTGAACCATGAGCTCTGCTCTCAACTTCCCAAACCTTAGTGTCCAAAATGTTGGGCAGTTCCCTTGGATAAGTGACCACGTGCTCTCTGTTGCAAACCACTGCATGCATCTCACTCCAAGGAAGATGTGGACTAGTCCTTCAGAATGCAGCATCTGGTTGTGACAGCACCCAGAGGTCTTCATAGTATGTGAAAAAACCCCCTAAACACCTGCTTCAAGGAGGACCTGAATAAATGAATCTTCATGGCCACCACTTACAGGCAAATAATTAATGGGCTCAAAGTGAAACCAGGGACACTCAGGTTAGAGAACAGAGAGACCTTTCCAGCTAAGAGCAGTTAGGCATTGACAGATATTCCTTGGGCAGGCTCACTGGAGCTGTGTGCAGGTCTGTCAGGAATAATTTGGAAATCACTGCTCCGGTCTTGGAGCATGAGAGCTGACTGGGGATATTTCCTGGTGACTTCCAGAGCCACTTGCTGCAGTTCTCTTACTCCGTGCCACGGCATTGGTCACATACTTGGTGTCACAAGGTTTGCACTGACATTGATACGGCGCGTCCCGTGGCACTGTTATTTCAACCAGCACACGGTTTATATAAGTTTGGTTTAGTTTGGTAAGGAGCCAACCTAAACTGAATAGTCATCTCATCTTTAGATTGAGCTGTTGGCAAATTCTGTTTGCATTTATTTCATGAAGAGTGTGCTGAACTGGTTTCAGATCACGTAAGGGTTATGGTGCGACTTCAAAGAGCAGCCCAGCCAACAAAAATCGTCCCCGTTTTGCTGCAGGGGAATGAAGCACCCCAGAGCAGCAGTGACTCCTCTGGGAGGAAGGAAGAACATGTTATGAGGGGCCACCAGAGTGAGTAAAGGAATGAAGCACCTTGCTTATAAAGCAAGGCTGGACCTCAGCTCTGTTAGCCTGGCAAGCCAAGAGGGATGCAATAACTCTTTAGAAAGGCAAAGGGAAGGAAAAGTCAGTATAAGGAGGAGATCTGTGGAGGCTGCAGGATGAAGTTGGATCAGGAAGGAGTGTATCTCAACTGGCTTCAAGCAAACTAAACAAGGAGGAGGAATAAAGGTGTAGCACAGCTTTGCTTTAGACATGACATGGCAAGAATTCTGATTGTCTCAAGAAGGTTGCTCAGTTTATGAACAAGATTGATTATCTGGCGTGTCCTGCACTTGACCTTGGATGTTCTCACGTAGGAGGCTTCCACAAGAAGAAACTCATCCTGCTAAGAGCTTAAGCTACTGCTTGTCTCTTTCCTCAGAGGTCAGGAGCATATTGCCAAAATTGTCAGGTTTTATCCAACACCTGCAATGTGCTAGTGCAAGGTGGAAACTTCAGAGAGAAACATTAAAAAACCTACTCTAATTTGTAAATCTCATTTTTTAAGTGCTCATATTCCTTCTGAATTGAGAGGTTTTGCTGTATTTGGTGTAAGATCTGTAATATCCTGGTTTTGAAAATACCTGTAAAAATGAAGATTTGTGTTTTCCAGATAGTGCTTTCTATTTAAAAAAAAACAAACAGGATGAAAGGCTCGTCCTCTGCTCGTGAGTCTTGGTGCCCCTTGGGTTGTGCATTTACACTTTTGTTTACAGGCTTGATTTTTGTTGGAGTTACTGGCTGCAGGCTCAGAGTCAGAAAACTCACCCACCATCTGATGCCAGTGGAGCCTTGAACTTGAGAGCAGCAATAAACTGATGTGACCTCATGGTGGTTTATCCAGCACTGAACATCTGAACTGCTTTTAAGCAAAATGTTGTTCTGTGCAGGCAGAGTGTCTGCCCTGCTCAGCCATCAGAGATGGTCACGGTGCTCTGGCAGCCAAGACACCGAAGCCTGAGAGTGTGGAACCAGCAAGGAGACAGGGGCAGCATCAGGGCATGGCCCTGGCTCTTGGGGTCTTGCTGTTCCCCTGGGGTTCACCCTCCAGCCCAAAGTGGTGAGGTCGTACATGAGCTAATTTTGTCATGCTTACTTTATCAAGCTTCATTATTGCAGCTGTGGAAGTGATGGCAGAGTGTTCCCTGTAGATGTGGATGTTCCCTGCTCTCTTTCTGATCATGGTTTAAATAGCCTACCTTGTGGGTTTTTCCTTTTTTCTTTCTTTTTAATGACAGGGTTAGAAAAAGCTTTTCAATCAGTGTTTCTACGATTTAATTTGCAAGGGTAACTGCACATCATCCAGAATCCTGCAGAAGGAAGGAGCCTTTGCTTGGTACTGTCTCAAAAAACGCTGTGTCTGGGAGCGTTTGCCAAGGTCGCTCTTTGTAAGGACACAATCTTCCTGAGGATGGAGGATCGAGTGTCTCACTCCTCCTGCTCAGCATAATCTGCAAATGCAGAGCTGGGCTGATGCTGCCAGAACGAGCATGGTGGGTTTTGGTCGTAGCAGAGGAGAAATGCAACACAGCGAAGTGTTAATGTGTCGGTTTTGGCTGCAGCCAAAACGCTGAGCTTAATGCTTGTTTTTCCACAAAACCTCCTCTCTTGAGAGCTGGTCTGTTCCTGGCTCGGTGCGTATTTAGTGAAGCAACCAAGTAAATAGACTAGAAGAAATCGTTGGTTATTAACTTAAGGCTGCTAAAGAGAGGCAGTAGTAATAACGAAAGAGAAACTAATCTGATTTGTTGTAGTGGTAAATCAGCTCTAAATTGGTTACTGTAGTATTGTTATGTTGAAGGGGCTTTTTTGGCAAAATAGTAACACGTTATTTGAGAGATTATTAGGCTATTACTGTTTTTACTAGGCATGATTTTAACACACAGTGTGGTTTCTATAAGGACACAAAAATGAGTGTGAGTTTGCCCTTCTCCCTTCCTGTCTTTCTGTCACAGTAATATCTTGGCTTTTCCTTCTTCTCAAGCCTTGATAAAGCCCAAAATGCAATGGAAATGGTGTTCCTGTTGTGGCCAAGGTTTACAGTTGTGAGCCATCTCATCAATCACACCTGCTTTCCTTCCAAATGTTTCCTTTGGCAAGAACATCTGTTGAGGAGAATACCACTGGTCCCTAAGGCATCATTTTCCATATGCTCTGGTTTCAGGGTAGAATTAAACCAGTGGACCTTGACGGTGTTTTCTTAACCAAAAGCGGGTCCTTGTGCTTCTGTTAGCAGAACATGAATAGTATTATTTAATAATGGCATGAATCACTTCCACTGGTGCTCTCCTGGAGAGGAGTGCTGCCTCTGTGTGACAGGAACTGTTCTTTGGCACACGAAAGGAGATGGTGCCACACAAATCAGAGAAGCGTCGCGCGTCCAATCTGGTGCTGCCTGGCTTACTAACAGGGTAGTCATTTGTGGGATGGGGAGCTTGGAGCTGTGGTTGCCACTAGGAGAATCAAACAGGGCTCCTGTACGCTTCCTGCAAGGCCAGTAGAGCTGTCAAGCACCCAGATTTCTGTGGACATCGCCCCATGATGAGTCTGTATGTTTTTGTTCATGAGCTTGAGGGCTCCCTGCGTGATGGGCATCCATCTGAGGTGGGTGGGCAGCCTGTGGCACCACAACCTGCTCTCAAGTCTGGGGGTGTTAATTTACTGTACATACACAAGTCCAATAGGTTCTGGGTGACATCACTGCCTATGTGGGGATGGTCCTGTATGGAAACCGTGTGGAAAGGGGCAGCCTAAATGGGTTCAGGCTGGTGGTCATTTCTCCCTGCATCTGTCTTCTCCTGCAAAATTGGGACCTGGCAAAATTAGCATCTCTAGAACCCTCTGTGGAACTGGTGTGGCTGAGAAGTGAACACTGGGGCAATGCTGAGTATCTGCAATAAAGCTTTTGTTTGGAAATGAGTGTGAAGGCCCAGACGTCCCCGGCAGCTTTCATGGAGTGAAGCCCATTGATGGAGCTGTGTGCATGTGAGGATAAACAGCTGCCAAGTTACTCAGTGTTTCTTTTTTTAATGTGTTTTTTGAACTTTTTCAGTGCTTCCCCCCCTAGCTACACATCAGCATGAGCTGCAAAGCAAAGCACAAACCGCTGTTCCCGGCTTCAGCTGGATTTCCAGGTGGACTGAAACTGTGGTGGGTGCTTTGAACTTGGGCACAGTCCATGGCCAGTGAGCGTGTGGCCTTGGGGTTTAATGTGCTGATGAGTTTAAAAGACAGCCCTGCCCTCTTATGTAAGCTTTTAAGGCATTTTCATGCCTTATTTGTGCTGTTTATCATGGTGTCTTACCTGCATTTCCTCTGCAGTTATACAAAAAGGCTTTGTTGTGAGAGTCTGGAAGGCACTGGGCAAGAATTGATGACAAGACATGTCTGATCACTCTACTGATGAGTTGAAGACTTAAATTAATTTATCCTCTCTGTCTGCTGTACCTTGCATTAATGCAGGTCTTGCTGAAATCTCTCTAGAAAATGTGCAAAGAAATAAACTGTAAAAAATTAATTCAAAGATTAAGCGGAATTTTTAATCCATCATTTAAAGGGTCGAAAATATTAAAATTGAGAGCCATAAATGCTCATGCAGAGACACTGAAATCTCTTCTTGGTGCTGTTCACAGGGGACAAACAGTACCCTTCAGAAAAGCATTTTATGCAAAACACACACCTCACTCGCCACCTTCTCTGATTTCCCCAGGAAGCTTTTGCAATTATTCCTGGGGACAGTTTGCCATCATGAAACCAGAATATTTTGAGTTGGAAGAGACCCCCCAGGAGCATCAAAGTCCAGCTCTTGGCCCTGCACAGCCCCAGCAATCCCACCCTGTCCCTGAGCTCTGGCAGCCTTGGGGCTGTGCCCACTGCCCTGGGGAGCCTGCTCAGTGCCCACCACCCTCTGGGGGAAGGAC
>JAWWTY010000022.1:20872136-20887941 GCA_035222235.1 Margarornis squamiger | reverse complement strand
GAGCCAATTGCTCCCCCACCATGGGGTGTGTTTGTCCAGCTGTGGGCTGGGCAGTTTGTCCACAGGGATCCTGGGAGAGAAAGTACCGAAAGCTTTGATGAAATCCCAAAAGATCACATCAAGTGATCAGTCAGGTGACCCTGGATCAGTCAGATGGGTCACCTTGTCATGGAAGGACATGAGGTTTGGCAGTCCTCACTCTGACGTTGAGGACCTGCCCTTCCACCCGAGCACAGGTGCCCCAGGGCCGAGGCACACCTGAGCCAGGGTTGTAGAGATGCTCTACAGGAATAATGATTTTATTGAGAATGAATTAAACAGAATCATTCGAGGCTATCCGTTCTGCTTTTAATTTCGGTGACAGCCTTGAACATTTTCCGGCGAGGATCTGTCCTACAACATTTCTTTTCCCAGGGTGGGCAGCTGGTAGTGATGGCCTGTGATAGGTGGATAATACACTGATTTCTTCTTTTTTTTCAGTCCCCTCAGCAGCCCCCTGTGTTTCATCTTTCTGTCCGAGTACCGTTTTCCCCACGACTGCACAATAATTGTTGACCGATGAAGGCCTTGTGTGTACTCACCTGTCACTCGTCCTGGGGACTGTGGGAAACACAACCCTGGGATTTACAGTCCATCCAGTGAGCATCCATTACTGCTGGGGATTAAAAAAGTCTTACTCGAATTGCTGGTTCTCTTTCACTAGTAATTAAGCTGTTGTTTCGTAGTAGGAAAAAGCTTTCCTGCTGTGCGATCACGGGGACCTCAGAGAGACCAGCCTTTGTAATCTTAACTGAGCATATTGATTGGTCTTTATTAATAGGTAAACCTCTAAGGAGAGATGAAATACCTGAATTTTGGAAAGTTAAAAAAAATAATTGCAAAGGCTTGTAAAATCATAGGAAACCAGGTCATTTTTCCTAATTTGTAGTCACATTTTTCACAATGCTGCATTTTGTGTTTTAGAAGTCTTACTGAGCAAAGAGATCCATACTTATTTTTTAAAACTGGTTCATGAAAATATTTAGCAGTAATGTTATTTATCAATTGAATAGGGAACCATTTTGTTTAAGGTGCATTGAACCAAGTGGTTCTTCAGTCCTACCTTTTGCAGGTAATGCCATTTGTCTCTAAAAAAACCCCAAACCCAAGCAATCAAACAAAGTACTGTCACTCCAGTTAACATGATATGTGCATGCACTACTGTTTTTTTCTGTAGATGTTCAATTTGAAAGGATTTTAGTCTTTTTATTCACTGAAATATAGAGGAGGGCAAACCCTTCTGTTGGGTTGCTTCTCTGGGGGTGGGTTCTTCAGTTCTGTAGTCCCTTGTTAGTGTTCCTGAAGTGAAACCCAAGCCAAACTGTAAGAATTCCCTCTTTGCTTTTGTAGGTACATGTCAAGGTAGCCAACACCATCTTTGTGTATCCCCCTCTTAAGGGATTTTGTCAACTAAAATTGGCTTCTGCATTTTTTCCTCTCAGCTGAGTGCTTTGTGGGAGGGAGAGAACAGAGAGAGGAAGGTTTCTGTAAGTTTTTCTAACTAGTATTGGCTTTTATGAATGTAGGAAATAGTATGTGATTAAAAATACAACAAGCCTGTTTTGGCAAGTAATCTCTGTGAACACAGTTTTCTTGCACTACTCAATGAAATCGGAGTGTGAAGCTCAAACTACCAGGCCATTCTTTTCCAAAACCTAGTTTTCCCATTTTAAAGTCTTTTAAGTATTAAACCATCTGGGTTTTGGGCTATGTCACCAGCAGGTCAGGGGAGAAGACTCTCCCCCTCTACTCTGCTCTGGTGAGACCACACCTGGAGCACTGCACCCCCCTCTGGGGCCCCCAACATCAGGAGGGTTGGAGCTGTTGGAGCAACTCTAGGGAAGACCACAAAGATGCTGGAGCCCCTCTGCTCTGGAGCCAGGCTGGGAGAGCTGGGGGGGCTCACCTGGAGAAGAAAAGGCTCCAGGGAGACCTGAGAGCCCCTTCCAGTGCCTAAAGGGGCTCCAGGAGAGCTGGAGAGGGACTTGGGATGAGGGATAGAGGGACAGGACACAGGGAATGGCTTCCCACTGCCAGAGGGGAGTGATAGATGGGATATTGGGAAGGAATTGCTTGCTGGGAGGGTGGGCAGGCCCTGGCACAGGTTTGCCCAGAGAAGCTGTGGCTGCTCCATCCCTGGAAGTGTCCAAGGCCAGGTTGGAGCACCCTGGGCTAGTGGAAGGTGTCCCTGCCCATGGCAGGGGATCTGGAATGAGATGAGCTTTAAGGTCCCTTCCAACCCAAACCACTCTGTGGTTCTCTTCTTGAAATCTTTCAGAAAATGATATGTAAAGATATATATAGATATATAGTGTTTTCTGATGGAAGTTCTTTCTGTAGAGTCTCTGTCCAGTGTTGGTTGTTAAGTGTAGCCTGTGCAACAATCCTTGCATCACGTTATAAAATCCATACTGCTGTAGGCCACAGATTTTAACTTATTAAATAGCTGTGATCAAGGGGTCTGGATACCCTGACTCATTAGGAATGTGTCTGTGCCCACCAGTTGGGATTGTGCTAGTGCAAGACAGGGGGGTTCTTTCATTTGGGGTTTTTTTGCTTATCCAATTTTCAAACTCTTGTCATGATGGGCTGCGAGGACTCTCATCACTGAGCATCACTCACATTTGTTTAGATTTGGGGGTGCTGACTTCATGTTTTCATAGGTCCTGTCTAGCCAAGATTTGAACTATCTTGTTTACATTTGATAATGGCCATTTGAGTCAGTATTTTGGGATCACGGCCAAGGTCATGTGTCTTACAACTGTGGCGCTAACAGGGTGGTGTGAGAGACTTCGAGTCACAAAGTACCACTGAGGTTGTCTGACTGAGCCTCCTCCGTGTCCCCTGGCTTGTGAGGGTTTCTTTGATGAATCTGATAACCTGACAACACTCTCTCAGATAAATTGTGCAGCCTGAACTCCTCGGGCATGGCTGGTGTGGCCCAATTCATCACTGGTCCTCGCAGCCCATCCTTAAGGCTGGGTGCATGCAAAGGGGCACGGTGCCCTCTGCCCTGGGACGTGCTCTTCTCAGCAGGAGGGTACAGCAGGCTCTGCTTGCCTCCCAAACCCCAAATCCTGGGCTCTGCTGGCCTTCCAGGCTGGCTCTGCAGCCCCAGCCTTGTTGGACTGCTCACATCCAGCTTCCACAAGCAGCTCAGGTCCTGGTCGTGACCTGTCACCTCCATGCTGCAACACTCTCCTAATTCTTCCCAAAGTGTAGCATTCGTTAGGAACAATGGGCTTTTTTCACAGTTCCTTGTAAAAATGCAAATCACTGCTTGACAGGACAAAACCCGAGCCCTGCAAAACCTCAGGAAAATCCTCAGGGACTTGTATTTTTATAGGTGTAACTTACGTTTTGTGTGTGATTGCTTACTGGATTTTTAATGAATTTATGTAAAAGGATATTTTCTGTTTCATTATAGTTCTTAATGTGCAGCAAATGCATTGCAGAAATCTGAGTTTATTATGTCAGTGCTATTATCTTTATCAACCCAAACATGTAATCTCTTTGGAAGGGGGCCAAGATGTGTTTCTCACACACCCATGCTGATGTTACCCTTTTGTGCCTTGCTGTCCAAGGCATAGGGAGTTCCATTTTTACCCAGTAGTGTGTTTTAGCTGACAAGCTACTGTTATTCTTTTGGGCAGGGCTATAGAATGTCAAGCTTTGCAGGAGGAAAAAGGAACTATTTTGTTACAAATGGGATGCTTTCAGTTTAATTCCTAACCATTATGGGGGACTTTGATGAATGTATCCTGACCGGGAACGCAGCTTTGCCTTGGAGTGTTTTCTAACAGGTTGTCAAGTGGTGTTAGGAATGCACGAGAAGTGACAGCTCCTTTCAGCACTTAGAAAGGTTCCCAAGGAAGACATTTCCAAACTCCAGATGAATGACTCTCTTAAACATTCAGGAGCTGGGATCCCCCAATCTGCAGAGTGGTTTTGTGGCGGTGAAAAGGTCCCTGTCCCCACTTTGGCAAAGCTTTGCAAGCATTGCTACGGGGAATGCTTGTCCAGTCTCTTGAGTTGTTGCAGCAGAAAGAATGGCCTTTTTCCTTTATCTCCACACTATATTCTTCTCACACATGTTTTCCTTTGAATTTTACTTCCAGCAGCAGCAGCAGCAGCAGCGAGTTGGTCCTTCCTTGGGTGCTGGGTGCTGTGGAGCAGGGCTGGCTTGGGAGCAGAGCGTTCCTGGAGCAGCTCCAGGGCCTCTGGCTCATGATTTTTCAGGTCAGAATGGTTTGGGTTGGAAGGGACCTTAAAGAGCATCTTGTTCCGACCCCTGCCATGGGCAGGGACACCTTCCCCTAGACCAAGTTGGTCCAAGCCCAGTCCAACCTGGGCACCCCCTCCTTGAGCACTTCCAGGGAAGTTGCTCTTTGTAATTATATGGCCCTATGGAAAGAGATTTTTTTTCAAAACAGAAAGAGCAAATCATGTTAAAGGAATATTTCCCTGTATTTTCCCCCAGAGGTCCCTAGCTAAAACCAGAAGCACACTGGGATGAGAAGAGCTCTCCATACTGCTGGTTAGGGTGCTGCTCATCCACAGATCTCCAGGGTACACCAAGGAACTCCATTCTTCTCTGTGTCTTAGAAATGCAAAAGGGTGGGCACAGAAACATTAAATGACTCGGTCTAGGAAGCTCAGCAGGCCACAGTGTCAGGGAAGAACTGAGGGAGTTTCTGTCCAGGATCCATTAAGCCACTCTTAGAGTTTAAATTCAGGTCTGTGCAAAGATCCATCACTTATGTTTAGCTCTTTTACATTCCTTTCCCTCACTGTAATGAAGTTCAGCGTGTCTGTGCACAGACCCACATGCACTTGGTCACTCTCACATGTTCTGTGAAAACAAAGACATGAGAAGTTCTGAGATGCTGAACTTTGAAGTTTTCTGTGCTTCCCTGACACCAGGACAGCTCTTCCACTGGGGACAAGATCAAATATGTCCAGCTCAGTAAGGCTGCAGTCACTGGGGTGATGAAGGAGATGGATGGTACAAGATGTTCTCCTGCACAGAGAGCCTGAGGCAGCTGCTGCAGTCTGGCCAGTGAGTCTGATGATGGGGATGATGATGATGATGATGGGGATGATGATGATGATGAGAGACCCCACTGTGGTCTGCAGCTTCCTCATGAGGGCCAGCAGAGGTGCAGGTACTGCTCTCTTGTCTCTGGTGACCAACGATAGGACCTGAGGGAACAGCACAAAGCTGTGCCAGGGCAGGGTTAGGCTGGATATTATGGAAAGGTTCTTCCCCCAGAGGGTGGTGGGCACTGACCAGGCTCCCCAGGGCAGTGGGCACAGCCCCGAGGCTGCCAGAGCTCAGGGAGTATTTGGACAACACTCTGAGGGACAGGGTGGGATTGTTGGGCTGTCTGTGCAGGGCCAGGAGCTGGACTGGATGATCCTTGTGGGTCCTCCCAGCTCAGAAGGTTCTGTGGGTCTATGATCGAGTGGACCTCATGGTCTCAGTGCTCCCCTGGGCTCAGCCCTGCTTTGCTCCTGTGTTTTAAGGTCTTCCACTGTTAACGGTGCATTGGATGGAGAGATTCAAGTGAGAAATGGCTTTTTGGTGCTGCTTTTACCTGACACGAGGTGATTTTGGGAGAAGGGTGATCACATTAAAGGGAACTCCTGTAGGAACCAGGAGTTGAAGAACTCTTGGGAATCTCTCCTGCAGTTTATTCTGGCTGTCTGGTTTGCTGGGGAGTCTTGAGGTGTTTTGTGGGTTTGTGGTGGGTGTTTTACTAATCTGAAGTGAGTTGAGGTAGTTTCACAAAATAACTGTATTTAGCCTGTAACTGGAGACTGTGATGGTGCACCCTTTAGGGGGTTGTCACAGAGGGAAAGCCTGAAGGCCTGTTCAGTGAGTGTCTTCTGGGATTGGTAAGGCTGTCTAACCTGGGGTTAACTGGCAAATCCAACACAGTTCAAGGGCTTTGTTTTGGAGTCAGAAAATACATATTCTGACTTGTGTGACCTCCATTACAGACATGATGGTGCATTTCCTGCTGCTGCATTTCTGCTTAAATGAAGTTCCAGAGGGAATGGTTTGTTTTCATAGAATCACAGAATGGTTTAGGTGGGAAAGGACCTTAAGGATCATCTTGTTCCACCCCTGCCATGGGCAGGGACACCTTCCACCAGCCCAGGTTGCTCCAAGCCCCGTCCAACCTGGCCTTGGACACTCCCAGGGATGGGGCAGCCACAGCTTCTCTGGGCAGTGACTTTTCTAAATTTCCGTATTTCAAGAACAATTAAAACTAATGCGAAGTGAAAGCATTTAAAAGTAATTATATTTAAATAGCGATATAATTATATTTATAATGATATAAATGTCACATTTATGTTCTTGGATTTATAAGGTGTCACAGGACAGAAACCAACCTGGTTTAGCTACTGCTCAGCTTTGCTGCTGCTGCTGCAAAGGAAATTTTAATAATTTGCAAAGTGTTTTATTGAAACTGTAAAGCCATGCAGACATTTCTGTTGGGTCTTAGCATATTTATAATTTTGACAGATTCTACCATTCCAAACATGATGCTGGAAGGCACATGTGACACAGCTGCATTCAGGTTACACTGAAACTCTTTTATTGTTTCTGAATGTGACTCTGTCCTGGTTCCAGCCAGGACAAGGTTAATTTTTGCAGTAACCAGGAGGGGCATGGCCAGGACTTGGAGGTTATTCTACACCACCTCATGTCATTGCCCAGGCAGGACTCTGGTGGAGTCAAAACTGGTGGAGGGAACCTCCTAGTATTGTCTATTACAGAGGTTTTTAACACGTGGATCATTTCCATTTGTACCCTCTGTCATTAGTATTGTTGCTGTTACTGTTCTGTTTTCTTATCTCATTTCTGTTTCCAGTTAATTGTTCTTGTATCAACCCTTGATCTTTGCCTTTTGAACCCCCAGGTCTCCTCTCCAGCTTGTTGGAGGGGATGGGGATGGGAAAAGCAAGGGGGAGTGAGCAAGTGGTGCATGGTTTGGAGTGCTTTGGTGGGAGCACTGGATTGGGGAGTACCATTCCTAAACCGGCACAGCCTTATTTGGCAGCCGCTTTGGGGCTCAAAGGGTGGAATCGTACCCAGCCTCTGGGGGGAACAGGGAAGGATGATTTTCCCCCGCCTTTCATCCACTTTTCCTCCTTCAGGCGTGTTACAACACCTTTTGAGAATTCTGAATTCCCTTTGGATGTTAAGGAAAGCATGTTCTTGTTGCTAAAAGTCTGCCAGGTCTCCTCAGTGTGGTCCACACCATGATGAGTTACAAGAGAGATTTTCAGGGAGGTCATTCAGAGATCTGCCCCGACGGTGGATAATTATGAGTGGCTTGGAATGTAGGAGAAAATGGGCCATTTTTTCATGAAAATTCTCTTCTTCAGTGGTTTGGAAGTTCATCCCTAGGTGAGCTGTGAGAGATGTGAAAAGATTTCAGCCCCTGGTGACCTGGCTGCTCCAGGGCTGGGATATCACAGCTCACAACATGAAACCAGATGGTAGGGAAGCCAAGCAATTGGGATCTCTGTCCTGGGATGTGGGCATTGACCAGGGGATTGGGACAAGAACAGAAACTCAGCCCCTGGAGGTGACTCTGTTAAGTGTGATGGAAAGGTGTTCTCTCAAGAATGGTCCATGAGTGCACCCAAGCAGTGGAACACCGTGGAGAAAGGTCTCCAGTACCTGAGAGAATCAGCTGTGCTGGAGGTAATCTATAGGATTCAAATAAAGAGCAGTCCCTTGTAGGTCCAGACAAGGTCCAATGCAGACAATCCACGTGGTGGAACTTTGTATGGAGCATATCATGGGCACACATCAACTCATTGGTGTGTGGTTTGGAGAGTCTCAGTGGGAGCACCACATTGGGGAGTACCATTCCCAAACCATGACAGGCTGTGTCTGAGCAGCCAGTTCACTGCCTTGGGTTCCTGGGAGATATAATTAATTCACTGGTAAGAGTATTTCACTTTAAGAGTGTTTTACAGACTCAGTGTGCTGTTTGCCTATTAGAAAGGCAGGATTGAATGCTGCCCTCAGATTAAATTTGCCAGAACGAAGCTAAATAAAACTTTGCTTGTTCTGCTAATTCTTTGTGCTG
Organism: Margarornis squamiger; assembly: GCA_035222235.1. Taxonomy (NCBI): domain Eukaryota; kingdom Metazoa; phylum Chordata; class Aves; order Passeriformes; family Furnariidae; genus Margarornis; species Margarornis squamiger. Next base: position 20,879,791 of record JAWWTY010000022.1, on the reverse strand, counting down.
GGTTAATTTTGGCTGGTAAAGCTCATTGGCCAAGTGGGCATTAACATTTGGGCACTGAATTGTAACATGGTGTAAATAGCAATGGTTTTGGCACATCTTGGCAGGCTGCAGAGGGTGAGAGGGCATCTCTGGCAGGGGTGGCATCCCTCTGCTTTAGGATAAATATCACATCTACATAGCAAACACACTGCAGAGAGAATTAGAGAATCCTAAAATGCTTTGGGTTGGAAGGGACCTTAGGGGTCATCTTGTTCCAACCCCCATGACCTTCCACTGGACCAGAAAATGGAAGGGGGTTTCCTACCTATAAAATAAGTCAATAATTTGAAAACTGGCCTAGAGTAAGGAGATAAGCTGGAAATAAAAAAGAAAGGGATGGCTTTTCTCAGCATGCTGAGCATCCCGCTGCTGAGACAGCGTTTAATGGTTATACTGGGAAGTGCAGCCCTCTGAGGGCAATGGCATCCCTTTGCTCCCCACCTCACCCTTTCCACCTCTCTGAAGGTGATTTTTTTAGGCAGCAGCACTGAAATTCCTGTCTCTACCCCTGTCTGTGGGCAGGGCTGAGCCTCCAAGGGTGCTGGGGCATCCCTGCTCCGCTGACCAACACGGCACTGGCACAGGGATCATTGAGGGGCCCAAATAATGTGTTTCTGGGTGGCAGGAAGTAGGTGAAGCAAACTGGTTTTTAAAAACACCACCAGTAGTTGCATAAACTGATGAATGCTGGGCTCAGAAGGGCTTCCAGAAAATACTGAACCACCAGTTTCTCATGATGTGTCTCAAGTGGGGGTTTTTTTGGCCGTTTGGGTTTTTTCCTTTCCGAGGGGATCTGGTGTCGTGGGGTTTGTCCAGCTTTTTTCACACATTGAGTGCAGAGTTTCCTTTGAAAAAGGCATTTGTGAGACTGTTTTGGTATTTCATCTGCAATCACAAGCTTACGTGAAGCCCTGGTAATTAAGGCAGTTAATGAGGTGCTACCTGCGATTAATTCAATTGCTTGTGACAAGAACTTTTTTTGTTTAAGCACTGGTTGTCGAGGGGCAGTTGTGCTGGGAGGTTTTCACCCCCAAAACACACTCTCTGCCCATGGTGTTGGTTTTCTTGGGTGTTTTTGTGGCTCCTGAGTTGAGAGGTGTTGACTCCCCTTCCTCTTTGCCCTTGCAGGATGAGCTGCTGAAGCTCTGAGGCTCAGTAGAAGATGTGAATCCCATCTTCCCTCTGCCATAAGACTTTGACACGTGCCTTAATCAATTTAAAAAGCAGCAAGCTGTGATTGCATCCAGCAAAAAAAAAAAAGAAAAGAAAAAGAAAAAAAAGCACGCTCAGCCTTTTCTACTGTGCCAAATTTAGCCATAAATTCAGCTCCTAATTTTCCATAGATTTCTAGCAATGACTCAGGCAAATAAGTCCCTCAGCCTGTTCCCTAGCTCCTGTTCACTGAATTGTGAGTATCCATGGGGACAAGGACTGTGCTTGATGCCTTTGGAAAAACCTCCTGGGAAACCTCCCTGCGCTTCACTAACGCCGCTGACAAATCGCAGGCTGTAGCTGCACCCAGGGTGACTTAGTGAAGAAGAATGTTGGCTGGATGCTGATAGGGAATGAAGCTGGAACATTTTTATTTTCCTGCTTTGCAAGTTGTCTGATGGCATCTGCTGTTTGTTCACAGAAGAGGGGATTTTATCCTGGAGGATTGCTCCAAGTGATACGTGCTCATAACTGAGTGTACAGGGTGTGGGAGTGAAAGGTCCTGGATGCTTTTAAAAATTTATGGCATAGGCAGGATAATGCTAAAGACAGAGCTGGTACATGAGAGCAGCCACTTCAGTGATACCTCAAGCCCTTCACAGTCCTGGTTGCTGCATGTCTGAGCCTGCTTTGGCTCCCAGTTATGTCTCTGGGAGAAATCCTTGATTCCTCTGATAGTGGGTTAGACGAGTCTTAATGTGAAATGCAAAACGTGATTGCAGTAAATAAGTAAAGTTTTCATTTTAAAGACAAAAATGCTTGGGGTTTTTTCTCTTCTAAAACGTGTTATCGTTCGTCTTTATTTCTAAAGGCCTTTGAATTTTTAAAATTTGAAAACTTTTGTAGTGTGATCCATTTCCCTGAACAGGAAGTGTTGACAATACAGAATTTACTGAACAGGCTGGGAGAGCTGGGGGTGTTCACCCAGAGAAGAGAAGGCTCCAGGGAGACCTGAGAGCCCCTAAAGGGGCTTCAAGAGAGCTGGAGAGGGACTTTGTAAGGACATGGAGGGCCAGAACAAGTGGGATTGGCTTTAAGCTGAATGAGGATAGATTTAGTTGGGGAAAAATTCTTTCCTGTGAGGGTGGGGAAGCCCTGGCACAGGTTAGAGAAGCTGCCCCATCCCTGGAAGTGTCCAAGGCCAGGTTGGACGGGGCTTGGAGCAACCTGGGCTGGTGGAAGGTGTCCCTGCCATGGCAGGGGGTGGAACAAGATGAGTTTAAGGTCCCTTCCAACCCAAACCATTTTGGGATTCTGTGAAACAACAGTCAGGTGCAGGTACCAGCTGCCACGATCACTGTTGAGCAAAGCAAGTCCCTGACTCACCCTGTGCACTGTCTGTCTGGGGGCTGCTGGCTGTCCCCCCAAGCAGTGACTGTCACTGTCGAACTGCTGACTGCAGGGCACACCAGAACCTGTTCCTAAATCCCTGGGAAACCAGCAGGCAGCTCCAGAGGAGACAGCTGGCAGTGGGTCCCCTGGCTGATTTCATGTCTCGAGGCCATCTCTGATGCAAAGACTAGCTGTGGTACACAAGCAAAAGTAGATATTTGGCACACAGATGTGAAAATGTAATGATCTGGCCAGATGTTCATTCTGCTGATGTAGGTACATGATTTCTGTTCCTGGGTCAGAAGCACCTCTTTGGTTTTCTTTTCTTCACCACTAATATGGGCCAGGGATGTTGCAGCTTCTGTTGCGTGCCAGAGCTGAGCCCTGCCCTCGTTTGCTGACCTACTGCTCCTCCTTGCCTCTCCAGGCAGATCTTGAGCTGTCCAAAATGAGACAAAATTAAATAACTGTCAATAAATGCAGCTATGTCAATTTAAGCATTAAAGAAAAAAAACCAAAACCAAAACCAAAAAGCAAACATGACCCTAACACCCCCCCCCCCCAAGAAAACAGTATTTATAGACTAGCTGGACGCAGAAATCCTTGGGCCAACGAGTCTAGGTAAGATATCCAAGTGTTTAAAGTTGTTTAATTTTTTTTAACATTAGTCAAAATCCAAGACTTGAAAAGGAGGAAATTCAAGAAAAGCTGTGAAACTGCAAAGTAGCACAACTTTTTAGCTGGCAACATCTGTGCTCCAAGCCCTGCTCCTGCATGGTTCGAGACACTGAATGTGAAATAATTGGTTTGGTCTTATTTGTGAGAAAACCCTTTCCCCACGGTGGGAGGATGGAGCTGATTCCCAAATCAGTTCGCCCCTCACAAAGAATTAGGCAAGAAATTTGACCTCATTTTTTAATCTTGGTAACCTTCTGGAGGCTCAGGTGAAAGCCAGCCTCCTGCTTGTATAACTTGCAGAGCCTTAGTCAGAGCCCATATGTTACAACCTGGAGGAAATGATGCTCGGGGATGACTAACAGAACATGTTCCTGCTGTTAATTTGGGTGCCATTCCAGAAATTTAATTCGTAAGCTTTCCCTTTCCTTTTGTTAACACATTGACTTACTAATTCCCCTCTCTGCTGTTGTTCCCTACTAAGGAACTTAATGAAGGGATAAATTTTATATTAACAGAGAGAGGCTTTTTTTCGCCCTGCCTGTGATGAGCAGAGAGAAGCAGAGATTTGGATTAGCAGAAATTTGATTGTGGGTAGGATATTCACTTTATTGTAGCCTCCTGCTGCAAACGTGGTGTTACTCCAGTTTGAATGGGTGTGGGATTTACCAAGAGTGAGGCTGTGAAGTGCTCATTGGGATTTCATGGAATCCTGGAATGGCTGGATCAGAAGGGACCTTAAAGCTCATCTCATTCCCACACCCAGCCGTGGGCAGGGACACTTCCCATAGCCCAGGTCACTGCAAGCCCCGTCCAACCTGGCCTTGGACACTTCCAGGGGTGGGGCAGCCACAGCTTCTCTGGGCAACCACCCTCACAGGGAGGAATTCCTTCCTTATATCCCATTTAAATCTACCTTTCTTCAGGTCCTTCAGAATTGTTTATTCTTTGAAAAAAAGAAGTGAATAGCTTTGAGTGGTTTGATGCTTAAGACTGACCAAGCATTTATAATCTGATTTGAAACAGAAAAACCAGGAGAAGGAATGAAGAAAAGGTAGCTTGCAGTGTAGAGCCTCTTCTCAGCCCTGGTTTAACACCTCTGTGCCAAACTGTATGTTGTGGTGAAGGATCCATTGTATAAACCCAGGGCAATTAATGGTATTTACCTGCAGGAAAGGTGAACTGGGGGAGCCTGAGCCCCCTGGGCTGTCTGTGTGGTGGGACAGTGTCTGTGATGGGTGCTGTGCCCGAGGTGCTCTGAGAGCATCAGCTCCTGTGGGTTCTGCCTGCAGGAGAGCATAAGAGCCCAGGAGCTCTGCTCCTGAAATGCCAAAGTCTCAGCAGAGGGATAACACTATTCCTCACAGTTTATTAAGGCAGAGAAACAAGTTTAAATGTCCAGATTCTTTCCTAGCAGTAACTCAAACTGAGCAGCTGTCTTACATCTTGCTCAGTTCTGTTTATCTCCGGGTTGTCTGGCAAAGCTGAGCCAGCTCAGTGTGATTGCTGTGGGATTGGGAAGGTTGGATTTTATTTTGCCTTGGTGCTGAGTAGTGGACTCGAGCAGCTTTGAGTGGTTTGAAATGGAATCACAGTGTCACCTCCCGAGCCTGGACTCCGTGTACCAGCAAGGAGGGGAAGAGCCCAGGGGTGTGAAGGCCTTAACATGGAAAGCCCTGTGTCAATACCTGCAAACTGATCCTGATGTCCCGTGGGTCACATGGAGAAGCAGGCATTCCGAGTTTCAGGGCCCATGCCTTGAGGAAGCCCAGGGCAGCAGCAGTGCCATGACTGCAGTGGAGCTGGTTTGTCACTCGGGGTGATGGTGGGAAGCCCTGGAGGACCAGGGCTGTCAGGTGTAACTCAGCACCCCTGAGCTTCCTGTCCTGGGCACATCCACTGCTGCAGAGAGCACAGAGGTTGGGACTCCTTGGGTGAATCTGGAAACACGCTTTGTTCCCCCCAGTTGTGATAAATCTGAGTTATGCAGAGGATGCCTGCAATCTGGTTGAGTGCATTTAAGCCAGATTGGATGGGGCTTGGAGCAACCTGGTGTGGTGGAAGGAATTTGATCTTTAGGGTCCCTTCCAACCCAAACCATTCTATGAGTCTGTAATTACCTTTCTTTTTTTACCTTTCTTTACCTTTCTCTGTTCCCCATCTTAAAATGCAGTGCCCGAAGGTGGTTTCAGGCTTGCACCCTCAGCTTCAGGATGAGGGCATTTCACCTTGTGTGGATTATATGATGGGAAATGAGTGTCTGTGACCTCAGTGAAGGTTTCTTGGGTTTGGATTAAACCCTGAGTGAGTCACGCAGTTAAACAGGTGTTTTTGCTGCTTCAAAGTAGAAAACACTTCAACTGTTAAGCCCTGTCAGAATCAGCTTATGCTTTCAGCAGCGACTCATGTGTCAGGTTGAGCCTGGAGGAATTCAGAGGAGGGTGGTTGAGCCCTGGTGGCACCAGGGACCCCTCCCATGGTGGAGGTTGCAGCCAGCAGGAGTGGCTGCTCTGCCCTGGCCCTCACCTTGCCTCCCCAGCTGGAGAACGATGCTCAGCTATCATTCTTTCTGCTGTAGTTACAAATAAAACACACATTTGTCTTCCAGAATCACTTTGGTGCAGTTGCCCAAATGATCTGTGCTCGTAATATGTGGAATATACAGAACAGGAGTGTCTGCTGAAAGATGTTTTTAAGTTACCACTAAAGTAGCAGTGGAAAAGTTCTCATAGTGCTCAGAAATCTGGAAATGAGAGACAAGGACTATGGTATTACTTTTTTTTTTTTTATTTAAATTGGAAAGCTTTTGCAGATCTGCTGGATCTTTGTGGCTGTCTTTCCCTTCCTCTGCCAGCTCCCACTCTGCTCTTCTTGCCTTGCACAGGGACTTGCTCCTTCACCTCCCTAATAGCAATGTGTGATTTATTCTGCGGGGTTTAAATTAGCAGGAAACTCAGCAGTAGGGAAGAAGTTGATGGATTTGAGAGCAATTCTGGGGCTCTTCTGGCCTGGCTCATTAGACAGCCTGCTTCTTTTTTTCTTTTTTTGCCTTTTCTTTTTTTGTCCCTTATGAAGAAGGCAGCTGGTACAGATCAGCAGAGCTGCTGCCTGGCTCTCAGCTCTGTGTGCTACTGCTTGCTGTCCCCATGGGGCACAGGGTGCCTCTGGCTGCCCCAGGGGACCAGGCATCGGTGCCCACAAGTGCCCTGCACTGCCCACTGGGGCAGTGCCAGCTCTGATGCTGCTCCATGAATTAGAGAGAGAACTGAGAACCCCCTGGTGTAAATGGAAATGCTCCCCCCATGCACGCACAGCACTGGGGACAGGGGTTTTGTCGTCCAAGAAGAGCCAAATTGAGGTTTCAAGCCTGGGTTTCCTCTGGTGAAGTCCCTGTGTGAAGCTGACTGGTTTGTAGCCGTGGGAATTCTCATTCCCATCTTGAGTTGGTTGGGAGTGTGGGTGGGGGCAGGCTGTGGAAATGGGCAGTGACTGATCCTTCTGCAGCTTGGCTCCAGAGAGCTGGTTCCCATTAATTCACTCGGTGTGTGTACGAGCACCGCTCATATAGACATGGCTTAGTGACCCAAGAAAAGAAAGATGACTGAGGTTAAAATAGGAACTCATTAGTCTTGGTGATCAGTGAGCCTTTGGCTCTCTGAGTAAAGCAGAGCCTTCTGAAGACCCCAAAAGCTCCATTTCTAGGGCAGGGGAGGGCAGTGCTTTGGCCAGGGGGGCAAACCAGGCAGGCTTGATGGTGGGGTCTGGGGTGGAACTCCCCTTTTGCTCTGTTTCGTCCTCTGAAAAGGTCAGAGTGAGTATCCAAGGTTGGATACAGGTGGACCTCCACCTGTTGGAGGTCTCAGCATGTTGGTGAGGTCCAGGAAGCCAAAGAGCTTCTGCTGGGCTGAGGGAGGGGGAGAGAAGCTCTGCATGTGCTGGGCAGGGTCATGTCACAGCCAGGAGCTTATGGGAAATGCCCTGAAATTTCTCCAGGGAAACCAGAGTATCAGAACATGACATTGCCACATTTCTAATCTGAAATATTTCCATGCATGTGCAGCCTGTGGAAGAGGTTGAAGAAACACTTCCTTTGCCATAAAAAGAGAAAAGCCTGTAAAATTAGGCAGAACAGCACAGACACATAGAAAAATGGGATGTGTTTGGGATTTTTGGAAGGTGGTGTGGTTTTAATTTATCCTGAGATAAACAGGGTGGGCTGTAGAGCCTCAGCTGGTGGTCCCTGCTGGAGCATCCCTGGAGCAGCTCTGGGTGGTGGGAGCCATCCCTGCTGTGAGAACATTCGTACCTGGAAACGAAATCCTGTGGGTAATAATCCCTCGGATAATGAGCCTCACAAAACCCAAACATGAAGAAATAGCTGAGGGTTGATCTGTCAA
>JAWWTY010000022.1:20835597-20867833 GCA_035222235.1 Margarornis squamiger | reverse complement strand
AGGGGATGCTGGACAGCTTTACCTTTAGGTGGTCTCTTTTGTTGAAGGATACTTGTGTGTATTCCTTCCCCACCCCAAGGAACAGGGAGAAAATGCCATTTTTGTGCCGTTCTGGAACGGTGTCAAGAATTCCATTTGCTCTGTGTTTTCAGATTTGCTTGAAATTCTCCGTAATTCATGAGATTCTCTCCTGCTGCTGAGTCGTGTTCCATGGAAAAGAAGGCAGCAGCTCTCAAAGCATTCCCTGTGGCCCCTGTTAACCCTTGCTGAGCAGCAGCCTCTGCCTGGCTGCCAGCTGGGACAAACACCCCGAGGACAGGCACTAAGCTCAGCTTCCATGAGACAGGCCCAGCTGATTTACCAGGGCTGGAGGAATGAGTGTCTTTGATGTGAAAGGGGCATAAGGAGATCCATCCTAAATTTTGCAACCTGAATTTTAGGGAAATGCTCATGCTGAGGCTTGTTTTGTGAGTTAGGCTGAGTCTACTTCAGAAAATGTGCAGAGGCAGAGTTTTTACTGACACACCCCAATTCTGGGAGTCATCCTCTATGTTGCCATTAAAAAAAAGTTTAGGGCGAGTCATAGAACCCTAAAGCCACAGAGTGTTTTGGATTGGCAGGGACCTTAAAGCTCATCTCATTGCAACCCCCCTGCCATGAGCAGAGACACCTTCCACTGCACCAGGTTGCTCCAAGTTGTTGCCCCAAACACGTTGTGGAAGTCCCATCCCTGGAAGTGTTCAAGGCCAGGTTGGATGGGAACAAGATGGTCTTTAAGGTCCCTTCCAATCCAAAACAGCCCAGGATTCTATATGCAAGAACTGTTTTTTCTCATTATATGCTACTTTAATTACAATTGTGCTCTTGCTGTTGATGTAGAGATGTCATACCAAAGCACTGGTGGCATCTGCCAGGGCTGGGGGCAGTTTGGGTGCTGAGGCTGGACAGGCAGAGTTTATCTGGGTCCTTCTCATGCTCCAAGACCTCCCACGCTGCTTTTGGCATCCCGATAACTTGCTGCTCCTCTCTCACAACACACAGCTGCCCTGATCTCTCTTCCTTCATCTTTTCTACATGTGAAAAAGAAAGAAACCAAAGTGTGAATTACAGTATGAGATACAGCTCCTGGAATAAATTACCCAACTGGCAATGGTTTTCCATTGGGCTTTACAAGCCCACCCGTCCCAGAGTAGTTTGCTGAGCAGATGTTGCAGGTGTTTTAAGTTGTTACTTGTCCCAAAGCCACAGCTCCCCATGAGTACAGAGCCTCGCTTTGTATTCACCCAGTTGTATCAGATTTTTGGCACCCTAATCCCCGTTGAGTGGGACCTTATTCCTGGAGTAGCCTCATTGATTTGTCCCACTAAACCAGTGACAGAATTAGGTTTGATGTCTTGTGCATGACTCTGTAGGTGATTTGTGGTACTCCTGGCTTTCAAAGTGCTGTTTGCCTGCTGGTGCTTGCTCTGTGTCTCTGGAGGAAACACAACCATGCAAATTTACTTTGATGGAAACAGGAGGGAAGAATCCCCAAGGCTGTACACATCCCTCTCTCCACCCAGGCAGAAACCACTCCATCGCTTCCACTCTGGCCAGGCAATGAGCCATAGCCCATTTTCTTGTTCATTTTTGAAATTTTGGTACTTTTTTTGATTTTACTTTCCCCCTACCCTGCCCTTCCCCCTCTGGCTTATTACCACCAAGCCACGTGCATATGAATGTGTGTGCTGACTTTGGATTTCTTCCCTGGAGGATGCTGGAGCCCTTTTGAAATAACCTTGCATGCACAGTTGTACTGGGCACCCTTCTTACAGGTGAAAAAGCTTGTGGTTAAAACCATTTAAACTCCTCTAAAACGTTGTTTTTGTGTGTGTGTGTGTGTGTGTGTGCAGGTACACCAGAATTCATGGCTCCAGAAATGTATGAAGAACACTACGATGAATCTGTGGATGTCTACGCGTTCGGAATGTGCATGTTGGAAATGGCTACCTCAGAATACCCTTACTCAGAATGCCAGAATGCTGCTCAAATTTACCGAAAAGTAACCTGTGTGAGTACCTGCCCTCGGTTTGTGTTGGATCTTGGCACGTGGAGCTTTCAAAGTGTGTTTGGATGCTGTATTGTAGAAGTTGAGGTGTCTGAGCTCTGGGGGACACAAACCTGCTGCAGGTTTATGTGTAAGTTTATAATTTCACAGTTGGAATTGTTGTGTCTGACTGTGGTGCAGCTACATCAAATATTTTCAGTGATCTTTGTCACTGATTTTATTTCTATCAGCCACAAATACATAAAACTTGGGAAGAATGAGCAGGGAAAAGTCTTCACTTTAGTCTTGCCCTCTAAAGGAGGACTTTTCAGTCTGGATCAAGTTGGCATTCACAGCTTCTGTGGACAACCTGCTCCAGCACCTCACTGCTCTCACAGTAACATGTCTGTTCCTAATATCTAACTTAAATCTCCTCTCCTCCAGTTGGAAACCATCACCCAAGTCCCCAAAGAAATTGTGGAGGCCCCAGCCCTGGAAGTGTCCAAGACCAGGTTGGACAGGGCTTGGGGCAACCTGGTCTAGTGGCAGGGTTTGGAATGAGCTGATCTTTAAGGTCCCTTCCAACCCAAACCATTCTGGGATTGTGTGATCTATGAAGTTTCCCACAAAGCTAAAAGGACTAACTTTTAGGTTTCAGCCTATATGCTTGTTTATATGATGGAGGATGTTTGAATTGGATTTCCAGCACAGGTTCTCTCTGTTTGTATGTGTTGCAAATTCTCTGAGAGTACAAAAAGGAAAAGTGCAATATTTACTTTTGTAGTCAGCCAGAGGAGCTTTAGATCTGCATTTGGGGACTCTGCAGGGTCTGGTATCCCCAGGCAGTAACAGGTAATGGGTTTGCTGCCTTTTCAGTGAGGTTAAGCTGGAGAAGTCAGTCTAAAGTAATGTCTGCACTGGTTACAACATTCTCACCCCAGATGATGAATGTGTTTGTCTATACGAGCTGTGCTGTGAATGCCTGAGAAAACTCCTGAGTCTGTAAGATGCTCTCGGGTTACAAATCACTGACTGCAGAGAAAGGGGCCTTGCCAAAGGCTTTGGCAGTGGTGGTTTTGCTCCATTCTACTTGGTTGAGCGAAACCAAGAGGTGCAGGAGGTTTTCTTCAAGTAGATTGTGTCACACAGACCTGTTTGGCAAAGATTTTCCAAAACTCTTCTTTCCATCTTGTTGCTACCAAAGAAGATGATGAGCTGTGTGGTTTGGCCCTGGTGCATTACCAGAAGATCTGCACACTTGGGATGGGACAAGGGTAATGCTTGGAAGAAAGCTGTACTGAAATTGGCAAAGATTAGCTTCAGAATCATTTCTTGGACCTATATGGTAGAAAGAGTAGTCAGGTTTACACAGAAGATGCACTGAGTGGATCCGTCGCTCAGTCTCCAAAAGCGTGATCTTAGAATTAGTTTCTATGCCTTTTCCCTGCTTGTTATGAGCAAAAATCTTCCCAAATTAAATCTAGTAATAACTGCTTGATTTTGAAAGGTGTTTCAGACCACTTGCCTTCTCCAGGAGGTTTAGGCAATCAGGCTAGAATAAATTTTTATGCTGAGGGTTGTGAAACACAGACACAGGTTGTCCAGAGAGGGGATGGATGCCCCATCCCTGGATGTATTCAAGGCCAGGTTGGACTGGGCTCTGAGCAACCTGATGTAGTGGAAGATGTCCTTGCTCACTGCAGGGGGCTGGGACTGGACTGGATGGTGTTTAAAGGCCCCTTCCAACCCACACCATTCTATGAATCTTGAAGATGTGGTGCTGTGACATCCTGCAGCAAACGCTGCTCCAGGTCAGAACTGCATTTTCTGGATTGCTGTGTGCTGATCCCTCATGCTGGGTTTAGAGATGGTGCCAGCAGATCCCAAACACTCCCCTGTGCCAGGTGGTGGTTTCTGTGCAATGTAATTTTTATAGGCATAGTTTGTATTGTTCACTGTCTGTCTTTTCCCACCACTGAAGACTGGGATACCGAGAAGTTGCTGCTCTTGTTGAATCTTGCTGTACTGGCCAGCTGGGATGATGCTGACCTGGAGGGAGGCAGAGAATTCAGACTGCTCAGGAGGGGGGGGTCTGTGTTTAAAGGTGTAAGTCAGTATCATCAGACACAAGGGAATGTTCCTGCTGGAAATGAGGGAGATGCCATGACTTTCTGAGAGCAGGAAGCCACATCCAAAGAGGAGAAGCAGCTGAATCCCATTTCTGAATAAACTGTGAAGCTGACACTTGCAGTTTGGTGAAGCTGAATCTTTCCCAATGAACTGATGCCTCGTAGTTTAGCTCTTCTTAGGGTGTTGCTTTCAACACAGAGCTACTCAGAAATAATTTTTAAAACCACAGAAGGCCCCAGGAACTGCTCAGCTTCATCCCTGTGTCATGGCAGGAGGTGCACGTTTGCAGCCATGGATTGCTGGCTGCTGGCCATGCTCTGCACCACACCACGGGCTGCAGCTTCTCAGAGACATGGAACAGGTTTGATGGCTCAGGGGAGCTCCTTGCCCAAATCCTTGCTGTTCAAGACCAGGTTGGACAAGGCTTGGAGCAGCCTGGTCTGGTGGAAGATGTCTCTGCCCATGGCAGGGAGGTTGGAACAAGATTATCTTTAAGGTCCCTTCCAACTCAGACCATTCCATGATTCTTTGGCCAGTTGTTCCATGTCGTAATTCCATCAAGCTATTCCATGGTGCTTTATCACAAGGGTTGTTGGCTCTGTTTTGGTGTGTGGTCTTTCAGATGCCAGGTCCTCTAAATGCCACCTATGTGGGCAGCTGAGGGGACACCTCCTTGAACTCCAGAGCTTCACAGGATGGCTACAAGAGGCTCTTCCAGTTTTAGACTCTGGAGCCTTGTCTCCTGCCTGTGATGCCAGTCTGGTACCCACTATCACCATGGAACTGCCATCATGGTTAGCTGGTGTTACTGGGAGTGTGTGTGTGCATCAGGAGCCATGGAGAACATCCACCTCTTCATTGCTCCATGTACCCAGAGAAGCTCTGGGTACACCCTTTAGCCATCTGGAATACTGGTAATTAAGTCTTTGCAAGGCTCCTAAACCTTGCTTATCGTAGCAATATCCAAGATGGCCAAGAATAATGATCAGTCAGAAGCTTCCTAATTAGATGTTATATTTCAATTTGCAGACTTAAGTAGCCCTTTTTTTTTTAAAAGCACTGATGGAAGGCCGAGCCAGCTCATTTTCTGTGGCAGAAACCTTTGCACAGCTGAGGATCACATGGTAAATTATTACAACTTTGTAAAGCTGGCCCTGTACTGGCAGCTTTAGAGAGGTGGGAGATGATGCTTATCATGAAGAGCAAGTAATGGCAGAGAAGCTGTCGAAAGGTCATTGTCATGGGTATTTTTGAAGCAGAACTGTCGGGCAGGGAACGCTGAAGCCAAAAATGTCAGGTTTTGGCATGGGGGATGCATTTACTGTGGTTATCAGCTAAATTTGAGTCAGTAGCACTGCGAGCAAAGGCACCAGGATTCCTTAGATGGAAAAACCGGCATTACTCTTGTTCCAGGGAAAGGGTTAACCATCTCCCTGTGGAGAGTGGAGGAAGCCCTGTCAAATGCCATGAGCTGCACAACTGTCAGCCAGGAAGGAGGAGCAGGGGGTGGACCTCTGGGGTGAGGGTGCAGGAGGAGCCTGGTGTCCTGTGGGACATCTCTGTCCCAGGAGGAACCTTCTGGTGGGCTCACCAGCTTCCCTAGAGGGGCTGCATCTTCAGGAGAGCTGGTGACAGCAAGGGACCCGGCTTCGACCCGCGTGAGTCGCCCCGCGGCGCCGCGGGGACTGAGGGACACGGAGGAGGAGGAGGAGGAGGAGGAAGAGGAGGAGAAGGAGGAGGAGGAGGAGGAGGAGGAGGAGGTGTAGAAGTTGGGAGTGTGGGGTCCTGAGCCAGCACCATTCCATGGGGTCTGCCCTGAGCCGGGGCAGTGCCCATGGACAGACAATAACTCTAACTTGGATGAAGAGTTACTGTTGGTCACGCAGCACCTTGGGCCAAGCCCAGGGGTTCACAGGCTAGAAAAGGAGTGGAGACTAAACCCCAGAGACTGAATTAGACTGTGTTCTTCCAGTATTAGATTAAATTTGTGGTTCTCATTAGAGCAGAAGGTGGCTCTGACCTTCTTGGATGGAGAGGATGCAGAATCTCAGTGAGAAGTTTCCTTACGTTTTTATGAAGTTGGGTTTTTTTGCACTCGAAATGTAAACCCTATTTTTAGTGTTTTAAATTGAGGGTCAGTGCATTGTAACAATGTGATTGCTGTGTCTGGCTGCCTGATGCTTTTATTTAAAAAGTCTGAAATAAGATAACTCTTCTGTCAACCACCGGAGGTGCTGATAGAATCTAAAGGGGTGGGAATTGCTGGCTACAGTTGGCATCAAAGAGCAATAACAAAAGATCTTTAGACTTCCTCCAGCCCCACTGGGCTGATGTTCCCTCCGTTCCCCAGCACAGGCTGGGCATGATTTGGGGTTTGCCTCTATAATATCTTTTTTAATAGTTCCTACTCTGTGTCCTCACACTCTACCAAACCCCCACGCTCTACTAGGATGTGAGACACACCTCAAGTCCTGACTGTCCAAATCACACACATTGGTCGTCCTTATCGGTGTAGAAAATACAAGCATTACCTTTCTGAGACATTCTTATTTCGGGATACGTCACATTGTGCATGTCCGTGGTGCAGAATTATTATACTTAAGCTATTTCAGTGACCTTTTCTTCTGCCTGACAGTATTCTCATGGCTTAATTGCTGCTTTAATCTTTGCACTCCTGGATGTGTGGCTGGCTGTATGTAGATGTCCAGGACAGTGGTGGTCATGTTTGGAAATGTGCAGAGGGGCTCAGACAAGACATGCTTGTTCTGACTTGTCACCTCCCTCTGCCCTTTCAACCTCAATGATAGAGTGTAAACATAAAAAAAAAAGGATCTGTAAAATAAATAGAAAATACATCTTTCCCAAGGAGCGGGGCCAAGCCACATTTACCACAGTTCACTTTGAAGTGATTTCCTGGTCAGCATATTTGCAGTGCCCTTCGTTCTGATGCCATAATCTCATTTTTCATGCATAACTTGATGGTTTTTCTTACTCAGATTTTTTTTGTGTTTAATCATTCTGCCAAGTGATTTTGATGGAGACAATAGTGATGAAACATCAGCGTCTGTGACCTTCCCAGGCAGCTCCAGCCCAGTGTTTTCTTAGGGATGTGCTGCAGAATGCACAGCAGAGCAGCTGCATCTCCTGGGGGTTCCCAGCCACCTCCTTGCATTTAGCAGCAGAAACCTGTGCTTCAAAACAACCCTCGTGGATGTAACATTCTGGTTTGCATTTAAAGGTTTCATACTGTTTGCTCTTATCAATGCACCGAGGGTTTTCTCGGCACTCACAGGCTGTAATGCCATAATGCTCACACAGACAGAATAAATGCTGTGGCTGTGGCACAGCAACAACAGGCTGTGAATGTCACTGCATAGACTTCTTGTGTGGTTTGGAGATCTTCTTAGACCTGCAGGTAATCCTCTTAGGTTTGTGTTGAGATGGAGCACCATTCTGGAGTGAAACAGATGAGTTTATAATTGCACACGCTGACGTTGTGGAGTCCTGGTAAAACTGAGAGCTTTGCCTTCATTTCCGTGACTTCAGAGAGCGTGTGCCAGGGTGCAGCTTCAGCTGGAAACATGACTTCAGCTTTTTTGGTAGAAGGTTATTTCCTTTTCCACGAATGACATGAGCCTAGAGACTTACCTTCAGGTAGAAGGTGGGGTGTTAGCCCAGAGCAGGCTGTCCTTAGGGTGGAAGGGCACCTTGTGGGGCACAGCAAAGCCCCTGGAGAAATTCCTGACTGACATGGGTGTTGATTTGTGTGGCATTCGCTGTGTACCTTGTGAAGCATCACGTGCTGCTCTCCCCAAGTGTGCTCTGCTGATGGAAAATAGCAGGCAGCTCTTTTGAGACCTCTGGAAAACAAGCAGCACGGAGGCTACAACTGTAATGCCCTGTAGGTGCCTGGCTGTAGACTCAGGTACCTTATACTGGGGGGGCCATGGATTGCAAATCTAACCTCTTCAGAAAGGTGATGGGAATAAGGGGTGGTGAGGGATTCAGAATGAATCATCCTGTTTGAGACAGGGAAATTCTCAAAAGGGAAGTTATTTGATCTCTCATTTTGCTCTTGCATTATATATGTGTATATATATATTTTAACATTTAAAGGATTCGTATGAAATTATCCTTATGCCCCCCAGCCAGCCCTGCCTTTCACATGTGGTGGAGTTGAGCTTGCTTGAGTTTACAAGAGGCTGTACAGCTTTCAAAGCAGCATGGATAATTTCTTAGCTGATACACTTGGAGTTTTGGTGCCCTGTTTCCTTGGGAATGCTGGGGGAAGACAGATGGCTTTTGTTGAAATGAATGAGATGAGCCCTTTGCTGGCAAATAGAAGCCCCCTTCATTGTGAGGAGGCTCGGCGCCGCGGGGAGGGCTCGCGGCATCCCAGCGAGATGGCCTTGGAGAGTTTAATGAAGAGGAAGGAACAAAAGCATCCTCCAGCATATGGGCAGGGAGAAAACACTGGGGCCCAGCAACTCCGTGCAGCATTCCACTCCCCATGCCTTGCCCTGGTTTGTTTTAGTCATCCCTTCATGGCTTAGCTGTTCACCAAGGGGTGTTTGGAGAGCAGTCGGTGCTCCTTCCAAAGATGGTCAAAGCAAAGTCTTGTTGGAAGAGTTGCCAGTTTTTTAGCAATCTGTAATATCAGTGCTGAGAATCAGTCATTGGGGATCTGCTAAAAGGACCATTTTCAGGCAAACCTAATTTCTAAATGCTCGACACGTCCCTCCCTGCTCCTTCCCAGTCACACCAGAGTTCAAGCCACGTACCTGGAGATTGCTTGGGAACTCCATAAAAGGAAATTAAATTGGGAGAAACTGTGATATGCCTCATAGTGGTTTTGTCTGTCATATGTGCAGTTTGTGTTAAGATACCCATGAAGGGCTCATAAAAATTGTGAAAAGCAGTTGGCAGGTTCCCTTGAGAGCATAGACAAGGGAGCAATAAATTCCTCTAGGCAGCTGGAAGCTCTGCAGGTGGTGTGCTCTGAGTTGCCTCTGCTGCTTTCTTGGGGGGTTTTTGAGTTTTTTGGGGTATGTGAGTGTTGCATTCCCCCCCCCGTTAAGTGACACGTTTGTGGGGTATCCTGCAGTAAACAATAAGCTATAGCAGCTGATGGGCTTTCATAGAATCATGGAATGGTTTGGGTTGGAAGGGGCCTTAAAGTCCATCTAGTTCCAACACCCTGCCGTGGGCAGGGACACCTTCCACCAGCCCAGGCTGCTCCAAGCCCCGTCCAACCTGGCCTTGGACAATCCCAGGGATGGGGCAGCCACAGCTTCTCTGCCCAACCTGTGCCACCCTCACAGTGGGGAATTCCTTCCTTATCTCTAATCTAAACATGCCTTTCTTCAGCTTAAAGCCATTCAGCCTTTTTTAGGTCTTTCTTACCCTTTGTTCCTGATGAATGTCAAGCTAAGATGGAAATCAATGTTTTTCTATAGCAAACTGGACTGTTCTGAGAAGTAGAGATTTATTGTGATTTCTTATTTTGAGTTACCAAGAACTTCTTCCAAGTCCTCCTTGTTGGAGGACTCTGCTCCTGGAGCTTGAGGGTGAATTAAGGTACAGGAGGAGTCCTGCTAAAACTGCCTGTTAGTGGTGCTTTGTTTTCTTTCCTTTCCAATTCAGGTGTCAGAGCTCTCCTAAGAGAGCCTCAGCCAGGCTGGGCACTCCTGGGCCTTTTGACACATTTTTCTAATACACAAAATTTGACCCCTCATCTCATAAGTAAGATTTAGGTTTGTTTAAGCAAATAATTCTTTTTAGTGGGTCACAGCCAGCCAGCCACGTGGACAGATTGGTTTGTTCTCACAAGAATGGGGTTTTTTGGCTGTCCACAGCTTTCTGCTGATGCAAAACTGTGGAGCTGAGTCTATGTGTGACTATTCTTATTCTTATTATTTTAATTATTATTCTTTTTTTTCAAAATTTACAAATTGCATATTGTCTGGAGTTTTAAGACAAAAAGGGAGTGGTGGTTGACCTGAAATTAATAAATTAAATGAAGTTTAAAGTAGAATCTGCTGTTTGAATGGCAACAGAACATTCATAAAAAGATAAAAGTATAATCTGATCCTGGAATATTCAGAAATTCTCAGGGAGCTGCCAGCCCTCACTGAAATTCACCCATAAATTTTATTCAAGACTTAATTCAGTGAATTACTTGCAGGCACGCTTTGAAATACTTTTTTTCTTCTTTTAAAATTCAAGGCAGCACTGGATGAGCCAAAAATCAAACTCTGCAGGGCACCTTATCTGCCACTGCATGAGCTTTTACTTACTGTTATGTCAGGGTGAAACTTTAAAATGATTTGAATGGAGTTAAATGTCCAATTCCCATTCAGTTATGTGCTTAATCACATCCTGGGTTTTTTAGATAAAGGGAACTGTGTTTCCTTTTTGTTCTGCTCATTGACTTCCTAGGAAATACTTG
Source organism: Margarornis squamiger (assembly GCA_035222235.1). Lineage (NCBI taxonomy): Eukaryota > Metazoa > Chordata > Aves > Passeriformes > Furnariidae > Margarornis > Margarornis squamiger. The sequence continues at coordinate 20,857,229 of JAWWTY010000022.1, read as the reverse complement.
GGTCCTTAACTGATAGGCTCTAACTGCATCATCTGTTCTCAAACTAATTTTGTCAGATCCTCATCCGTGTACATCTTGGTTTACTGCGTGGAGATGTTAATGTGTTTGCAAAAGGGAATCGGCTCTCCTGTGATTTAAAGCTGGACATCACAAATATGGAAGGCATGCACAGGAAACCTTCTGCTGGGCTGCTGGGAGGAATTCCCAGGGTCCCAGGGTTTTGGGGGGTGGGAGTTGCTCTGACATCCTTTGGCAGGAGAATGCTGAGGTGGCCTGGCTGGAAACCACGGCTGTTCCTAATGGGACATCCCTTGCTCCCTGTCCACAACCTCCAGGCAGAAGGGATTGTCACCCTGGGCTTTGAGAACACCCAGCCCCACATCTGTGCTAACTGCCCAGGGGGTTTTTGGATGTATTTTGGTTGTGTGTGCAGAATGATGACACAAAATATGGACTGTTACTTTGCCTGAGAGCTCACATACCTCTTCTCCTGCAGTCTCTCCTTATGTTGGTACGATGTATGTTATCTTTATATTATATGTTATTTTATCCATGTTCCATACCCTGAGTTAAAATCTCGGTCCTGAAATACTAGAAAACAGGGAGAGCTGACCTCTGACTGTCCTAGGATTGTGTGTGTGTGTCTGTGTCCCTTTTAAATCCTCTCCATCTTCTTAACACAATCCCATCTAACCTTAAGGACGTGCAAAGTGTCCCTGTTGCCCCTGTAGAGCCGAGCTCCTGATGGGTGGACACAGATTCAGCCTCTCCAGGTTTCCTTTTGCAACGAGCAGTTGGGTTTTCTCCTTGAAAGGCCACGCTCAGAGGTTGCTGTTCCAAACCTAGAACTATTCCCAGAAAAACCTTAACATTTGATTTATAGGGTGCACCTGCTCTGCCACTTATTCCCAGTGGGATTCTAACAATGTCCTGGGAAATTCAAGAGCAACGCAGAGCTGTTGGGTGTATCCTCTTGATTCCCTGCTTTGGTTTTAGGGCTGATTTTTAATTTTTTACTTGGGGGGGGTGGTGTTGGAGAGAGGTTGGATCATAGAAAAGCAAAAGGGTTGTGGGGAAGAGGAATATGGAATATTCCAAGGTATTTTGACTCACTCTCAGCGCTGGCCATCTGGCGAAAAACACAGTTATTTGTCTCTGTTCATTTAGTGTTTTGAGAGTTAAAGCAAACCCATAAAAGGAATCATTTCAGAAAATGGTTATTTTGGAAATTTAAAATTTGCTATTTCTTGATTATTCACGTCAGGGTCCAAAGGTAAAATTTGCAAAGGATGGTAAAGAGAAAGGGACCCTTGCCCTGTGTATGGCTGAGCTCGTGCAAACCAGTGGACTAATTTTGAAGTGCAATGGTACTTAGAAATATGGTAGCCCTCAATCTTAAACTCAATTTTGCATTAAGACTAACAACTTTAAAGTGTTTGTTATTCCAAGGGTTGAATTAACTGCAAAATGTAGGAAAAGTGCACTTAATTAAGAGATAAAATGCAATTCTTTTCCAAACTAAATTGTTTTTCTCTATCCTTTCAGGGTATAAAGCCAGCGAGCTTTGAGAAAGTCACTGATCCTGAAATTAAAGAGATAATTGGGGAGTGCATCTGCAAAAACAAAGAAGAAAGGTTTGTTTCAAGTGCTCAAGTTTTGCATTGAATAATGTGCATGCAGGCATTTCAAAACTGTTTGTGCATTTTTCTTCTGGTCTCTGGGTCTCCCCCAAGAAGGAGAAAACACAGAATGGGAATGCAAATGTAAATGATTTCCTGCTTCCCTGGCACACAACGACAGGAGAAGTGCTGTGGTGTCTCAGCCTCTCACCTCCAAAGGATAAGGTCAGGAGGACCTGAGCCTGTGTTCCAGTAGCAATTCCTGGCTCAGAAGTCCCTAAAATTTCCCTCAGAAGGTCCTACCTGGAGCATCGAGTGTGGGGAAGGTCGGTGGGGTTGATTCCTCACAAGCTGTTGGAGGAGGTTCCATTGGCCTCTGGATGTGGAGACACATCATGCCTTGTTTCCAGCTTTGGGGTTAAAACCTCATCTGTCCCTGCTCTCTGCCACTTCCTCTGGTGCTCAACACTTCATGTCTTTCATAAATGCAGTTTTGAAGGACCTCAACTGGCAAGGGAACCTTTTCTTTAGTGCTCTTTAGGCTCAGATGCTTGAGAAAAGCTGAGCAAAGCTGTAGTCTGCATTTCTCTGTGTGCCTGTGGTGTATGAATAGTGCTGAAGCTCTTGTGAAATGGAAATGGCATTTTTTCACTTTCATTTCCTTTTCAGTAACACAGGAAATCCCATGTCTTTTCCAAAAGAACACAAGCTCATTATGGGTGAACTGTAAATGTTTCCACCTTTAACATCAGTTTCTTGTCACAAACCTCTCTGAAATTGCTTGACTTGCAATATTTGAATCTTCCTTCTATCCTTTGCAGATATGAAATTAAAGATTTATTAAGCCATGCCTTTTTTGCTGAAGATACTGGGGTAAGAGTGGAGCTTGCAGAAGAAGACCATGGTAGGAAATCCTCTATTGCCTTAAGACTCTGGGTAGAAGATCCTAAGAAACTGAAAGGAAAACCCAAAGATAATGGAGCCATTGAGTTTACTTTTGATCTGGAGAAGGAAACTCCTGATGATGTTGCACAAGAAATGGTAAAATACATTTCTCCTGACAAAAATGTCTATGTATATATATATATAAAGTAGTACATAAATCTGAAAGGACAGCAGGAACAAGTCTGGTAAAGTAACTTCCACTTGAACCATTCCAGGTGTCCAGTTTAGGCACTTTACGTTGATTTTTGAATGAATGCTGCAAGGAAGGGGTAAAAGAGGGAGAACTAATGACTGAAACATTTGCCAGGTGTGAAAGCAGGTGCTTGAAATGACATTTCAAACAGCTGAGGGACGATAGAGGTCTGCTGCTTTTATATTTTGCAAACTATTTTGCCAGTTCCTGTGGGCAGCTGAATGTTTTCAAATGTGCTTGGGATGTGTTTAGTTCCAGGCAGCAGCTTGGGACAAATGAGAGGAGTTCTGAAGTTCAACCACAAAATATTCTGCACTGTCTTCTCCAGAACTCTTTTTCCCCTCTTTTCTCTGGTGTTCCTTGGGAGGAATGTAGGTGAGGAAGATCTGTGGTCAGTCACCCTACCCCCAAATGTTGATAAGGAAACCAGATCCACTGAGTTAGGAATAAGCTTTGGATTTTTTAACAGAGAAGTTTAACTTGCTGGATTTCTGTATCTTTGTAACCTGTGGGGTTTTGGTAGAGAATGTGTGTTCCACTTTCACTACAGTGTTCTTGAACTCATATTTTAATGGTGCCTTTCCTGCAGTTTTTTGGGTATTCTGATGTCACAGAGGCACAGTCAATAAGCACTGAGCCAAGGGTCTGAACTTCCCTGTGCTTGCAGAAATGTTCCTGTTATAACCTAAATCCCAAGGGATCCCATTTAATAATGTTGTCATCACCACTGCTGCTCTGCTCAGGAGGCTCTCCTTTTGGTCATGCTGCCTTGCTCTGCTGGGAATCATCACCTTCTGCTCCAAATTTAGTGGGAGGAATTCAGGCTCCTCTGTCTTCTTGTCATTAGTTTGCAGTAGGTCCAGTATTTTTCCAGCAAGGTATCATTACACAACTGGTTAGTTTAAAAGCTGCTCTGCTGCAGTTACCTACTGTTGTATTTTGCCTTTAAGTATTGGTGGAAATATTTGGAATTTTGAAGTTCTGTAGCTTGCTTGGTCCGTGGTTGTGATGTTTTGCTTTGAAGAGGAAATAGTTATAATAAAAATAAAAAGTGTATTTAAAAGGATCATGCCCAAACCACAGTGATACCACATCCTTTCCCAAATAATTTTAAAACCCGTGTTCTACATTGGTAGTTACCTAAGTGACTGTCCATGAGATGCCTTTGAACTTGAGGCTGTTGAGGGGGCAGAAGAGGGGGACATTTATTCCTAAATGTCTTTCTCTAGTCCTTATGACTTGTGGAAAGCCACGTGCTTGCAGCAGTTTGTGGCTTTATGTGGTGTGGAAGAGAAGAATGCAGGAGACCTCCTGGGTACAGCCGATTATTTCTCATTATTGATATGGGTTTGGTAGTCAGGTGATCCCACCTTGTCCAAAGGATGTGGGCAAAAGGGACCAGAAATGTTCTGGTGGGTCTCTCCACCAGTAGGACTGTCAAGTGGCACATCTTCATTAAAATGAAGCTCTGTGTTAAGCTGCTTTACCCCCATTAATTTTAAACAGCCAAAATTTGAGCTGTGAAACTGTCCTGTGTTTGGGCAAGAGCAGGGCAAGAAAGCCTCTAGATTTCCTCCATGGATACAAGTGCTTCCAAATCTGTTCAGCATGTATGGTAAGAATGTAGGGAGAGCAGGCAAAGCTCTGTTAGGTTATTATTAAATGAAAATTCATACCCTGCGCTGGAGGAGATTATGCAAACAAATAGCACAGAGATGAATTTCCATTTTATCTGTGGAGCAGTTGAGTTCTGAGAAGCCTCATCCCCTTTTCCATCAAATGGGAACACTCTGCATCAGACTCACTGATAGGCTCTTTGTTTGTAAAAGTCAGTCAATACTGACTGACTTCACTGTTTAAGAGAAGTTAATTTGGGACCTAATTCTGTTAACATCTTGTCCTTCATGACTTGCTGTGCTGCCAGGCCGAGCAATTTGGGAAACTGGGTGTGCTGCAAAGGTTAAGGCAATAAAGTCAGATTTAGGGGTAGTTGCATTGTTCAAATATTCTTTTTCCAGGTTTTTTTTTTAGTGTTAACAAGAAAAAAAGAGGGAACCATCTGCCATTAAACTTGCTCTCCTCAGTGGAGGTTAAGTGGTGAATAAATTGAGCCATTACATATTCAAGTCTTAGAAACTGCATACCAGGTTTTTTTTTAGTGCATTAAGGATGGAAATTTTATTAAAAAAAGCTCTCGGGTTCCTGTCCTTGCGAGAAAGAAATTCATATCAATTCACGTTGTTTCCAACTGATGTTTTGTGTGTTAGGAAGGGATTTATTGGAGTGATGCTCGTTCGTGCTGTGTGTGCACATCCACACACGCATGACTTTCCTATGTCTGTGCCTCCTCCCGTAGATCGACTCGGGATTTTTCCATGAGAACGATCTCAAGATAGTTGCCAAGTCCATCCGGGACAGAGTGGCCCTGATCCTGTGGCGCCGGGAGCGCATCTGGCCGAGGATGCAGTCGGAGGAGCGGCGGGACTCGGAGTGCCTGGAGAAGCTGAAGGCGCCGCAGGCGCAGCAGGTGCAGGTCACGTACCTGTCCCACACGGGCCACCACATCCTGTCGGAGCCCGAGGAGCCCGAGGCCGACCAGCACCCCTTCCAGCAGAACCTGCCCACCAGCGTCACCTCGGTCGCATGTGAGTCTCGTGCTGACGCCGTGGATGGTGCCACGTGCTGATGCCACTTCCCGAGCTCAGGGCAGGGGGGAACTGGCCCGTGTGGTCTGCACGGGAGCTCAGAAAGCACAAAGGCATCCGCAGTTTGAAAGAGGCTCCCCGAGGGCAGTGGGCACAGCACCGGGCATGGCAGAGTTCAAGAGGTGTTTGGATGATCCTCTCAGGCACGGGGTGTGGCTCTTGGGGCTGGAGTTGGACTTGATGGTCCCTGTGGGTCCCTTCCAACTCAGCATCTCCTGTGATCCTGTGGAAGTTTCAAGAACACTATGTAAAATAGATGTTTCTATATAACACTCCTCCAGTGGCAGTAAATGCCAAAAACGTGTTTGGAAATGGAAAAGCAAGGCAAACTGCTGCTTGACACAAAAGCCACAGGTTTTCTGTGCCAGGTGGTGGCATCAACACTTCTAAGTGCGTGCAAAATGCAATTTCAGAGCCTGCAGAAACTGAATTGGCACCAAACTGATTGATGATCCCTGTAGGTCCCTTCCAGCTTGGGATATTCTACGAATCTATGATTCAAACTGGTCAGGGCAACTGGCCATGTGGAGATGTTCATTCCAAACCAGACCTTACTGAAACCAAAGCATTGCAGGCGCTCGTGTTTTGGAGTGACTCCTGATGTCGGGCAGTTTTTTGTGATGCTGTGCAAGGGTCTGTGGTGGGAAGAAAAACCCATCTCTGGATGTTATGGGATGTAATTTAAGATTTCCCAGTTACATGGGAAATACCAGCTGTGTTTTGGTGAGGCATTTTGGGAGCACCAGACGCTGTAGTTGCTGTTGAGTCCCTGGGTCATGGTCATGGTCAGGGGCTAACTCTGTTCCTGCAGGCTCTCCTTTGCCCTGAGCTCATGGCCCTGAAGCCAGGGGCTGTTTGAGCTCCCCTGTGGCAGGTCAGAGTAGGGGGTCACTGATGTGCCAGCCCTTGACATTCAGCTGGGGCTCATCCCAGGGCTGTTTCAAGGACAGGGCAATGTATGTGTCCTGCTTTAATTCCAGGCACTGAATTTGGTCTGTCTCTGGCTGAGAAACTCCTTGGCTTGGCTTGCAGAGCTTGTTTCTTCATTTGATTCCTGCGTGTCAGACTTGCCCCTTTTAAAAGGTGGTTTAAAGAGGAAATTTGGCCCAGAGAAGCTGTGGCTGCCCCATCCCTGAAAGTGTCCAAGGCCAGGCTGGACAGGGCTTGGGGCACCCTGGGCTAGTGGGAGGTGTCCCTGCCCATGGCAGGGGTGACACTGGATGGGCTTTAAGGACCCTTCCAGCCCAAACCATTCCGTGATTTTTAGCTTGGAAGATTTGAAATTTTCTGCGAGTTCTTTAATTTGTTTCCTAGCTCGTTTTTCTGATAAAATCTGATGTGCGTGTTTTGCTGCTAAACAATTATCACAGTGTTTTTGTTTTACTCTTCTGAGCTTGTATTTAAGCACATTTAAGTTAAAAGATGCATTATCTTTAGCAAAGACACAGCTGCTGCTTTAATTCAGGTATTGTGTAAAGGGCTACGCAGAGGTCTGCTTAGAATTCTGAAATACCCATGCATGCCTCCACAGGAAAGATCCCTTTACAAGATATTTGGCCACATTTGCATAACATTCACAATATTGCTGTATTCACAGAGCTTTTTATCTGAAGCTAAATCGAGCTCATTTCATTTTTCTGGATCATATACTTATTTCATGCTAATTCCCTTGAGGAACACTGCAATTATGACTCTTTATTTGCAGCGGTGCAACAAGGCAGCTTGTGCTTCCCGTGGTTCTGCTGGACATGAGTTGGCAGAATTTTGTACTAAATATAATCCCCTCAGTTTATTTCCTCCACCTCCTCAACTTTTAACCAACACCTGGTATTATTGGACAATTTGCTGTCAGACTATTTGAACACTTTCTTAGGATAATACCTTCACATAACCTGAGGTCAAACATAAAAATGGAAATTAGTAACTTAGTGTGTGCAACGTGTGTTGTTCTGTAAAAACCTGAGACTGACTCACAGCTTTTACTTTAACACTCCACTGTCATACCTTTTTTTCCCCCTTTGAGGTCCTGAGTAATTGTTTGTAATAAAATGGAAGTGTGTATGCAGCAGAAATCCCATCGTGAGAGAAGGGCTGTGTTGGCTCTTCAGAAATGAGCTGAATAAATAGAGAGGGGAGTTTAATTTTGGAATAAAACAACAAACAGTTGGGAGACTAGTCTGGAAGTACTGAAGAGAAATGTCATCTCTGGTGCTATTAAAAAATAATTTGTTACTTAAAGCCAAACAAGCAAAACCTTATTTAGAATATGGAAAAGAGAGACGATGGCAAGTGTTGGAAAAAGTAATAATGTTTAAGCTTAGCTGTAACTTAAGCTGGTTTTTTTTTTAACTGCATTGCAGTTTTCTTTCGTGTTTGAATTCTAATCTCCTAGAAGCTCTTTGTCCTTTGGATCCATCCAGCTGCAGTCTGGTTGTCTCATTTCCTTTCTCATGTGAAGAAAGCTCAGGAGGAGCTGGGCACCTGTACTTCACAGGCTTTAAAAGTCATGAAAAGACAATTTTAAATCAGTAATACCAATATTTCCACTGGACAAAGGACCCAGTGCTTACCCAGTGCCCGTAGCTGTGCAATTCCACAGGTTCACTGGGCAAATATGCCATGAGAAACTCCCACTGAGCTCTGAGTGTGCTCCCAACTCACCAAAACCTGCACATGGTTTTGTGTGTGACCTTCAGCTTGAGGTTCTGCTCCACACTCCAGCAGGGCATGACTTGCTGGTCTAATAAGTCATACAGCATAAATATTTTTGTAATTTTCAGTGCTGCTAATAAAAAAAAAAAGTGTTAAAATCAGTGCATCCCTGGGAGATGGAACTCTAAAAGACCCCATGATCTGCTCTGAACGTGACAACTGGGGCTTCCTCTCCTTTCATCCTACAAAATCTATAAACGTCTGCAATTCTTAATGTCAACCTTATGCCCTTTAAAGGAAATATTACTGTGCCTGAAATATCCCCGTGCACAGAAACCCATGGGGATGTCCCTTGGCTTAAGAGGAGCAGCGTGTGCCTTTTGTAGAAAAATAACATTTGCGTTGTATAATTTATTTATATAACGCAAGGGCCGGGGTAGTAAAAACGCTAATTACATAAACCGCGGCGACCTTGCCCTAAAGTCACCACTTGAACCCTTTGGAGTTGTGGGGCTCTGAATAAAACTGCCTCTCCTTCCAGCTGACAGCACGTTCGACAGCGGCCAGGGCTCCACTGTTTATTCGGACTCGCAGAGCAGCCAGCAGAGTGTCATCTACTCGTCCCTGCCCGAGGCGGTGCCCCCGGCCATCCAGCGTGTGTACAGCCCTCCCCTGAGCGAGAGCCAGCCCCTGCCCCACAGCCTGCCCCAGCTCGGCCACTACCAGCAGCCCTCAGCAGTAAGTCCAAAGCCTCTCTTTGTACTGGATCCTTTTGTACCCTGGCTCACATTGTCGCCCGAAACGGAGGGAGAAACACTTTTGGAGGCAACGGTGGTATAGGTGAAGTGGAGAGCAGTTCTGGAAGGAGTGTTTTCTGGTGCATGGTGTATACAGGGGTGTGTGTATGTAGGTGCAGGCACTGTAAAGATGGGGTGCTTACTAATTTTATAACACTACTTAATTACCATAACTAAAGGTTACATCCCACCCAAGGACCATCCACCCTGGTGCCACCCCCAGAACCTCCCTTAGATCTGCTCCTTGGCACGTCTCCCTGGAATTGAGTCAGGGGCCTCAAGACTCCTCACTTCTTCACCATCGTCATCTTCATGGTTGGAACTTCTCCAAGGTCCCTGGATCTTCTCTCTTCCTTTGACCACAATACATGTTGTTATTCTAGCCCTGGTCCATGAGTCTCAATCAAGATGTTGTCGTTACCTTACCCTTAACACAGACACTCAGAAATGCAGCACAGAGGTAGAGTACATTCAATATGAGAACCTATACAGCTATATAAAAATTTACAAATATATAAAAATATACACAAATATATCAAGTCCTAAGGCATCAATATTTAGTGTTATCATTTACCCTCTTGTTTTCAGAGGGTGTGGATTCCAGGGCTCGCTTTGTGTGTTCCTCATTGGCCTCTGGGGGTGGTGACTGCTCGGTGATACATTCCTGGTGGATGTGAAGTGGGTGATGATGCCTGGATCACTGTATTTGCCATCCTGCTTCTCTGGCAGCTGTCATACTGTCAGTAAAATGTTCCTTGTCAGTCTGTTAGGGCTGAAATCCGTTAGTGACTCTGCAAAGAAGCACAAGAAGGACATGGACCTGTTGGAGTGGTTCTAGAGGAGGCCATGGAGATGCTCCAAGGGCTGGAGTCCCTCTGCTCTGGACACAGGCTGGGAGAGCTGGGGATGTTCGGCCTGGAGATCTTCTCTCTGGGGCTCTGGGGAGATCTTGGAACCTCTTCCGTAAAGGGGCTACAAAACAGCTGGACAGGGACTTTGGACAAGGGCCTGGAATGACAGGACAAGGGAAAATGACATCAAACTGGCAGAGGGCAGGATTAGATTGGGTATGAGGAAGAAATCCTTCCCTATGAGGGTGGGCAGGCCCTGGCACAGGGTGCCCAGAGAAGCTGTGGCTGCCCCATCCCTGGAAGTGTCCAAGGCCAGGTTGGACGGGACTTGGAGTAGCCTGGACTAGTGGAAGGTGTCCCTGCCCATGGCAGGGTATTGGAATGAGATGGCTTGTAAGGTCCCTTCGAATTCAAACCATTCTGTGATTCCATGATTCTGTGTTTAGTTCCAAACTGTTTTATTTTGCTCCCTCTTGGTGTAGCCCCATGGTTTTGCTCCTTTGTTCAAGAGCCCCCTGGGTCTGGTGCTCCTTCCAGCTGTGACAAGGCTTACAGAGTCCTTCAGCCTTCGGGGCTCTTGGTGTGGGTTTGATCTTTTGTGGAGTCAGCAATGTATGTCCCTTACTGGGATTCCCAAACCAGGGACCGGTAGCCCAGTCAGATGTTCCCATTTGCTTCCATTATGACCTTGGCCAAAAGCCCTTCATGGAACTGCTGGTGCAGACACAAACACATGTCAGTGAGCAGAGTTCTCCAAGTGCTTCCAGGTGAGGACACTATGTCCCTCAGGAGCTGTGGAGGACCATGCCCCAGCTCCAGCCTCTGTGCCCATCCCATGTGACAGGCCACCCTCCTGCTGTGTTTGGTACCACAGTGACCCTGTCGTGGCTGTGACTCCCAGTGCCACGTCCCTTCCCTGGGAACTGGCAGAGGAAGACACGGATCTGCTGGGAGGGAGGAGGCAGTGGCCACGTTTCCTCCCGTGGCACTGGGGGCCTGTAACCCCTGCTGAGCTCACAAGAGCTCACCAGTCTCCTCAGACATCCCCAGTCCATTCATTTTGGTCTGGCCCACAGCAGAACCTGTCAGAAGTCTCAGTGCCTGCTGGAAGTTCTCACTCCCCAGTTAACCAGCCCCCAGAAAATGCTGTGTTCCAGCCTCTTCCCCAGAGCAGGTCCCATGGCAGGTGGTCAGACCTGCTCTGTTATGGGAATGCTTACAGAACAGAATTGGCCAGAAGATCAGTTCTTCCCCCGTGAGACCTGCAAGGGTTGCAGAAAACCTTCTGCCTTCTGACCCCTCTGATGGCCAAGAAGCATGGAACTGCCCAGGGAGGTGGTGGAGTCTCCTCCCCTGGAGATACTCAAAGCATGTCTGGGCACAAGCCTGAGTAACATGCTCATGGGGACCCTGCTTGAGCAGAGAGGTTGGACTAGATGACCTCAGTGGTCCCTGCCATCCTGAACCATCCTGTGACTCCTCTGTGAGAAGCCTCCATGGTCCCATCCCATGGCAGAGCATGCTGGGGACTGCAGCACTCCAAGCAGTAAAAAGGACAGTAAGGATGTGGTACTTCATTTTGGTTTTGTTTTGTTGCATCCTCTTAGTCCTAAGAGAAGAAAAAAATAAATCCAGAACCAGTGGTTTTTTTTCCTGCTTGATCCAGATTTACCCTACACAGTTGGGAAGTGCCTCATTTTCCCTGGTTTTACCTTATATTTTTCCAAAACATCACCAAGAAATTCTGAACCGTATTTTGGAAATGCATCAACTCTGTTCCCTTGAAGGTAAAAAATTCATCCTTGGCACCTGCAGCCAGCATCCTCTACTGTGAAAAGCACCTTTCCTGTGGGCACATGTCTCCTGGGATGGATGGGATGGATCCTTCCTCATTTCTTCTTCACCTGAAGCACCAACTCAACCCCTGTGAATGTGACACTCCAAAGGCACACCTTGGGCAGGGTTTGTTGTCGAGCTGTGCAGCAGCCTCAGAGCATTCTGTCATCCTTTCCATTGATGGGTTCCAGTTAATTTAAACTAAACCAGTTGATTGAGGGTTTGGAACGACAACCACCTTTATTCACAAGCAAAGTATTTCTCCTGCCTTTTTATTTCTGATGGGGCCTCCCTGGTTTTTTTCCTTCCTGTGGTAGTTTAGGTAAAGAGTTCTGAGTTTGGAAAATCTCAACAAATACAGGAAACAAAAGTCTGATGTAAAACCTGTTTTCCAATTTAAAAACAATGGCTGTATTTAACTGGGAGATGGTTGACCAAGATGACAAGCACATAACTGGAGCTGTAGGAGGGTGTTTTAGGCCTGTGAGCCTCAGTCTGACATACTGTTTATTTTCAATTTATCTGTTTGTTTGAGCTGAAGTTGGGGAGACCTGATGTTGTTAAAACCTGATCTGAATTTCTATTTTAATTTTTTTCCACTTCAGCTACGGTTTGAATTTGTTTCTTATTTCTCTCTTCATTTTCCTGGCATGAATTTCCAGCAGATTAGCTGCTTTTTTGGAAGAAAAAGATTCTTTCTGAAATCAGGAAAACCTTTGTGCGGATAAATTTGAAGATAAATTTGTGATGATAAAACTGTCACCCAGTTGTTGCTGGTCTTCCTGTGCTGTGCTCTCACTGGTTTTACTGGTCTCTTGCTTCCAGAAGGAAATGCAGTGCGTTTTGGTTGATTTATTGGGAATTTGCTGACTTTTTCTCACGCTTTAAGTAACCACCCATTCCTTGCAGATAACTTTCCTCCCCTCTGCTTTGAGCTGAGTACCGAAGCAGATGATTTGCTTGCAGTTGTGTTCCTGCCGGGCAGTGCCAGAGCCCCTGGGGTGCTGGCTGCCCTCCCTGATGCCATGCTCTCTCCCCACAGCCCGTGCTCCCCGCAGCGCCCGCCGTGGTGCCCCAGCACTACCAGGAGCCGGCGATGCCCTTCCCGGTGGTCCAGCCCACCACGGTGCCCTCCCTGCCGCTGGGGCAGCCGCCACCACCCCCTGTGCTGGCCGGCCAGCAGGTGAGAGCTCTGCCAAAACCCCCTTGTCTCGTCCCAACCCCTTCCCTGTGCTCTGCTCCAGCTCGTACAGGTGTCCTGGAGAAGCTGTGGCTGCCCCATCTCTGTCCAAGGCCAGGTTGGAGCAGCCAGGGCTAGTGCAAGGTGTCCCTGCCCATGGCAGGGGGTGGAATGGGATGATCCTTCAAGGTCCCTTCCAACCCAAACCACCCTGTGATTCTGTGACACCTTGTGGTGGTTTAGGTTGGCTCCCTGCCAAACCCAGCCCTCCCAAAAGAGAAGAAAATGGTAAAAAAAAAAAGTACCAAATTGTAGTAAAATATATATATATTCACATATATTGCATTTATATACAATTAAACACTATGAATATACAGAACAAGAATCCCAAACAACCCCAAAAGGGAAAAGAGGGAATAGGGGAAGGCTTGAGAGGTTTAGGGATAGGACAATGGGTGTTTGGCTTAAGGGGTGAGGAACAGGCTCAAGGACAGTCATGGAACACCCCTTGGCATGTCCTGGTTGAGTTTAAGTCTTGTCTTCCATTGTGGCTTCACAGCATCAGCCCGAAGCCGTGCATTGATACCAATGTGCTGTCTTGATTGGTAAGAATCAAACAGTTTGGTGATAACATTGGGTTATTATTCAACACCTCCTTCCTAAAGGGTTAGAAGGAGCCTCCTGGTGCCACTTGTCTCTGAATCCTCAGCGGTGTTTCTCCATGAGCTGTGCAAATACAGCTCAGTGCAGGCAGCCAGCCAGCAGCTCCATCTCCAGCAGCAGAGTCTGTCTCTGGGCTGTCCCCAAACAGTAACTCTGTGCATTTTGAGGGGTCAAATCCCACCCCAAACCCTGCATTCCTTAAAGGTGTTTCCAAAGCAGCTCTTCCCAGCAGTGGAGGAGGATGCTCTCGTGAGGGATGCAGCCACAGCCTGGCATGATCTGGCAATTTGTGGCTCATTTTGGTGATTATGTGAAAAATGGGCTTCCTCCAGTAGAAACAGTTGCTAGGGCTGGGGAGTGTCTGTGTTTTGTGACTGGCACGAATCATACCTCTCCAAACCTTCTGAGTTATCAACACTGATCTCACAGGTTGCCTTTTAGGGGTTTTCTTTTAATATGCTCCATTCTTCTCAAGGCATCAATAATGGAGAAATGTCATTTGGTCTCCTTGAAAAACATACCCTTATGTGAGCTTTTGTCACATAACAGGTTTTTCTCCAGTGGGTAGGAATATTCTCGTGGTTCTCTCAGCCAAAAATTTCTCACTCAAGCAGGTTTAAAACCTCACCATTTGCACAGGTCTTGCTGGTGGCCTCTGGAGCTTTGTGCTGGCAGTTCCAAATCTGTTGTTTTATTTTCCCCCATGAGCAAATTCTGCTTTGGAATAGGATATTTGCCCAACTTAATTTCTTTCACATGCCCTTTCCTCACAGCATTGTTGTCTCTTGAAATAGTTCTACCCCTGATAGCAAAATTATTTTAATAACTGGTCTGTCTTTGCTTTCTAATCTTTCCAGGAAGCCTAATAAAAGACTGGCTTTCTACAGTTTTATTATTATTACAAATGTAGGTGAAATGATCAAGTTTCTCTGCAGAACTTCCCAGAGTGCCCATGTGCCCCAGAGAAAGCAGCAGGTCCAGTGTTCCCAGAGTCTCCAGGTGTATGGGGACTCTGGAAATATCCATGCTGTGGAGGGTAGGGCAGGGCAGCAGCAGCAGGGGAAATCAGGGTGAGAATTTCATCTGCCTGCAGAATGAATGTATTGTTCTTGTATCAGTATACACTGGTGGCTCAGACGTGTGGGATCAGTGTTGCTTCTCCTAATTGTTTTGGTTTTTCCCCAGTGTGGGTGTCTGTGCATTTATGCTGTGAAAGTTATAATGAGGCAAAGTCGCCTAATCCACCTCGATATTTTCCCCTGCCTGTGCCTCATCCAGCTCACACCTTTTGTCAGACACAAGCTGAATTGGAAGTGGAGGTTTTGGGAAGCCTTTCCATTCCCCAGATGCTGCTTTCCTGCTGCTAACACGGTGTCTCCTGGAGCTGGAGGTGGCTGAGCCACCTGTGCCAGTGCCCCCTGTCCTTGGTGACCCGTGGGCAGTTGTCTGAGCTGCAGATTAACCCAGCTGGGTGTGGGAGCTGAGCTGGCTGTGGGAGCTGCCAGGGTTATTTGCTCCAGCCCAGTGGGCGTGCGGCTGTTCCGCTCTGGAGCTCGGGCTGGGTCTGGCAGGAGTTCCTCCCTGGGGTGAGTGAGGTCCCCCCAGTCCCTCAGGCATTCCCCAGGTGCCTCCAGTTTGTCCCATCACCAGTGCCAGGCCAGCTCCTGCACTGCTGTTCTCTCGGGTTTGGGGTGGTAACCGGGTAGATGCCGCCTCTTTGCCAAAACCTGGGATGGCAGAAACTGCAGCACAGAGCCGCAGTGTTGGTTTTGGATGTAATTTGGCAGAGGAATGCTCAGGATGACTAACCTATGCTGCAGGAGCCACACTTAAGGCTGTGGAAAGTCCTTCAGTGCCATCTCCAGCATGCCTTGCTTGCTCATGGCACCCAGTGTTGTCAGCCCTGGATATGCAACACCAAGTGCCAAATTCTCTTTTGTTCCTGATCCTGTATTGGGAATTTTTCCAATTGAATTTTGGCTGTTTAGGGGTGGATGGCAGTGTGCTTTCTCAATACAGAGACAGGCTGAGAGAGCTGGGAATGTTCAGCCTGGAGAAGAGAAGGCTCCAGGGAGACCTGAGAGCCACTTCCAGTGCGTAAAGGGGCTCCAGGGGAGCTGGAGAGGGACTTGGGACAAGGCCTGGAGGGCCAGGACAAGGAGGAATGGCCTTAAGATGGAAGAGGGTAGGTTTAGATTAGACATGAGGAAGAAATTCTTCCCTGTGAGGGTGGGCAGGCCCTGGCACAGGTTGGGCAGAGAAGCTGTGGCTGCCCCATCCCTGGAAGTGTCCAAGGACAGGTTGGACAGGGCTTGGAGCAACCTGGGCTAGTGAAAGGTGGAACAAGATGGTCTTTGAGGTCCCTTCCAATTGAAACCATTCTGTCATTCTGTGATACATCTGCTACAGATTTGTTGCATTAATACCAAACTGGTTGAGGAGTCCTGCCATTATAAAAGTGCAGAGCAACATATTCCCATACAGATTCGTGGTGGAAGTGGCAAAGATGAAGGATTCTAACGCTTGGATATTCCTTTTAAAGTTTACCTTCTGACCACAGGCACGGTGTGAGATGCCATTTGCTGCAGAGCCTGGTGGAGCCATCAGTTCTGTGGTCCCCAACAGGCCACCCTGAGCCAGCCTGTGTCTCAGTGCTGTCCTTCTGAACCAGAAAGGTTTTTGAAGTACTTCCAGAACTAATTAGAGGAACTGAAGGAGGAGATACCAGTAACACATAAAAAGCAGAAGTTTATTACTGATTATTTCCAACGTTAATGCAGCATCTTCTCACTGTTGTGTTGCCCAAAGCCTTCCCTGGAAGAGCAAAGCTTGATTTTTCACTTGCCACATTGTCACTCTGGCACCTCAGAAATAACTGGGACCCAGCTTTTACTGTAGTCACTGTGCTTTATTGCATCTCAGATAAGAAGAGTTGTAGTTTCCATGCCTGCTCCTTTATGGAGCAGCTTCTGCACGCCAGGATGAGCTGGGTATTATCTCCATCTTGGAAATTAGTGGGGGGGGATTTCAGTGCCAACTGGAACAATCTCTGGGATTTAGAGAGTCTGAGTCATTACCAATAACCTCTCCAAGACAGTTAGAACTTGTCTTTTTAGGTAATGTTATCTTGCATTTAAATGTGTTTTTAAGCATGGGCTCCTGTACAGTGTTTGAATTAGGAGTGCCTGTCTCTTCGTTAAGCTGGTCCCTGCTGGATGCTGGAGCATGTCCTGAGGGACTGGAAAGTGTCCTGGGGGGCTGGAGCATGTCCTGAGAGACTGGAAAGTGTCCTGGGGGGCTGAAGCACATCCTCAGGGGCTGGAGCACATCTTCGGGAGCTGGAGCATGTCCTGAGACTGGAAAGTGTCCTGGGGGGTGAAGCACATCCTCAGGGGCTGGAGCATGTCCAGAAAAGGGAACAGAGCTGGGGAAGGGTCTGGAGCACCAGTCTGATGAGGAGCAGCTGAGGGAGCTGGGGGGGCTCAGCCTGGAGAAAAGGAGGCTCAGGGAGGACCTTCTCACTCTCTGCAACTCCCTGACAGGAGTGGGAAGCCAGTTGGGGGTCGGGCTCTGCTCCCAGGGAACAAGGGACAGGACAAGGGGGAACAGCCTCAAGTTGCACCAGGGAAGGTTGAGGTTGGGTATCAGGGAAATTTAATCACTGAAAAGGTGGTCAGGCACTGGAATAGGCTGTCCAGGGCAGTGGTGGACTCACCATCCCTGGAAGTGTTCACAAAACATGTAGATGTGGCACATGGGGACGTGGTTTAGTAGTGGATCCAACAGTGCTGGGTTGGTGATCGTGGAGGTCTTTTCCAGCCTTAACAAGTCTGCCATTCCATAGTCCAGCCAGCAGGTCTGTCCTGCCAGCGAGCTGGAGAGCAACAGGCAGCGTGTCCAGCCATACCTGGTTCTTCTGCACCCCACAGGCAATAACCTTTTTCCTTCCTCCCTCCCGCAGCAGCCGCAGCCGCCGCAGCCGCAGCCGCCGCAGCCCATGTCGCAGGCGGCCCCTCTGCAGCAGGTCCTCGCCAGCCAGCCCGTGTGCCCACTGCAGCCCACGCCCCACCTGCTGCCCCAGTTCCCCCCGCAGGGCTCGCAGGTGGCAGCCAGCAGTGCCCCCCTGAAGCCGCTGCAGATCTCCACGGTGCCGCAGCTCCCGCCCGTGGCGCCGCCGCAGGTAAGGTGCCGAGCGCGGCGCTCCGAGGAAAGCTTTCTCAGCTAATCCTTAGCGTGATTTGCAGCCTTGGCGTGGCTATTTTGACTGCGGGCCAGTTTAATTAGGCCAGGAGAATATTGCTTTTTTCCTAATTCCTCTGTGTCTCTTGATTATTTATTGTTTTTTGGTGAAGCAGAAATCTCTTTTGTGCCCGACCCTGTGGCATCCAGTTGATGGCAGTTCCAAACTGGCAATAAGCACTTTTTTTGTGTTATTTTGGTTTGGTTTTTTGCACTGCCCCCTCTGGCACACTCTGTTCCCCATCCCAGACTTGACAGCATGAGAAGTTACCCGTTCTTCTTCTATTTTGTGGTCTCCTGCCTTCACCACTTTCCCCCACGCCTGCCACCCCTATCCCTCTCTCTCCACCCTGATCCTGTTCTCCAGAGCAGGGACAGGCCCTTCCCTTGGGCTGGGAGAGTGGGTGGTTCTGGCACTGTGTGTGCTGGTGGCAGCCACCAAGCTGGGAAGCAGCCTGTGCCAAAGGGCAGGAGCAAGCTGCCACTGTGATGCCAGGGTCTGTTCCATCACTGGGAGGTTTTGATTGTAAAAACCCCTTTTTTGGGCTCTTCCGTGCTGCCTGGGATGCAGCTTGTTTGAAAACAAGGGTATAAATCGTCTTACTGGATTTGGCATGAAAGAGTTTCATGTTATGTCTGGTCCAATTCCTTTTAATTTCTGTTAAAATGAAAGCAGCTTTTAATTAGGATGTTGCTTGAAGGCTTCAAGCTGGTGTTAAAAGTAGTTTTAAGCTTCCAAGGTATAAAAATGCCTCCCCAAAATGAATTTTTTTTTTGCTTTTACTAATGATTTAAGCATAAATCAGTGTTTATTGCTGTTTATAAGCCTCAGGAAATGAATGGATGTGATTAACAAACAGACATAATTATCCTCACGGCACAGGTGGTTTTTAGGGACTTGTGTGGCAAATGAAACTTGTTCTGTACCAGCAGCGAAAGCCCTGGCAATTTATGCGCTATTATATTTCTTTCAGATTCCTCAGTTTCCTGTCATCCCTGCAATTACTCCTCTGGCAGGCCTTGACAGCCTCCCTCCAACCCTCTCTGACATCCCTGCCGCAAACGTGCCCCCCATCCCCGCTCCTTCCCAGTACTTCGCCCCGGCCGTGATCCTGCCCAGCCTGCCCATGAACCCCACCCTGCCCATGGCCCCCAACTCGCCCGCCCTGCCCATGCAGGCCGTCAACCTTCCTCACACCACCGTGGCGTCCTTGGTCCTGCCCTGCCAAACCATCGTGCCAAACATGCCGGCCGCCACCATCCCGCTGCTGGCCGTGGCGCCGCCGGGGGTGCCCGCTCTGCCGCCGCACGCCGCGGTGCCCGCGCTGCCCCAGCAGCCCATCTTCCAGCCCGCCTTCCAGCAGATCCTGCCCAGCGACGCGCCCTCTCCCCACCATGCACAGAGCGCCCCGGCCGTGTCCCAGCCACAGCCTCCTCCTCCTCCTCCTCCGGCACTGCAGCCCGGCGTTATCCACCCCGCGGAGCCCGCGCTGCCCGCACCGGGCCCTGCTCACCAGGTAATTGCCGGGCGCTCCCGGGGCTCTCTGCCTCTCCGGCACCGTGGGGTGGCTTGTTCCTTGCTCTGGAGATGGTTTTGTTGGCTTCTGGACCTCGGTCCTGGAGGTGGTGGCTGGAGCTGTGAGGTCAGGGGGAGCAGGCGATGTCTTCGCCCGGGGGCAGGGGGATGGCGAGGGTGTCATCCAGCAGGCTGTGGACAGCGAGTGGACAGAGAGCTTTGTGAATTCCCTCTTCCTTCTCCATCTCAAATCTGAGGAGGTGTGAGCTGTGGTTCTCCTGGGGCAGGAGGGCATGCCCAGCCTTGCTGCTGGTGGTGCCTGTGCCCCGGTCCACGCGGGATGCAGAGGATACACAAAGGAAAACACAGGGGAGCAGAGGAGTTGTTTTGATGCAGAGCGTCTTTAAAACAGCGAAGGGAAGTGTCCATCCAGTACGAGAACTGCGTGGGAGAGCACTGGGAGGCCTGCAGGGCAGGGATGGATTTGAGCTGCAGACCCTTTCCCCCTTTAAGAGAAATGAAGCATAAACGGAGCTCAAATATTAGCAGCATTTACAAGGAAACTGGCCCAGGACTTGTTGACAGAGTCTGTAAATACTTCTCTCACCACATCTGTGATATGACAACATGAAACACAGTCTGACCCGAGAAGGAGAGGGCACCCAGTCTGTTAATAATGGCATTTGGAAAATCTGTGTTCTGCCACATCCCTTCGCCATAACACACTGATTAAAATTCACAACATCCCATCCCAACCTGCCATATCGTGGCATCTTCAGAGCACTACATCAGTTTTAAATTTCTCTCTTCAGCTGTGTATTTGGTACAGAAATGCTGTCTGTGACAATGTCAGCAGCACGGAGCCTGGCAATGCTACCCAGTGTTCCCAGTGGCTTTAGAGGGGG
The DNA here is from genome assembly GCA_035222235.1 of Margarornis squamiger. Taxonomy (NCBI): domain Eukaryota; kingdom Metazoa; phylum Chordata; class Aves; order Passeriformes; family Furnariidae; genus Margarornis; species Margarornis squamiger. The sequence continues at coordinate 20,837,128 of JAWWTY010000022.1, read as the reverse complement.
TGACATCGAGCCCATTAGGCACAGGGTGCATGGCAGACACCCGAACTGGAGAGCTGATGTTCTCAGACCATCTTGGCACAGTCATTACCTATCAAGGATGTGTGGAAGAGTTGCATATGGGACAAGTTAGAATAAAAAAGTAGCTGTTGCAAAGTGCAGAGGAGTATTTTACAATACATTGTTCTGATTTGAAGTACTTTTGATGGAGAGGTACTTCTGTCCGTAATGCAGTGCTGTTTTTGCAGCTGATGTTTAGCACCTTGGAGTTTTGTTTTGTCCAGGTAAATTAGACATTGAAATATTTCGTGAATTATTCTAGTTATATAAGATTTAAAATAGAATGTCACCACCCTTCTGTGGTGTTACACCACAGCTGTCAGTCTAAGAACCCCTCCTTGGGCAGCGTGTAACTGTGAGATGCTGTGAAGCACATCCTGTCTTTATTTTTACCCACAATAAAACCTGGGAGAATAGTTGCAGCTCATACCCAGAACCTGCAGAGAGCATGCAGCAGTGAAACTGTGTGGCCTAGTTCTCATCTGAGTCTTGATTTTTTTTTAAAATGTATTTTCCAATAGCCTAAATCTCTAGGTGATGATACTTTAAAAAAAGTACAAATTAGGCACAGTTCTACCTAGTACTAAAAGTCTTTTTTCTTCCATATGCTCCTTTCTTTCCTTCTTCCTCTTCCCACAAGCTCAGTCCCCTTGGAAAAATACATGATGTACCTAAAAGGAGAATGTTCTGGTTTTAAATATACAACTCAAAAGGACTGTTATGCAGAATAACAACCCAGTCTCTAAGGTAGTTGGCATCCTGTCACCTCGGTCCAGTTCCCACCAAGCGCTTACGCACACGAGTTATTTTAATGCACTGGAGAAGTCCACTGAGATAAATGAAAATCCCTCTGTCCACAGGGAAGTGTTGGCAGGATGGGGACCTTTGGGTTTGGCACATCAACAGTTAAGCTGTGACTTCAATGTGTAACCTGCACTAAAGTAAAGTAGGGCACTGGTGTATGTTTGGTGAAAAAGAGTTAATTGTGTCATTTGTACCACCTACTGACTCCACATATATGGCAGATTTCTTGAAATAGCCAAAGTTAGGTTATGTGTATTTTTCTCTGCTTGGATAGTGTGGTAGGCTGGTTGGAAGCACAGCAAAGTATTCAGGAGAATTAATTCATCACCTGAGATTTTGAAGTCAGTCCAGAGGAGGCCACAAAGGTGCTCCAGGGGCTGGAACCCCTCTGCTCTGGAGCCAGGCTGGGAGAGCTGGGGGTGTTCACCTGGAGGAGAGAAGGCTCTGGGAAGACCTGGGAGCCCCTTGCAGTGCCTAAAGGGGCTCCAGGAGAGCTGGAGAGGGACTTGGGACAAAGGTCTGGAGGGGACAGGACACAGGGAATGGCTTCCCACTGCCAGAGGGCAGGGTTAGATAATGAGAAGGAATTCTTAGCTGTGAGGGTGGGCAGGCCCTGGCACAGGTTGGGCAGAGAAGCTGTGGCTGCCCCATCCCTGGAAGTGTCCAAGGC
>JAWWTY010000022.1:20822532-20835571 GCA_035222235.1 Margarornis squamiger | reverse complement strand
TGGCACAGGTTGGGCAGAGAAGCTGTGGCTGCCCCATCCCTGGAAGTGTCCAAGGCCAGGTTGGACAGGGCTTGGAATTCCATTCTGGAATGCTATGATTTTTCATTCCTTAGCAAGATGTGGCTTTGCCCCTACAACTTAACTGGTGGCTGAGCCATGCACACAGTGTCGTAGTCACACAGAGACAATCCTTAGATTTTTCATTAGGTCATTTCAAAGGAAGTTTAGTGTCTCCAGTAGCTACTGAGGCCACCCAAAGCCAGTCTCGCTGCCGAGCCCTTTGAGTCCTTTCTCCGTGGACGCCGGTGACTTTTGCTGCCTTGTCACGTAAGTCCCGAGCCCTCGGAGGAGAGGGGCGTGCTAACAGCTCTCCTTGTGTTGCAGCCCATGCCTGGACACACTCAGTTTGCTCTGGAAGCTGGAGCCCAGGTGCCCGTGCTGCCGGTGCAACCTTCGCTGGTCATGTCACCGCCGTTGCAGCTGCAGCCGGAGCTGGTGCCGCCCTGCGTCGCTCCCGAAGGCGCTCCCCAGGTCCATGGCAGCCTTGCCACGGCCAGCCCGCCCGTGCCCATAGACCCCAGCCTGCCTGGCCAGCCCTCTGCTCTGCTGCAGCTCCAGCCTGATCTTTCCCAGCCGCTGGGCCAGCAGCTCCCAGCCCCCTGCTCGGCTGTCCCGGCAGGCGCAGAGACATCTCAAGAGGTAGAGCCCTTCCTCTGAAGTAACTCCCCAGACTCAGCCTTAACCTTCTTACTCCCTCCTTTGTGAAGCTGTGGGCTTACTGCACGTGGGAGATTATCCCCTTGCTGTGCTGAGCCGCTTCTCCTGGATGCCAGCAACTCTGGGTCAGCAAATAATTGGCTACTCCAAGTGGAGCTGGAAACCTCCTATTGAACCTTGGGAAATGTCTCCTTGGAGTCATGAGGCAGCAGCACTGCCTTGTCCATAGCTGAGCACAGGCACTGAGATAGACATTTAAGAGACAGAAATTAAGAAATTCTCACTGTGGGTCAGTGAGAATTTGATCTGTAGAGTTTCACCCGTGTTTTGTCCAGTCTTGTTTTGAATGTCTGAAGCACTTGTGCAACCAACCATCATTTGCCTTAAGAAACTGCTCCATTATCTGAGTCTCTGTTATGCGAAAGCCCTTCATGCTCCTCAGCTTGAGCTCTGTTCCCATTTCATTTAGCATTGTATCCTCCTGTATTGCCTGAAGTCTACTCTAGCCCTGGGATTTTGGTTTCTTCAGATATCCATAGGCATTCCCAATTGTCAGTGGTTGTATAAGCAGGACACATTTTATTGTTTTCCTTTGTAGAACTGTCAGCTCGTCCTGTCTGCTATTTTGACTTTTCTTTGCGTTCACATAATTGTTTAATCTTCAGTCTTGACAGAACATCCCAGAACATTTCCTTCTCTTCAACTCCCCCTTAGCAAAGCAAAACAAAACCTTTGGCATTTCTACCTAATTTCAGGAAACAAGTCTGATTTGTTCTCCACTTCTGGATGGAAATGTCCCTCTGTGATTCTGCATTCAGAGTTGTTCCTCTTCAGGCTCTGTTCTGAGCTACCTTTCTTCCCAAAGTATGTGTTTTGTCTTTTCAGACCGAATCTCTTGGTTCTGCCCATTCTTCCATGGTTTGTCAGATGCCTTGACTCCACAGTGCAGCCTGGAATTCCACTGAGTAAAGCTCAGTGCTGCCTCCAGAAGATGCTCAGAGAGGGTGATGCCAGGCTGGATTCCAGTTCCCCATTTTTCCTGTCTGTCAGTTGCAGGTTAATTCTTATCCAATCAACATTCCTGCTGTAATGTTTCTTCATGAGTGTCTCCTGTAGCTTAGATGGAGCAGGAATGGTAGAGCCTGTCTGTAGTGCTTCACTTGCAGACTCCCCAGAAAAGCCTGGCTGGGTCTGGCATATCCATCACTCGAGGTGTTCCTTCTCCAGCTGCCTTTTTTCTGAAAGCACAGCTCAGTGACATGATCAGTGCTGGTGCCTTCAGCACAGGGTGCATCCATCGGAGATTCTGGAAATACAAACAAACCCCATTGCTGTGCAGTGTGATATGGGGGATACAAGTCATCCTGTACAACCTGAGAAACCCCTGGCCACCGAGGTCCATGTCTGTCCTTCACATCCCATATCCTTCAGAGCATTTAACCACTGGTTTGCTAAACTCATTCTCATGTCCATCTCTAAGTTACTCCTTTCTTTCACTCAGTTCAAGAAATCAAGCCAGTATCAATCCATGCGCTCCCCGTGCTGGTTTTCTGACATACACTGACAAAGTTTTCTCATGTGTAAGAGGAGTTTTATACCTGTCTGTGTAATCCAGACACTGCATTTTGTTGCTGCTCTGCCATAATGTTTTTACCTCTCCTGTTGTGTTCAGACATTTGGCAGCACTCGCATCCCAACCGACCTGACCCGCTCGGGCAAAGGAGATTTTGTAAGGCACTTGGTCAAGTGCATTACCAAAATGTAGATACATTATGTCTGTGTTCTCACTGTTCATTAATTTTGCAGTTTTCTTGAAACTGCAGTCAAGCTTGGCATGGCCTGTGTGTGGTGTTACAGACAAGGAGTGGGGCTGGCTGGTTCAGTGACACAGAACCAGTGGGGCTGACTGGTTCAGTGGCACAGAACCAGTGGGGCTGACTGGTTCAGGGACTCAGAACCAGTGGGGCTGACTGGTTCAGGGACTCAGAACCAGTGGGGCTGACTGGTTCAGTGGCACAGAACCAGTGGGGCTGACTGGTTCAGGGACACAGAACCAGTGGGGCTGACTGGTTCAGGGACTCAGAACCAGTGGACTGACTGGTTCAGTGACAGAGAACCAGTGGGGCTGACTGGTTCAGTGACAGAGAACCAGTAGGGCTGACTGGTTCCCTGCTGAGCTTTTTAACCCCAGCCCACCACTGCTTGAGTGTTCAGTGTAGCAATGGCAGTCCAAGGGCTTGTTTCTAGCTGTGCATCTGTAGAAGGATTTTATAAACATATGTTTGTAAATATATATAAATATATATAAAATTATATATATTTATGAATATATTTGGGGTGTGTGTATATCCACAGTTATATACATGCACAGGGGTGTGTGTCTATGTACAAACTGTGCCAGTTTGTTACATCAGGGCCTGTAGCATCCTCACAGATCCTGTGGAAATGAGTCTGCCTGGTGCAAAAGTCATGCTATGATGTCTATCCCAGAGCTGCAACCAGTGAAGAGGGAAACTTTGAGGGGGAATTTGTGTAGAGAACAAAAGGATGTGGTGTTCTTAAATGATGAATTTTCATGTTTTAATTGTAAGTTCCTGAGAAGTTTTCCCACGAAGCCAAACACAGTGAAAATACTGAGCATGTTGCAGGAAGCTGTGTAAAGCAATGAAGCAAATGAGCAGATGCATGCAAAAATAAAAGACAGTGGGTGCTGAGGTGGATTAGTCCCTCAGTCAGGTTTTGCCATGGTGGGGAGAACTCTTCTGTTCCTGTCACCATCTCATCTGCTGCAGAGGCAGCAGGTTGGTGGCTCTGTCTGAAAAGGTGGTTGATGCCTTGGACAGAAGTGATGTCGGGAGGGTAAAATGGGACATTTATTTTATTTCCAAGTTCCAGAACTGGTTAAACAGAATGGTTTTAGGGTTACTGGTGTCACCAGCAAAACCTTTCTTAAAGGTGTGTTTCATCTGCCAATATGTGTTTGCTTAAATGACTTTTTCTTACATTTTAGGAGCAGGCAATACAGGACAAACTGCAAACTCTGTCCCAGAGCTGTGAAAGGTATTGTTATTACCTCTTTGGCATGAGAAATACTTGCTTTCTGGAGGCTTTTTTCTGACCTGACCAGGAGGAGATGGATGGGGACACATCTAGGGAGAACCTGGCACCTCCAGCTCTTTTAATTCTCCATTCTGGCACCTCCAGCTCTTTTTAATTCCTTAGTTTGGGTGCAGCATCCTCATCTTGGTGTAGGTACAGCAGTATGGAACTTCTCTTTATGTTAGGGTAACTGAAGGGGTACAGCCCTGGCTTTGGTGCTGTTGAACCTCTGAGAAAACATGCCAAACCAGGACAGCTGAGTGCACAGTGTGTTCCCTCTTTGGGAATAAACTGGGTATGCCCCAATCACCTCCTGTAAGGATCCTTCCCCAGAGGGGACAGTGTATTGGTGGGAATTGTGTGCTGAGCCACACCAGGGTGTTGTTACAAGCACAGGACACGTGGCCAATGCCCATCCTGTGGCTTTGCAGCACATCCAGCCACATGATAGTGAAAGTACCAACCAATAACCCCAGAGCCAGGTCAGCACTCTGCAGAAACACAAGCAAATTGCAGTTTCTGCCAGCCCTCATGTGCCTGTTTCTGCACTTGAAAGCAGAAGGGGAAGCACTGAGGTTCAGAGGGAGCAGTGAGGAATAGGGAGGCTGGACCAGAGAGGGGCTGAACAGTGGGACTGCCCTCCCTGGGCACCTGGTGCCCCGGTGCCACAGCTCCAGCACCTGCAGTGAGCCAGAAGTTCCAGGGGTGGGAAATGGGTATGGTAGCCATGAACAGCCTTGCCCACTGCAGGAGCTAGCACCAACTCTGTCCTTCTTGATTGCAAAGCTTTGGAATTAGGATTTTCAGGTCCCTTTTCTATTTTCCTGACTAGACAGTATGAGTTCTGTGTATGAAAGTTGAAGACACCTGTCTCTGACTGTTCTTATTCTACCCAACCACAAAAGTTCACCTGACACGAGTCAGTGCAACCCCACAACTGTAAAGTGGAACTTTTTTCCCCAAGAATTTGCTGCTGTTAGATACTTTATGGAAAGGGAAATCTAATTTTCTGTGACTCTAGATTCGTTCTGACTATAAATTAGATGTGACAGAACAAAGTGAGTTCGTTTTGTCTCTCCAGCCTGTTGCAGGGTGGCACACCACATTTCCAGTCATCTTTTGAACTGTGTTTAGAGCTGGCTGTGGTGCCAGCACAGCCTCAGTCACAGAGGGAGGGAGGGCTCACTCTCCCAGGTGACGAAAGGACAGCTGGGAGCTGGGCTGTGCTTTTGTAGAGTGCAGGGTAATGGCATGTGCATCACGTGGCTGGGAGCTGCTCCAGAGGTGTGATCTGGAGTATCTCCTGTGCACAAAGTGTGTTCACTTCCCTAACACAGGAGTCAGACAAGGTAGCTGCAAAGGGAGCAGAAATAAGCTGTTCTGTGCAGCTAGTGCAGAATGAGAAGGAAAGCCTTAAGTTTAAGAAAAGGGCTGGATACACAGGTTAGACTTCAATCCTTCTCTGCCTGTGTGGCTAAATGAACATGGGAATAAATTGTCCAGGAGGGCTATGGAGTCTCACAGGAGCTTTGTAAGCTCAGTTTGCACACACCTCTGTGAGGACTGGTTTAGCCAGAGCTGATCAGCCCTTGGGGTAATAAATGGGCCAGATGGCCTCACAGCGTTCCTTCCTCCTTTGTTTTTTATGACCCTCAGAAAATTTCCTGCAAATTCATTAAATTCATTACATGTTTTCTGTGTGCCATGTTACAGTCAGGTTGTAGCAGCTACTGTGGTGGCTGCTAAAATTATTTTAGTGTTGGTAGGTGGTCACCTTGGACGTCGGGGCACAAAACCTTTCTGATCCTTGAGAGGGGTAAAGAGAGGAGAGGCAGTCTGTTTTGCTTTACTCACCTCTCTCTTTTCCTCCCTCTCCAGCAAATCTAAGCTGGCCTTGTTTGCCCCTCAGCTGGGAGGAGCTGAGAAAAATTGCACCTTAGAAAAGTAGGAACTGGTGCAGTTCAGAGAGGGACAGTCAGGATCCCTGCAGTGAAGCAATAAGGTGATGTGGGCATATATTCAGGGTGATGGGGTTTTCCCTGTGGTATTGTCAGAAACATTGCTAGATCATTTCTTGGTAGGTTTGGTAGCCAGAGAACGTGCCTGACATGAAGTAGTTCCCTTCACTCACTGAATATCTTCCAGTTGACTCAGTTTGGGCCAAAAAAGTGGAAATGTGCCCTTTTTTACAGCCCCTGTTGTTGTGTAGCTTACCTGTGTGTGTGACACCATTGTGTGTGACTGGCTTTATTTTGGGGTTGTTCTTCCTTTCCCTGGCAAAGCTACATGAGTCCAGATGTTGCTTCGGGTAAAGAGATGAGTGACAGCTTTGAAGGAGCCCTGGGAAGTGGAAAGCAAGAAGGAAAGTCTTCAAAGAAGCATAAGAAATCCACACGCGCCCGTTCGCGCCAGGAGAAGTCCAACCGACCCAAACTGACCATATTAAATGCAAGTACAACCTGCAGGGGGGTAACTTTGGGATTCCTTTGGCTCTGCCTGGAATAAGGGTTGTTAATCTGTGCATGCAGGTGTGTAACACGGGGGATAAGATGGTGGAGTGCCAGCTTGAAACCCACAACCACAAAATGGTGACGTTTAAGTTTGACTTGGATGGTGACGCGCCAGAAGAAATCGCTACTTACATGGTGAGATGTGGCTCCCCACAGGGCACTTCGGGCAGCTCCTTCTCATGTGTGCTCCTTGCCCAAGCTTCTGGCAGCTGTGGAATGAGGCATTAATCAAAAAAATAACCATTTCCCTCTTTATTTTGATGTGGCCTTCTAGGTAGAGAACGAATTCATCTTGCAGAGTGAAAAAGAGACTTTTATTGAGCAGATGAAGGATATCATTGATAAAGCAGAAGATATGCTCAGTGAGGACACAGAGGGAGAGCGAAGTTCTGACCAGGGAACGAGCCCCCAGCAAGATGCTGATAGGCTGGAAATGAGTGAGGTGAGAAATGCTGAATAAAGATTTCTAGTTTGATTCACTTTTCTTTGCAGCCAGATACTGTAAATTAGTTTTGCATCTTTGTTAAAAAAAGGAAGGACTTCCTTAGCTAGACAAATAATGGTTCTGCTTTGGGAAGCCTTGCAATCTGAGTGCTCCTTGGGATGATGCTCCTCTTGCACTGGTACAGCTCGTTCTTCTCTTGTTTCTTGAACAGGAGAAGCGTCAGTCTCAAATGAAGACACCCGTGTATCAGCAAAATGGTAAGTGTGCCTTTGAATTGCTAGTGGAAGGTCTCCCTGTCCGTGGCAGAGGGTTGGAACTGGATGGTCTTTAAGGTCCCTTCCAACCCAAACCATTCTGTGATTCTGTGAATACAACTTAAGCTTTGAGGCAGTGAGTAGTTCATGCAGAGGTTTGCATGCACCTGTTACCGGTGGTTGGAATGTATCTATAAATAAGGGTGTAACAGTGATCCCTGCTGTTAGCAAACTGGAATATTGCAGGGCTAACTGGGATGGGTGGAACATCTGGGGATGTTTAGGGAAGCTCTGAATGACACAAGCTGATAATCAGTGGTGGAAAAGCCAAGGCAATGCAGGGAAGCACCCTCTGAGTACAACAGTTAATATATTTACAAGAGAAAGCTAAAACACTTTATTTTCTTTTCATCCCTAGTTTTGCATACTGGGAAAAGGTGGTTTATCATATGTCCTGTGGTGGAAAATCCAACGACAGATGCCCCTGAGTTTTCTCCCCCGGTGCCTCCCAGTGCCCAGCAGACAGAAGGGCCAGGTATGTCCAACCTTTATACAAATGTCCACTCTGTAGCTGCTGTGCTGTCTCTCTTCTGGCCTCACCTGGCTTAACTGTGATTCACATAATTGGAGGAAGAAAATGTTTAATTTTATTAAGTGATATTGAACCAAATTGGGGATCTTTGTTTGAGCTTCAGTATTTTAGCTCTGCCTTGTGCTATCAGGTAGATGAAATCCTTGTCACTGCAGTGCCCTTTCAGTGAAAGATTTCTTGCATAATCTGCAAATTCTAGTTTGATGTGCATAACAGCTGTTTTCTGGCAGGAAGCAATAAGGGGTTGTCCTTACAGCTGGTCAGGTGTGGGGGTGTTGGTAGTGAATTTCTTTCCTTAAGATGTTCACCTTTGGTTTGTGTTCCCTCCAGACCTGGAGCAGTCGGATGAGCAGCCCTCGAGCTCCGCGGTGACTGACATGCCCGTGGCCGTGGCGGGCCAGCAGCTCCCCCTGCACGGAGGGCTCAGTGACAGCCCCCTCGGAGCTGCCCCATCCTTGGCACCAGCTCCTGCTGCGCCAGCTCCCACCAGCGTCCCGAGCCAGGCGGAATTCCCAGCGCCAGCACTGCTGGCATCAGCCCCAAGCATCCCGGAGCAGGCAGGGGCTGGCGGGGCGCAGCTGGAGTACCCCCCAGCCCTGGCAGCGGTGCCGCCCCAGCCGGGCACTCCAGCCCCCCGTGCCGCGGTGCCGGAGGAGCCCCCCGACACCCCGGCCCCTTCTCTGCAGCCGCCGGGGGACGATGCCGCGTGCGTGCCCGACGTGGAGCTGGCCTGCTGCAGCGTGGGGCCGCACAAAGCCGTGCCCGCCGTGCCCGGCCCACTGCCCGCCCTGCCGGACGCCGCGGTGGTGCTGGAGCGGCAGCCCGTGGCACAGGTGCCACCGCTGCCCGAGGGCACCCAGCCCGGCGCGGGGCCGCTCGCCTTCGCCGGCCAGCCCTACCCCGCAGCCCCTGAGGGGCTGGCCGTGGCGGGGTCCCAGCTGCAGAGCCCCACGCAGGTGCCCCTGGCCGTGGCACAGCCGCTGGGTGCAGTGCCGCCCGCCGGCCCCGGCGCTGGGCTCAGCCTCCTGCAGCAGCAGCAGCAGCAGCAGCAGCAGCAGCAACAGCAGCAGCAGCAGCAGAACCCCCCCGGCACCGCCGAGTCCGACGGCGAGGGGCCGCCCAGGGTGGACTTCGTGGACAACACCATTAAAAGCCTCGACGAGAAGCTGCGCAATTTGCTGTACCAGGAGTACGTCCCGACTTCCTCGGCGTCGGCGGGGACGCCGGACACCTCTGTGCCCCCGGAGCAGGGGGACAGTGAATTCACCTTGCAGGCTTTCCCTGAAGAACAGGCTCCTGCCCTGCCCTTGGATGGGAGAGAGCCGGGCTATGGCATCCCGGACACTGTCCAGGAGGTGAAAGCTGCTGCCGAGCCCCCCGTGCCCCTCGTGCCCTCGGGGGTCTTGCCCTGCCCAGCCCTGGTCAGTCCCACAGCAGCTCTGCCCCTCATCCCCCCAAACACGGCCTGTAGGGCCAGCACTGGGGCAGAGCTCAGCACCCACACACCCGTGGTAGGCCAGGTGTACATGTCTTGGTTCCCTAAACATGCCGTGTCTCTGCTCCAGGGTATGTTACCTTTGCCTGCTGACTGCCTGTCCAGTGGGAGAGCTCTCTGAAAGCTTTTCCTGTTGGGTGCATCCCAACTCGTTTTACAGAAATGCTTGTTAGGGAAAACCAAACTTTTCGCGTGGATCTAAAAGTGGTGCAATACCTTACTCCATCCCCTCTTGTATCCTGTGTCCAAAGCAGGCAGAAATGTGTTCATTTCTTTGTAGTTTAAGAATGCAAAGTGTGAGTGGGTATAGTTATTCTAGTTCTGATGTAGACAATTGTCCTTCAATAGGAATTTTTTAAAATATGAATTAATGGCAGTGGTTACAATTCCTGCCTCCAACTCTGAATAAAGCAGACACTTCAGGAGCCTTTGCCTTGTCCGTGTGCTGCAGCCAGAGGCAGACACTCCACAGGCAGGAGTTCACTCCGCTACCTGTAATGGTTTCTTTGGTCTTCTCCTAAGCTTGGCAGAGCAAGGCTGCCCTGGAAGCCTCTAAGGCCAGAGGTGGTCTGGGCAGTGGGTGCTCAGTGTCTCAGCTGAGTCCCCATGTTATGTTCTTTCAGGTAAAATCTCAAGTTTATGATATCAGCAGATTTGCAGAACTTTGTGCTAGAACATCAGTGTCTATTCCAGGCCCTGGTACAGGCTGTCCAGAGAAGCTGTGGCTGCCCCATCCCTGGAAATGTTAAAGGCCAGGTTGGATGGGGCTTGAAACGACCTGGGCTAGTTGGAGGTGTCCCTGCCCATGGCAGGGAGTGGAACAAGACAGTCTTTAAGGTCTCTTCCAACCCAAACCATTCAGTGATTCTCTATCTTACTTCGACAGTAGCATTTCTGGAGATAACTCCATCCCCACTAGCAAGGCTGAGGCTGTTCTGGATGGACTGTATCAACTGCTCAAGATACCCTCTATGGGACAGGACAGCAGCTGAACTCAAGTGACTGTTCAGTGTTGTTTTCCAATGATAAATGATTTTCTACAGCAGATAAAATGCCCTCTCTGTGCAAGGTGTTATGTGTCTCCAGTAATTGGAATTTGCCCCATTAAAATCTCTGCCAATAAGGAAAGAGTCAGAACTTCTGAAGGAAGACATACATGTGCAGTGTGGCTGGAAAATCAAACCAGAGCAAAATCCCATGGCATGTATATATATAATATACTGGGTTTTAGTAACTTGAGTTGCAGTTTCCACTGTGATGCTGCCACTGCTTTATTTCTTCCAAGGAAGGGAAAAAACAGAGGAATTAGAGGCAAAACTCAAAGGCCACCTCCACAGGCACTGTGAAATAGTTCAATATGCCCCAATAGTGCCAGGGCAGCAAGGGGGAGCGAGGGAAGGAGGACACATTGCCATTGTGGGGACTGAAATGGTGTTTCTTTTTTCCTTTTACTGCAAGTTTGACCAGTCGGAGGTCACCGGCATCGGGGCACATCCCCCAGAAGCAAGAGGTGGGTCAGCAGGCAGAACAGGTAATGCTCCTTGATATAACCCATGTTAAACATCTCATTTCTGTCAACCTTCCTCAAAACTCCCTCTTGGGAGGGTTAATTTTAACCCGTAAGTGCAATTCCTGTCTCTGCTGGGGGTGTGGGGTATTCACACAGAAGGTGTTCCCAAAGGTCAATTTCCAGTGCCCTTTAAAAGTCCCTCAGAATTCCTGGGTTTCATAAAAGTGTTGACAAAAGTAATATGGTTGAGGGTCATCCCTCTGGGGGAAACCTGGGGGATTCTCAAGGGAGTCCCATGGAGCACTTCTCTTAAGGTGCTGGTAGCTACAGTGACACTTCCTAGAGCATCACAGCAGGAGCCACAGAAAGAGCCTGGGTATTTATTTACCTGTCTACCTCTTGATTTACATCCATTCATCTATTTATTTGCCTGAGTTTACCAATTAATTCACCTGCATTTGCCTTTCTTGAAACTCACGGGAAGTTTTACAGGCTGAGGAATGCCACACTGCTGTCATGGGGAGGGCTGATAATTATATATATATCTATATTTTGAGATTGTTGTGGCAGACCTGGCAGCCAGGTCTGTGTGACAGCCTAGGCCATTCTGGTCCTGGTGGACATTGATTGTCCCCTGCTTTTAGGGCAATGTGAGAGGGTTTGGGGTAGCTGCCATCCACTTGGCTCCTTACAGGCAAAGAAGTGTTCACAAGTGGAATGTAGCACTGTGGAGTAAAATCAGTGTATCTGAGAAACCATCCGGGACTGGTGGATGTCACTGTGTCAGAGCCCTGAAGTGACAGGTTTGGCTGTGACCTCGCTCTGGGCAGAGTGTGCCATAGAAATGCAGCGTTCCCAAAATCTTGTGTGGCTTCAAAAGCAGAGTCCAGGGTGTGAAATGATCATGATAGATTTCTCCTGCCACTGCTATTGTGCTTCTGTGGTCCGAGTGGCCACCTTTTGCTTGTAATTTCCACTTTCAGCAGTGTGCATTGAACTTATTTCAGCTTTGAGGTGTTGGTGTCAGTGTCTGTCACAGGGAAGGTGGGAGACAGTGGCCTGTCCGTGGCCACTGTGTGTCTCTGAGACAACAAGAACACTGCAGCAGTGCAGGCCCAATGTACCATGCAAGTTTCATCCCTTTTTTTACCTTGAATTTCCCAAATCAATAGATCTGCCTACCTGCAGGTATTTTACATTGCTGTTGCCTCCTGCATTGTACGTCCTGCATTACAAAGATTGGGCATTCAAATTATTCTTCAGTGCTACATTTCAGTTTAGCACAATAAAAACATTGGCTTTTATCATATTAAAACATTTAAGACATGATTTTTTTTCCCCATCTTTAAAACAGGCTCAGCTGCAAGCATCACTTCAGCTCCTGCTGCTGCGGGCCGAGGTCTCCTTCAGGTAACCAGAACTGGGAGCAGTTTTGATGGTGCTTGATCGTTCCAGTTGCTTCCAGAATTAACCTCTCTTGCTCCCTGCAGGTTGCACCTCCATCATCCAGCACAGCTCCCCAGCTGGAAGCTTCCCAGAGGGCCGAGCAGGCAGAGAGCACGGCTTCTCCCGCGCACCCGGAGAGCGTCCCGCGGCGATCCACGGCAGGTGGGGTGGCGAGCAACCTTCCCAGGGACGGCTCCCTGGACTCGGCCGCGGAGGGCGGCACCCCGGCCAAGACCATCGGCAGGTTCTCGGTGGTCAGCACGCAGGACGAGCTCACCTTGGCGTCCCCGCAGTGCCTGCGGTTCTCGGCACCGCCGGACGTGTACCTGGACGAGCTGCCCTCCAGCCCGGACATGAAGGCGGCCGTGCGGCGCGTGCAGACGGCCTCGTCCGTCGACGTGCTCTGCGACGCCGCCTCCAGCGACTCCGCCGACGAGCCGTGCCCCCGGCAGCCCCTGCCAGCCACCCAGCTGTCCCCGCCCAGCGGCTCTGCCGCCACGGACCTGATCAAGAAGGCAGCTGCTTTCCTGCAGAGGTCCGGCAAAGGCGGCTCCCCGGCAGCGGAGTCGCCCAACGGGCAGGGCGCCAAGATCCCCACCATCAACATAACGTCCTTCCACTCGCAGTCGTCCTACATGAGCAGCGACAACGACTCCGAGTTTGAAGATGCCGATATGAAGAAAGAGCTGCAGAACCTGAGAGAGAAGTACGTCGGGATGCAGGCAGTGCCAGGGGAGCTCATGTTGCCAGCCCGTGGCAGCAGCTCAGCGCGGGATGAGCAGAGCTGTTATCGTAAACCGGTTCTGGGGGGAGGTTGTGGCAGGGCAGGCTGAGGTTGGATCTCAGCAAAAGGTTCTTCCCCCAGAGGGTGGTGGGCACTGAGCAGGCTCCCCAGGCAGTGGGCACAGCCCCAAGGCTGCCAGAGCTCCAGGAGGGTTTGGATGATGCTCTGGGGCACAGGGAGTGACTCT
>JAWWTY010000022.1:20791183-20822432 GCA_035222235.1 Margarornis squamiger | reverse complement strand
GCTCCCCAGGGCAGTGGGCACAGCCCCAAGGCTGCCAGAGCTCCAGGAGGGTTTGGATGATGCTCTGAGGGACAGGGAGTGACTCTTGGGGATGGTCCTGGGCAGGGCTGAGGGTTGGAGTGGATGATCCTTGTGGGTCCCTTCCAGCTCAGCCTATTCTGTGAAATGGGGCATCACTGGGGCCTTCCCCCAAATGTCACAGTGCATCCTGCTGTGCTTCACTTTATTTGCCAGTTCCATTCAGAAGAATAATTCATAGAATCCCAGAATGGTTTGGGTTGGACAGGACCTTAAAGATCATCTTGGGACACCTTCCATTAGACCAGGTTGCTCCGAGCCCTGTCCAACCTGGCCTTGAATAATATTAACTCAGTATTCAATCAATAATAACTCAATCACTTAATAATAACAACTTGTTTAAACCCCAAACCATTTTTGCTGCTGCTCCTTCTGACAGGGAGGCTGTTGTGCTGCCAGCCCTAAGAGCTGACTGCTTTGAATTTGAGCATTTTCTTCCTTTCTTGGCAGATGATGGGTAAAAATTAGCATTAGGTGGTAGTTTAACCAAAATATTAAATTTTGTCTTAGGGTATAATGGCTTTGCTGAATGCAGATGATGCATCTTTTTAAAACAGAGCCACAGTAATACAAAATCTTTGACATTATGCCATCATGAAATCTGCACTATAAATAAAGTAGTGATTCATGTGCTAATGGCATTTTTATGGGAAGCACTTGTGTTTTTCTTCATGTTGAACTCTTCACACTGGGGTACTTGCCTTGAGAGTTCACTTTTTTAAAGTCACTGGTTTGAAGAGGAAAGTTCTGGAGCTGTTTGGAGTTCCTGCCAAATCTCACGTCAAAATCAGTTGGTTTGGCTGAGGATGCTGAAAGCCTTTTTAGTTGCCAAGGATTTCGTCTTATAAATGATTTGGTCTTATAAATGAATATTTGAGACGTCAGTCATAGAATCGTAAAATAATGTGTGTTGGAAGGGGCCTTAAAGCTCCCCTGCCATGGACAGGGACACCCTCCACTGGACCTGGTTGCTCCAGGCCCTGTCCAACCTGGTCTTGAACACTTCCAAGGATGGCAAGCCACCACAGATACAGTTATAACTTCACATACCTGGGGATGAGCAATTGATTGTTTTATAGCCAAAGACTCATTTGGTTTGCCTTTCACAATTAATTGCACTGTCAAAGTGTGGTGCTTTATCGAATGCATCGCTGAGTTCTGTACTTTCTTTTTTTAGGCATATGAAAGAAATTGCTGAACTGCAGACCCAGCAGAAGAACGAGATAGAGGCACTGTATATTCGGCTGGGGAAACCCCTCCCTCCCAACCTGGGCTTCCTTCACTCTGCCCCCCCGAGCGGCCGCCGCCGAAGAACCAGCAAAAACAAACTGAAAGCTGGAAAACTCTTAAACCCTCTGGTCCAGCAGCTCAGGAGTGGAACATCAAGCACAAGTAGGTGCCCTGGGCTGCTCCCCAATGCCTGTTGCTTGTGTCAGTTGTGGCTCTGCTGTGTGACAGCCAGGACTGCAGGAAAGGGTGGAATTTTGTTGGTTTTCAACTGGAATCCTTTTGGACAGGCTTATCCCAGCTCCCAGTGCTGAGCCATCCCTGCCTGCTCTGCGTTAGTTACAGTGCTTGGCAGAGGAACAATATTCTACTTTAATCTGGAGAACAGCCTGGTTGCATCTCCTCCTTTGTCCAAATGCTGTTTATTGCTGTTTGTTTTCATTTTTTAGGTGCTGTTATCCCCTATGGATTAGGTGCTATATCTTGTTGTTGTTTACTTTTTCCTCCAAGGTGCCATATAAAAAGAGATGGGATTGCTTTTGCTTCCCCAAAGGATGGGAGGTAAAAGCAGTTATAAAACCATGAGGGATGCTTTGATCATCTGAAGCAGTGTGAGATTTTTCACACAGGAGTACAGTGTTGAGTTGTTCTCTCTTGGAAAAGTATAAAAATATAATTTAGCTGGGAAATGTCGATATACCCCAGTACCTGTTTCTTCAGTGAGATGTAGACTAGAGTATGAATAATTTTCCCTTGGCTTAGTTCATGCTGTTATTTATGGGAGCAGCAGCATTTCCAGCACCCACCCTGTGTGTTTCAAACCTGATGGCTCTTGTTTTCAGTGTCACTGGAGGTCCCCTCTGAATTTCATTGCATCACTCTTTACAGGCAGACTGTTCAGGAGGTTTTTGCTTTTAGGTAAGGATTTCAACTGAGATGGGAAAACCCAGTATGTTCAGGGGCAGGAAGTTCTGTGGTCCATCTTGAGTCTGGGGGATCTTGCCCACAGAGACTGAAGCAGTGCTCGATGCTTTCTCTCCCTTGAGCAGCAGTCTGCCTCATATCTGTGGGTTTCACTTCCCTTCCCCTGGGCTGACATACTCAGAATGGCTTTTTTACCCTTGGGCCACTCATTTTCCAGTTTGTTTTTGGGTTCTCTCTAGCTGTTTTCCCTCTGTCTGTTCACAAACCCTACATTTCTCTCCACTTGTGGATCTTGGCTCATATCTGGGTGCTACCCTAGCCCAAAGAATTTAAACTGATTTCTGCATTAAATATCCCATTTGTCTTTTTTTTTAATCCTTGTCACCTTCATTTAGAGTCCAGAAATCTGCACAATCAGATCTCTGGTGCATGCCCTCCTTCATTCATTCCTTTCATGTGATTTTCCAGGTTTTGATACGCTGTCTAAAGTTCACATCACCTTTGAGAATCTTTGTATTCCTGCCTGAGTCTTCTCACCCTGGACTGTGTAGAGTCCTCAGTTTTTGGCCATCCTTGATCCTTTCTCAGGGAGCAAGGACAGGCAGTTCCTAATTCAGTTGCTGATGTTATTGTCATTTCCACTGTTAGAAGCTTTTGCTGAAAAATCCATGTAACACATGATTGCAAAGGTGTTTTGGTTTTACAATATCTTTACCTGAGATATCTGTGTAGACAGAAGTATAGATACAGACATTTGTCTAGATAGCTATAGATATGTATCCATCCAGAAATATATGCAGAGATACAAATATTTATATAGAGATATGTATCAAATTGTAAATATCTCTATAGATGTATAGACACAGGTATTTATATAGAGTTATGAGTCTACACAGATATCTTGGGTAAAATAGGCAATATATATGTGGAAAGAATACATAATATATAAAAGATAGGAAAACACCAGCATACAAAATACCTTTGTAACCATGTGTTACATGGATTTATCAGCGGGAGCATCTAACAATGGCAATGACAATTATACTCAGAGCTCTATAAATAAAAAAAGTTCACTTTCGTGTGCGGCAACTTTTCATTCCTCTCCATTTGCTTCATTTCACTTTTGGTGTTGGAGAGCAAAGCTCTGTGTCCTGCTCATTCCATGCACTCATCCTCCTCCTGAGCACCACAGCAGTTCTCACTTGATTCCACCCATGAGACTCCTGGAAATGCAGAAGAGAAACCAAACCCAGACCTCATCCAGGAGCTCCTGGAGAGAAGTGAGCTCAGCGACAGGACGTGCCGATTGTTTGCCAGCGCAGTGCAGGCTGTCCCCAAAGCCCACGCAGCACACCGGGATGGTGACCTGCTGTTCCTCTCGCTGCCACCTTAGGGGTTATTTGCAGGCACTGCTTTTTGGCCGGGCCTTTCCTACCGTGTGTTCTGTCTGTTTGCTCTTGCAGGTAATCTCTCAGACTCTAAAGACTCCCCCCCCAAAGAAAGCAGTAAATCGCAGCCGGGCTCCCCCGACGCGGCCGCGGTGACGCCCCCCACGCCCCCCGCCCTGGGGAAGGCTGTGCAGACCCAG
This sequence comes from Margarornis squamiger, assembly GCA_035222235.1. NCBI lineage: Eukaryota > Metazoa > Chordata > Aves > Passeriformes > Furnariidae > Margarornis > Margarornis squamiger. The sequence goes on along the minus strand of JAWWTY010000022.1, from coordinate 20,818,615 downwards.
CAGCCCTGCTCTGTCAAAGCCTCTCTGTCCTCTGACATCTGCTCCGGCTTGGGCCCCGACGGAGCCGACGCCAACGCAAGCTCTGGCCAAGGTGATTTTTCCTGCCGGCTGTTTCGTGTCTCTTCCAGCACATGCTAAAATTAGTTCCCTTCCCTTAGGCTTGAACTTTTTAGAGGAACGTGAGCCTTTGGCAATCCAAATTGGTGGCTCGTCTTTGAAAAGATCATTGCAGTGTTGTCAGAAGAGCAAAATTAAAAGTATCTTACCAAGTGTTACCAACACTGGAGAAGGCACGCCCAAGACATTCCTAATTTTTAGGAAGGAAATACCTTTCAGTGGCTTTATTCTGACACCTTCTCTAGAGTCTGCCTTACAGATTCCTGAGAAAAAAAAATGAAAACGAAAAAGATACAGAAGGAGAGGAGATGGTTTCCTTTGATCCATCTTTTTTTAGCCCCTCGATTCTGGTAGACCCTGAGCTCCTTATTATAAACTACCAAACTGTCTTGGGTGCGAGGGAAAATAAAACCAGAATTAAAAGAAAACCAAACCCAGGGGGCCAAGTTATGTTTCCTTTCTCTGAGGGGTTCATTTTGTGCATGATTTTGGAGTCCCAGCTGCAGGACTGTAGATTGGCTGTGCTCCCCAGCCCCCACCTCTGAGACCTCCGTGTATTGCCCCCGTCGTAGGCTTTGACTGATCTTGTTGCCATGCATATGGGAAGTTCTAATGATGATTAAAATACCTTCCTCTCATTGCACATCCTGCCAAACTAATCTGCAAAATACCTATCTGTCCTCTTCTGCTGTTATTGCATCCTTTGTGTATGGTCAGTGAACTTGCTCCTCTTTGGCAAAGTTAAGGGGGAGATGTGGAGGTTTAACTAACAAAGCTGATTTGACTGATGGTTTAGGACATCTGATCACAGCTACTTGTACTTTATAAGTGTCTTTGTTTTCTTCCCTTTATATTCATTTGCAGGCTGGACGGTTTTCCACCAAACGTCTGAGAGAGTGACCTATAAATCTAGTAGCAAACCTCGTACCAGATTCCTCAGTGGACCTGTGTCTTTGTCCATCTGTTTGTATTTGTTCTTTTGTATTTTATCACAGTCCATCTTTCTTTTACCCCCTTTTTCCAAGTCCATGGTTTATATCTCTAATATGTTTGGCAGGATGCCCCTTTTTCTGAAACATCTTTTCTTTCGTTTTCTCTTTCTTTTAAGTAATCATCATGAACACACCTTTATTTATATTAATTTTTCATATGAAAGCTTTTTTTGCACTGCTTTTGGCTCGTGCCTGGGCACCAAAAGCATGTGTGGAAGATCTCATCATTTATTATATATAGCCTGATGGTAAATTTTACCCTGGACTTACCAAAGCTTTTGTACTTTATGTGATTTCTGTTGAAGTAATTTTATTTGCAATGTGGCAAATATACATGTCTGCTGTCCCGGTTCCAGCGACAACAAAACGAAATCCACCCTTCTGTAGACGAATGGTCTCTTTCACACATGTTTGGACTCTGAAGACATGCATGTAGCAAGCTGATACAGTTCTAGAAGGTCACTGGAGGGTATAACTTCCATACAAGGGCTGTATTAACACAATATACAGTACTGTTTATATCCACTCTATTTTCTTTAATTTTTTTTCCCCGCTCTTTGCATGTGGAAATGCTGAGACAACAGTGCTCCAGCTAGTTCTTTCCAAATCTGTGTCCTAGGTGGGCTTTCCCCCAGTGCAGTCACTTTAATTACATTACGTGAGCAATTTTGGATGTACTCACAGCAGCAGGAAGATCTGGTTACTCCAAGGGAGAGTCCCATCACCTTTTTGTGTAAGCTGATCTGGCTGAAGCACTTGACTCAGTTTATTTTCTTATGACCTTATGTGACCTCAGAGATGAAGTCAATTAGCAGTTCATCAAAGCATAAATAAGTAAAAAGCGATATCAGATTTTCAGATGATACTTGGAAATGGATTGTTAGGATCCAGGAGTTCTGTCTCAAATAACTGTGCACCTTCTATTTGTACCCTATTCGTCTGACTTCTAAAGTAATTGGCAATTCCACCAAATGATATCAAGCTATGTAATTACAAAATTAAGACTTTTTTACCCAATTGTAGATGCTGCTTTTTAGGCAAACGGATTTTGCTTGTACAATAAAGATATGTTGTGCTGAACAGGTACTATAGGCCACTTACATATAACCTTAGAAAGGCTGATAAGGTCCTTGAGGAAGTGTCTGGTTAAAGAACTGTGGGTTTGCATTAATTTTGAATCTCCCGTTGGAGTTCTGCATCGCTCATCACGCTCCCAAGTGGTTCAGATCAAAGGCACAAGACCACTCAAATACACTCCTCCTGATTTTATGAGTAAACAGTATTCCAAAATATAATCCTGATTTTTTTTTGGTCTGAGCTCCCTGAAAGCCCAAGCACTCAGGTTCTTGAAAACTGACGTTTCCTGAATTTATTATCGTGTAAGTTTTTAACAACTGGTGAAATCGTGAGGCAATTTTGCATTCTGGGATTTTTTTGCTGAGAACCTGAGTGGAATTCTCAGCTCCCAAATGTTCCCATTTGGTGTTACAACGGCCACAGTAATTTCTTCCTCTGCACATGTAATTCCCAGAAGTCGTTTCATTAATCTTCCACAGAATTACTAGTCAGTGGGATTCAAAAAAAGACTGGGAGATAGTAATTAAAAAAACAGTGTATCAAAAATGTTTGGGTGCATGGATACTGTGAATGAAACCAAGGGAACATGTAAATCCTTGGAATGGTGAAGTTTCCTGGTGCTTAAATAACTCGGCATGACTAATTGCTTTCTGTTCTCAGCCCATATGCTCTCTCGGGTTCTGCTGGGCGCCGTGCTCAGGAGGAGCTTTGCACTCCCCCGTTCCTGAGTCACACCAGGAGATGGACCACCTTTCAGGCACTTAACCCTGGCACGTCAATCCAGAGTCACCACTGAGTAGATTCAAAGCCTGAGAACACAGCATGGTTTCCAGTGCTGCCTCTCCCTTGGGATGCCAGACAGGTCCCCCCCATGGCTGAGTTATGGGCAGGTTTTGGTGGGGCAGGAGGTTATTCCAGCTTGTTTTCCCAGGGAGCCCAGCAGGTTGGTAATGTGTGTGTGTGCAGGGGTGGGGATGGGGCTGTGTGTGGTCCTGTCCTTCCCCAGGGGTGGCTGGGGCTGGGGCTGGGGCTGGAAGGACCTGCAGGTGATGGTTCTGTTGAGCTGGTATCCATGGACCTGAGGAAAAGCAGGGCCTGAGGAAGGGGCTTGAAAGCAGCCTTGTCTAGTGGAAGGTGTCCCTGCCCATGTCAGAGTTGGAATGAGATGGACTTTTAAAGGTCCCTTCCAACCCAAACCATCCTTTGATTCTATTATTTGAAGATGACAATGAAGGGAATGCCAGGTGGCTCATGTTCCTCTGGAAGGGACGCCAGGTGACCCAGCAGGCACTAAGCTTGTCTGCATCCATGCCCTGTCTCTGGAACTGTCCAAGGCCAGGTTGGACGGGGCTTGGAGCAACCTGGGATAGTGGAAAATGTCCCTGCCCATGGCAGGGGGTCTGGAACGAGATGATCTTTAAGGTCCCTTCCAACCCAACCCATTCTAGGGAGGGTTCCATGACCTGGATCCTTGAGCAAGCAGAGTGTGTGCTGAGTGTGCAGGGCTGGGACTTGGCCAGTCAGTGCCAGCACCTCAGAGGCACTTCCAGGCAGTTTGGGGTCCCGAGCCTCTTCCACAGGTTTCCCTGGGAATTCTTTTTGTTTGAGAGCTGTCTGGAAACACTGTGCTAGCTTTTCAGAAATGCTCTGAATCTGTATGTTTGATTAAGGAAAACCAGCCCTTTGGGTCTCCCCTTCCAGTGGGAGATCTCTTGCTGCGTTAGCAGAAAAGTCAGCAGCAACCTGAAAAAGAAATGTTTGGATGCATTAAAGGCACTATCACAAGTATCTTGCTCTGGTTACAAGACCCATCAAACTTGAACACTTTCACAGTGTTCTCCAGGACCTTTTGATCTGTTCCCCATGTCCATTATTGATTTTTCCTTAGCACGTTTCATGAAAATAGAATATTTTTCATGGGCTTCAGTGTAATTTTCGCCTGAGTTCCTTTCCCGGGTTAAATTGCAAGGGCGTCCAAGGGAGGAGTTTCCGCTGATCGTGAGTGGAATTTTCAAAGCCCCATTTGGCTTAGGCTTGGAATCTTGTGTAAAGCAATTTTTGTCAGGTCTGTAGCAATTAATATCTTGTATGTGCATATGCAGTTATGGAAATGGTCTAGCAGTTTATTGCCGTTTCCATTTTTTGGTAGCTTTCCAGATTTTGGCAGCTGTCAGAGCGCAAATATGGGACAGTGGATTTTTTTTCTGTCCTATATGATGTAGTAGCTATTTAATTCCTCAGATAAAAAAATCTGGAATTGGAGGTAAAACACTCTGCTGAACTTTCGCAGCCTTACATTAAATCTTAATTGTGATTCATCTCCTTAACTTTATAGAGCTCTTAAACACCTTGATTGTAGCAGTAATGCAATTAATCGTGTGAATTAGGGCCACAAAGTGAATTTTTAACTGAGTTTGGATTTAAAAGCTGCTGTGACCATGACTGGCAGTCCCTGCTTCAGGCAGTGTCACGCTTGGGGAGCGTTTCCCATGTCCCAGCCCCACGCTGGAGTGATGCCCCCTGGAAGGAGCAGCTCTGCTGTGATGTTTTCCCCAAAGCTGACTCCTCTCACACCGTGTTTTGTGAGTGTGTCACCACTCTCTGTCACTTCCCCACACCCCCCGGGGGCCCTGGCTCAGATTTGGCCCCCGAGGTGCAGGGAAACCTGTGCCTGGGTGTGCAGGAAGTGATTAAGATGTTTTTACCTGCACTTGAGCACGTACTGCAGTCAGCTGCCTGCTTTTCTTTCTCGAAGGCAGTTGCTTTCCATTTGCATTCCTATTGTGTAAGAACTGCCTTTGCTGCAGGAAATGGCCTTCTAGGATTGCTGCCACGGCCAGTTCCATCATGGGAGTTCTTTCCATAATGGGAGCTGGTAGCTAACTTTGGGATAGGCAAGGTAAGGTATGTCCGAGGGGAAGGAGGGGAAAAGGCTTAAGAATACAACGCAGATGGTTGAGTTGTGAATGTGACCGTGCTTGTTATCTGGGTTTTGAGGTGAGGACTAAACTTGGTCATGCTTGCATTGCTGTAGTCTTGTCCTTCTGATTTTCCCAGGATACAAACTTATATGAACTATATGAAATAATAAGAAATTCTTTCAAAGCAATCCTCTGTTCCTCCTCATGCCACCCATATCCAAGCACAAACATTTCTTCTCCCTGACTTCCTCCCTTGTTTCTTTACTTTCTCTTCCTCAGTCTCTGACTGACATCTCTTCTTCCTCCTCTGAAGACTCATTCAGGGCCTGTGTCAGCCTGGACCTGCAGTCTCTGAGTTTAAAGCTTCATTTCTGGCACAGTAACATAAAATACCTCCACTCTTTACTCTAGAGAAAAAACACATCCATCCTCTCTTACTTTTTTTGCCCCACTCCGATTTCACTCATGTTTTCAAGTGCTTCTTCGCAATGAACTCACCACACCCCATGTCAGACACTCATCTCCTCCCATGCCATAACAATGTTCTTCTTACCAAGTCCAAAATACCTTTCAGGAAATTTGGCACCCAAATAGCAACGGTGCCGATGTCTGGCAAGATCTGACAGCGGAGTCGGGGGCTCGGCACACTTTGGCACTCTGCTACCTGCCAACAGGCTGTGTAAAACCATGATGAAGGATGGAACAAGACAATAATGACAAAAACACGTAGTTTAGTTAAATTAAAACTCAACTACCCTGCTGGTTTGTTTTTCTGCACTTGGACAAGGCATGAGGGAAACTCATTCACAGTTCCGTTCAATTGAAGTTCAGAATCTCACATTTAGACACAAATCCTACAAATGAAATATTTGGAAGCAATTGGCCTCAGACCTGCAGAACAATGTATCTTTTTGGACTTGTAAAACAGGAGTTTTGGGGTTGCTTTATGGTTTGTCTTTGCAGCCAGACTAGCTTGACTTGTTCCTGAAAGCATTTTTGGCCTCCAATCACAAACTGAATTGACATCATTTCCTGCATTAAGAGCTAACAAATCAAAACCTCCTATCAGGAAGCCAAGGCAATTTGGGAAAAAAATCCCAAACCAACCAACCAAACAAACAAAAAAAAAACAAACAACAAAAAACCCAACCAAAACACCAAAAAAAGAGAACCAAAACCCAACCAAATGCATCTTTAAGTCACGAGCCCTTGCTTTTGGCATGCTGTGGTACTTTCCAAAGCTTCTGAATGGCTGCACATTAAGAAAGGTTTGAGCTGTCCAGTTATTTAGGCTTCCTTTACTCACCTGAACTGCTGACTTTGTCTGTCCTTTCTTGCATAATAACTACTTTTTGATTGCTTAAAAGTACAGAAGCTTGTCCGTCCGATTTGTTGTGTTTAGTCTTACCTAATTCTGTGTGTCTTGTATTGTTTTACCTTGTAGGGTCCACCTTGAAACGACTATGTCTAGGCAAAGATCACAGTAGTAGTAACTATCCCATTTTTGTTTCTCAGTATTTCCTTCATGGCATGGGATGTTCTTTGCTTTTTCTATTATGATTTCTTTTTACTAAAAGCTAGTTGTTTTAATAACTAGAGCTGATGCACTTATATGAACCCACGACTGTATAAATTGTGAGACTTTTGAGACTAATGCATGTGCTGTGATGCCTTGGGAACCTCGCATGCTGCAAGAGGGTCGTGGTGTTGTGTGTGTGTGTGTGTGTGTGAGACGTGCACGCATGCGGCCAGGAAACTGGGTTCAGTGTTTGTCTCTGAAATACACACCTTTATATGACTGCAGTTCTCTGCTGGAGGAATTGATAGCTTAAAACCATCCCAGCCCCCTTGAGCTGCATGAAATGAGTTAAACACCGATTGAAGGGCTTTCCTCTCAAAAATCCTTTTTTGTCACTTCCCCCCAAGTAAAGGAAAAGGGACCGAGCAGTATTCACTTAGAAGTGACGTTGCAGGTTGAATGCATGATCATTTAAAGGTTATTAATGTATTTTATATAACTGTAGGACTAATTAGTGTACTCGGTTTCATTGGCTGGTAACTGATTAACAGAGAAAAGAAGACTGAATGTTCATGTTTGCTTATACAATAATTTTACTACTGTTCTATGAACTTTTTGCTTGAAGAGATGGTCTTTATTTCCAATCTTTAGCTATCTCACATGTGTTAGCTGAGAAGTTGCTTTACATTTTCTCCTTAGGTCACATGCAGGCTCCTTCACTTGCAGTTCCCTGCTGAGCTTGCTGTGTCAGACTCGTAGTTACCAATGCGGAAAAAGCACAGAAAATTTTTTTCCCAATTCTTCTAGAAAGCAGTGAACATATAAAATTAAACCTCTGTCAGTACTCTTCCTGATTGCTTTTATCTATACCAAAAGTTCCCTATCTTTGTCTCAAAAATTCACCCCCCCACTGTGCCCTCTCTCCTCTCTTTTCTTTACGTTCATGGTCCTGATGGGGTTTTTTTCCCCAGAAATACACAAGTGGCCAAAGAAATGGTCCTGACACCACTGAGAGAGGTGCTGGGTTCCCAGAGCCTTTGGGGCACAGGAGCCAGTCCTACCTGTAACCTCTGCAACAATGGCATTTTTCCAGGAGGACAGTAAACTTATGCAAGTAAAATAAATGGTAAATTGATTTTATGAATGCCTGCAGTTTTAGCAAGACTTCCCACTTTCTCCTGGTAGTCTGTGATGACATGCTGTGTGTCTCAGGATGGCTTCTCTCCCTGTCCTCAGTTTCCCCCCTGAGACAAGTTAGTGGCCAAGACAACACGATGAGATAGAAAATACGAACCCATTGGATTGGACCATTTCTTTAAGCAAAGGTGTTCTGTAGCCAGGAAGGGGAGGGTTAGAAGTCTGAAAAGCCACCACTAGAGTGGCAGTAGATGAGGAGGTGTTTGAGCTGCAGAGCTGAGGCAGAGATGTCATTGTCACTTGTCTCTGTGTGGTTTTCCAGGATCCTCGACCAACAGCCTGGTGACGTGTCCTGAGCCCCTCCCGCAGTCGACGCTGCAGGTTCAGGCCAACAACAGTAACAACAAGAAAGGGACGTTCACAGACGACCTGCACAAGCTGGTGGACCAGTGGACGAGCAAAACTGTTGGAGCTGCACAGACAAAACCTTCTTTAAACCAACTGAAGCAGAACCAAAAAAGGCAAGACATGGAGCCAAAGGCTAACCCCATGCAAACGCAGAATGAGACATGTGGAGTAAGTGGCCCTCCTTGAAGGACATACCTTTTGCTATGTGTCTGACAGCCTTTGCAGAACTCAGATGTGGAGGAGGACATAGACTAAAATTACTCCAGATAGATGCTTCCTATAAATGTCCAGCTCTTTTCATGCAGTACTAAATTGATTTTTTTTTAAAATCGCCTTTTGGAATAATCTTAAGGGATATATGAGCTGCAATATATATATATATATCTATATATATATAAAATCTATATTTTTAAATTCCAGACTGCTTATTAACAGCGATACACAGCAATACTCATATCATTACCATCTGTTGCTCAACTTCAGTGTCAACTTCCTAAAGCTTTCTTCCTTTTGCTGTTTGATATTCCTCAAACAGAACAGTGGCTGTTGGCTTGGTGCTCTGAGTGGGATGGGAGCGAGTCCTGGGCTCAGAGAGGGGACAGCTGGGGGTGTGCTGACCCTTGCTTGTTGTTCTGGGCATCTTGATGGTGACACTCTCAGAATTGCTGTGACAAGTGTCCTGCAACAAATAGTGTCCCGTTCGTCCCCTCGTATTTTCTGTAGCAGGACAGCACCGTTGCAATGTCCCTTTGTGTCTGTGTTCAGTGCTGGTTTTTGTGGCTGAGGGATGATACAGGGGGAGGCACTAAAGGAATCCCAGTTTACCTTTCTGTCCCACCCTGGCCTGGGTTTCCAGGTCTCTTCCCTCTCCTCACGACGGGAGATTCTTTGACTAATAGTTTTTGCTGGCTTCATTTTTTTGGAAGACTGAAAACTGAGCTAAAATAGAGGAAAATAACAGTGTAATCCCTTAAAACCAAGAGAAGTAGATCTGGATGGTAAACCATTGTCTTTTTGGCATGTAGAAGGAAAAAAATCTTGTAGCAGTAGTTGGTGGTGAGGTGAGATGTGCCAAGGAGGAACTGCACCAGTGCCTCTGCTTTGGTACCTGCAGGTTCCTCAGTCTGTTGGGTCACTGACAGCACAGGGAAGAGCACTGGTGCAAATTTTTTAAGCAATTTGATTTCAATTCTTGGTTGCCAAAATGAGTGAAAACTAAATAATCTTTGCACACAGTAATGCTTTAAGCAGCTCCAGAGTGAGCAACTTCAACCTAAGGCCCCAATAGTTGTCATAAAATAACTCAAAGGAGGTGCTAGTAAACCCAAATCGAAGATTTATAGAAAGGGATGATGAGGGCACAGACTTTGCTCTGTTGAGTCACTTCTTACTCTCTTTTGGTGTGCTTTTTGCAGCATTTGGGTGTGTTTTCCCTGAGACTCCTGCAGAAGTTTGAAGTGTTCAGTGTGGGTGTTTTGCTCAGTTGTAGCTCTGGGAAAGTGACTGGTTCTTTTTCTTATTTAAATCACCCATTAATATCAGTTTAGGGTTAATTTTACCTGTGTCTCAAAGCCCATGGAGAAGGCAGACTACCACTGTGAGACCAGCAGGAATGTCCCTGTCTCAGGACACTGATGTGAAAGGGTTTATATCTTTCTCTACCATGGCAGTTGTTCCAGGGAACCAACAGGGCTGACTGAAGTCTTTTGGAGGTGATTCTACCAAGAGCACGGAGAGGTTGGGGTTCCCTGCCCTTCATTTCACATCATTCCTTGTTGCTTGGAGGAGTGGCATCAGTTGGAGCCCTGTGGTGTGGGTGAGACCTGGGGTGGTTTGGGGGCATGAAGTCCTTGTAAGGACCATGGTGGCTGCAGCAGAGGTGCAGGGGCAGATGGCAAACATTCCTGGTGTGGTGCTTGTTGAGTGTTTTGGCCATGAGGATGGCACAGGATGCTGTGGGTGACAGAAAACGGGGCGGTAGGATGATATAAAGGACTTTGGCAGAAGCTGGTTTGGGAGTTGAGCATTGTTCTGCTGTTTGTACCCTTTGAAATCCACCCTAAAGGGGAAATTGAAGCTGAGGGAGGAGAGGGCTGTGTGATGTTGGGAGAGAAATGACCTAAAGAGGAGGAAGGGAATGTGTGAGAGGACCCTTGGTGTGGACAGCCGGACAAGTGACCTGTGTGTCAGTGGTCGGAGGGATGAGCTCCATGGAAGGATTTCCACCACTGCTGGGTCCCACGATTATTGCCACTGGAAAGGCAAAAAGAACTTGGGAAATCACATAAAGGATGGAATAAAATAGCTTTCCAAGAGGGAGAAAGTGAACCTCTGGCTGTACTTCTTCAGTCCATCTGGCAACACCGTCTTTTGTCACTTCTTTTGATCAAAAATGCTTTTGCAACAAAAGAATAAGGAGCACTAAGCAGATTTCCAGCCCATCAGAGAAGGTTATTATAAGGTTTTGTGTTGGAAATAAAGGCTGGATAAATGGGAAACGTGGTGCTTCTTAGGCCTTTTGTGTGCTTTTTTCAACTGGAATATACCAGCAGGGAGCTCTTAGGGTGGGTTGTCTCGTCTCCTCACATGGATTTTGGGAAGAGCTGTGGTTGGTCCCATGTGACGGTCAGGAGTGAGGGGCTGGGGCAGCAGGGTTTGTACCTTTGCTTCTCTGGGGCTTTTTGGGCAGAGAGGAGTCTCCTTGAGGAGTAAGAGTGAAGTGAGTTGTCCCACGATTCAAAACACATTAAAAAATTATATGTATAAAATATTGGCTATAAATGTAAGTAGAAAAATATATTTTCCGATGTATTATTTTCTCTTCCTGTCTACCCACTGTCATTGATGTGCAGGGAGGTTGTGTGGCTGACTTGAAGTCTTCTCTTTCCCCCTGGAAGCAGAGGACTCACTTTCCTGTGTTATCTCTTTTTGACTTGAGGTGCTTCTACCACCAGCAGCAAATTGTTTGCTGTGAATACAAAATATTATTTTTTAACTGAGGGAAGGTTACTCTTTCAGGCTGGAATAGCTCAGAAGAGAAACTGGTGGTGTGTTTAGTAAGAGTGAGTGGTTTTATTTTCGTCCTCTTTGTCATCAGAAGTGTAGACAGCAATGAAGTAATTGGGGTGCAAATGAAACCTTTATACTCTGCTTTGTTTCTGTGGAAGCTTGGCTGCAAATCCTGGTTGATCATATTAGAGGTTTGGGAGGAGGCCCTTCAGGCTCTTAGTTGTGTCACAGGAGCACTGCAGTGTTCCCTTTCAGATGTTTTAATGAAACATGGAAATGCAGGTAGATTCTTAGCAGCACTAGTTTGAGTTGTAGTAGGAGATACTAGAAAGACCTGAAATCAAATTGCCTGATAAGAGTGATTTCTCTCTTTGTCATCTCTGGGCAGGTAGGATGAAATAATCCTTTTTTACAGGTAATTCTGCTTAGCATTAGTCAAGAAATACTCTCAGGAATGTGAGCTGCCTTTTGTGCAAATATACTGTTTGAAGATGCCTGGGAATGAAGGGCTTGCCAGAAATGTGTTCTATTCTCCATACTGTTCCAGAGCTCCGTGGGGTTTAAAAGACAAAACCATTACCCAAAAAAAGCTGTAAATATGTTCCCTTTCCACAGTGAGGCTGTTGCTGTGGTCACACAGGGCTGTGTCAGAGGGTGACTGTGCTGGGGGCTTGGACACTGTCGGTAACATCCACACATCTGCTGGCATTTCCTGACTCTGGGCTCCATGGGCTGGCTGCCCCAGAGCTGGAGATGGCCATGGGTGCCCCAGCAAAGCAGGAAGACTCGTTCCACCTTTACTCTGTCTTCCATCTCTGATGGATTGGAAGAACAGTGAAAAATGAATCTGTGTTTGAAGCTTGGTCTGAACGTCAGAATGACTTTCCAGGAACTTGGAAAAGGACACACAGAAATCTTCAGGACGTTTAATAACTGTGGAATTCCAGCAAACTGGGCAAAAGCGATAAAAGAGGTGGATTAGCATCCTTGCCTGCTCGTGTTGGCAGCCAGCTCTGACCCTGCCCTGTGACTCAGTTTTGTTTCAGTGGTAGCTGGTCCTCACAGAAATAAACCACTGATACTCATGGGGGAGCCAGCAAAAGAGAAATAATCTAAATCCTGCTTTTTTAGGTGGGCTGTGATAGTTACACTCAGCTTTCACAGCAGAATTACCTGTTTCCCTCTGTTCTAATATAAACCCAGAAGTATTTGTGATGTTAGTAAGTCATCCCCAACTCTTGGCTGTGTGCTGTGACACTACAGGAGCTGTGAGTGTCACTGAGGTGGCACTTGGGAGCTTGATTGGTAAAGCACAAGAACAAGAAAGAGAATTCAAACAAGTCATAAGAACAGATTTGGGTTTTTTGAACTACTTGAGTCTGTGTCCTGTTTGGTTTTGTCCCATTTTTACCAGTGTTTTCCTGTATGTTCTCCTGTGTGTATGTATTATTCTTGTTTTCTAAATGAGTGTGTGGGATGATTTGGGGGAAGGGGAATAAAGAACTCCAAAGGAAGGACTGGCAGGAGAAGGCAGGTGTTGGGGAAGCAGGAGGGAGAGGTGGCTGGTGCCTTCAGGGCTGGGTACAGGTGCCCAGGGCAGAGGTTTGTTGGGGACATGCAGGAGGGGAGGTGGCCTGAGCAGAACTGAGAGGACAGTGGGCAAAGGTGCCCCTGTAGGTGTTGGTTCAGTAGGTTTGTTCCTTCTGCAGAGGAGGCCAATGGAGATGTAGAGGAGAAGAGAAGGGGAGGAACTTCCCCTCCTACCCATGTGGCAGAGGGTACTCTGCCCCAAGATCCCCCCCAGAGCTGTGCCCAGGGTTGGGACCCCCAGCACGAGGACTTGGAATGACTCCAGAGGAGACCACAGAGATGCTCCAAGGGTTGGAGCCCCTCTGCTCTGGAGCCAGGCTGGGAGAGCTGGGGGGGTTCACCGGGAGAAAAGAAGGCTCCAGAGAGACCTCAGAGCCCCTTCCAGTGCCTAAAGGGGCTCCAGGAGAGCTGGAGAGGGACTTGGGATGAGGGATAGAGGGACAAGACAAGGGGGAATGGCTTCCCACTGCCAGAGGGTGGGGATAGATGGGATATTGGGAAGGAATTCTTCCCTGGGAGGGTGGGCAGCCCCTGGCACAGGTTGGGCAGAGAAGCTGTGGCTGCCCCTGGATCTCTGAAGTGTCCAAGGCCAGGTTGGACGGGGCTTGGAGCAACCTGGGCTAGTGGAAGGTGTCCCTGCCCATAGCAGGAGGTCTGGAATGAAATGAGCTTTAAGGTCCCTTCCAACCCAAACCATTCTGTGATTCTATGATTTGAAGAATCTTGAAATCTTCCTTCAAAAAAAAAAAAAAAAGGTAAAAAAAATCTCAAATATCTCTAGCAGACAGACTTTACACGTGGTGGTGACAGATGTAAGGTTTGCAGGGCAGTTGCTAAATTTGTTAGTTTTGAGACTGATTGCCTTATCAGCCTCCTTAAGGCCAGGGCAGCTGACTCTGCTGGGCCTCGACAGGCAGCAGAACAAACAAGGGAAAATGAATATTGTCACATTAAAAATGAAGTCATGCCATCCACAGCTGGCTCAGCCATGCAATCCGTGTCATTCCTTCTTACTGGTGTTACAACATCTAAAGCTGAATCAGAAGGGGGAAAAGCCAGTTCTGCTCTTCACTCCTGCAGGAGGATTGCTTGGTTTTAAATAACCCCCAACATGTGTCCTGTGTGACTGTGGGTACAGCTCTGAGGATCTTTGTGTGGCAGTGGTCTCTCAGCACGGGCTGCCTGAGCTGGGTGCTGGGCTCTGCTATGGTACTGCTGGTTTTCAATTCCCAAGGCAACTGCAGTATAAGAGAAACCATTCACAGCCAGGCCTTCAAGCCGTGGGGAGGACAGCAAAGCTCAGCAGCCACACTGGGAGCTGGAGCCTTGGCTCTGCTGGGATATACTGGTGTAGCTGGTGCACATTGTAGAATCAACAGCCTGTGCCAGAACCGGCACCTTTCTTAGAATCAGAGAGGTCGGAAAAGCCCTCTGAGCCCATTGAGTCTGACCATTCCCACAGCACTGCCAAGGCCACCACTAAACCATGTCCCCAAATGCCACATCCACACCTCTGTTAAATCCTTCCAGGGATGGTGACTCCACCACTGCCCTGGGCAGCCTCGAACAAACTTGCACGAGTGACAAGGCGTGGCCAAGAGGAGAGGTCCCTTGGGCCAGCAGGGAGCTGTGGATACCTGGTGTGTCCTCCTAGCCCAGAACTGGCCAGCTCATGAGTGCTGGGAGAGCACATGGGCTTTCAACTGCACTGGTGGCTTTGCACCCCCAGCAGCTGCCAGGCTGGGGGTCAGGTGAACACCCTGACCATTTTGCCACAAGTCCCAGGGGCTTCCCTTGGGGCACCTTGTTAAACAGAAGCCTGGCTGACTTGAAATGCTGAGCTAGTCCTGTTCACAGCTGTGGTTTGACCCTGTGTAGGTGATGAACACACCTTGTTCATCTCCACCTGCTTCCCTTTGTACTGTGGGAGCAAAGGGACTTGTAGTCTCATGGCATCCCTGGAGCTGGGAGATCCACAGCTCCTTGTGCTGCTTTGAGGACTCTTCTGGCACATGTTCATGCTGATGTTTCAGTTGGCATCTCCATGCAGGAATTGATGGGTTGTGTGGGCCTCCATCAGTGCCGAGTCGTCGGAGCTGGTTAAAAGGTGATGGTTAAATAAAGGCCATGACCAAGAGACTCCTACCCAGGGGAGAGCACAAGAGCCAGGTGTTGTGCCTCTTAAAGTGTGTGTTGAGCTTGAAGCATGGGATGAAGGTGGAGGAAGCAAACTTAAATCATTGATGTGCATCTGCCACATTATCAGGTTTAATGAGCATGTGTAACGTTGGGTTTGGAGCACGGCACAGTTTTATTCCCAGTAGCACATACATGGCCTCAAATCCAGCTGCTGCTTTGCTGAGGAACTCAGCTGAGAAGGAAAAAGTTCAGAAGCATGAATTGGGGTGAGTCATGTTTCTCAGTACTTTAAAAGAGCTGAAAATGAGCCTTTTCAAGTTAATTTTTAAATAGGGCCGCTGAAAATGTCACTTCACATTTTCAATGCCACTGGATAATCTGTTGCTGGTATCAGAAATGCTGTCAGGGAACCATAGAATGCCCTCAGTTGGAAGGGACCCTCAAAGGTCATCAAGTCCATCTCCTGGCCCAGCATAGGACATCCCACAGTCCCACCACGTGCCTGGGAGTGTTGTCCAAAATGCTGTATTTTGGTTAGGTACGTTCACGAGCGTCTGTTGGCATCACTCATGGGTGCTGAGTTTGGTGGAAACCATAGCTTTGAGGATGTTAAAACAAGGGTTTAATAACAGCTTAAAGAAGTCTGTTGGTCTTAAAAATACGTCCTTCGTTCCTCTGTTTCTTGTTGTTTGGTTTCTGTTGTTAATTTTGGTGGTTTTTTACACATTAATGACATTAAATTTGTTATACCGAAGCATCTCTTTCAGTTCGACGTTCACCATCAGATTCAGGTTTCAGGTGAGAAGAAGGGCATCAGATACTTCTGTATTTTTCTAAAACTGCCCCAAAGCAGGAAATCCCTGAGGGACATTGCCATTTTTATTGTTAATTGAGAGGAGAAATTAGAAACCTGGAGTAAGTGTCCCACGCAGCCTTACACATACATTCATTTCCTCTGAAATTTGACCTTCATGCCAGTTTTATCAATTGAATATAAAATACCACATTGAGGGGGGATTCCCAGAATTAAATAACACCCTTTTTCTTTCACACCACAAACAGGTGCTGGCATGAGGGGAACCCCACAGGGAATTGTAAATTCTGTGACATTAAAGCATAATGAAATGCGAATGTTTGGGCTATTGGCAGTTCCCATGGCATTCTGCAGGATGGAGTGTGCCCTTTGGAAAGCTCTGCCATTTAGTGCAGGTCATTTGCTTCTATGCACAAGATAAAAGATACTTGAGTTCCTTTGGACACGTGAGGCTGTTCATGACTTTTCATGGTGTTCCTTCTCACTTGTTTAGTGATGCTTTCTGCCTCCTTGAAGAGGGAGGTTATAGGCAGATAACTTTCCCCTCTGCCCCTTATCAATCTTTCCCGTTAACTTCCAAATTTTAAGTCTTTTAAAAAAACCCAACAAAACACCAACCCAATCCCCCACCAAAAATATATGAGGAAAAAAAGAAATGAACCCCAAATAAAGCCTCAAGGACACTGTGACTCCCTGGTGCCAGTGCCCCCAGCTGACAGCCCTGCCTGGTTGCCTGGGGGCCGTGCCATGGCGGGGCAGTGCCACCACGGGCACCCGTGGCTTGGCACGGTGTCACTGCCCATGGCACGGGGGGGAAGAGGAGCTCTGTAGCGACGCTTCTTGTATTTCTCTTTTTGTAGGTAAATTCGGTAAGGACAGGACTGGGGAGCAAGTGCCCTGTTCCGGTGGCTTGCCCCATGCCCACAGGATTAGCTCCTGGAGCTCCACCATCCCTGCCAGTGCCCGTGCCAGGGCCCGCCCTGGCGGGCGCGGTGACACCATATGTGATGCCTCTCTGTCAGTACGGAGGAGTTTTCCCCACGCCCGTGTACGGAGTGCCGTGGCCGGGCCCGGTGGGGCAGCCCGGGCTGGTCGGGGGTCCCGGCATCGTGCGGTTCTCGCCCCTGGGCAGGACCTGCCTGCGGATGTACCCGGTGCCGCTGCAGCGCCCGCCCGCCCGCGCGCCCGGCCCCCGCCTGCGCATGACCTAGCACCGGTCCCTGGCCACGGGGACCCTGCCGGGGGGGACCTTGGCATGGGGGACCTTGGCATGGGGACCTGGCCATGGGGAACCCCGTCAGTGAGTGACCTGGTCATGGGGACCCTGCCATGGGTAACCCTGCAATGGGTGACCTGGTCATGGGAACCCTGCCATGGGTAACCCTGCAATGGGTGACCTTGACATGGGAACCCTGCCATGGGTAACCCTGCAATGGGTGACCTTGACATGGGGACCCTGCCATGGGTAACCCCATCAATGGATAACCTTGGCATGGGTGACCTTGACATGGGTAACTCCATCAACGGGTGACATTGACATGGGGACCCAGCCATGGGTAACCCTGCAGTGATGACCTGGCCATGGAGACCCTGCCATGGGTAACCCTGTCGATGAGTGACCTTGGCATGGGGACTCTGCCATGGGTAACCTTGCAGTGGGTGATCTTGACATGAGTGACTTTTGACATGAGTGACCCTTGACATGAGTGACCCTGCCACAGGTAACCCTGCCATGGGGACCCTGTCATGGGAATTCTGCCATGGGTGACCCTGCAATGGGTGATCTGGCCATGGGGACCCTGCCACTGGTAACCCTGTCAATGGGTGACCTTGCCACAGGTAACCCTGTCATTGGTAACCCTGCCACTGGTAACCCTGTCAATGGGTGACCTTGCCACAGGTAACCCTGTCATTGGTAACCCTGCCACAGGTAACCCTGTCAGTGGGTGACCTTGCCACTGGTGACCTTGCCATGAGTGACCCTGCCACAGGTAACCCTGTCATGGGTAACCCTGCCCTGGGGACCCTGCCATGGGTAACCCTGTCAGTGGGTGACCTTGCCACGGGTGAGCCTGGCCTGGGTCCCGGTGATTTTGATGCTGTCCCGTGGGGTGTTTGCTCTGTAGCCGGTCGGAGTGGGACGAGGCGGGGCCCGCGAGCACAGCCATACACTGCATCAGCAACCACTGTGAGGCGGCGTCACAACAGATCCTTTGTCCTTCTGGCAATATCTGCTTCTGTTCCATTGCTGAAGACACTTTATTCCTTGTGTTCTGTTTCACACTTGCGACCCTTAAACGTCGATGTACTTGAATTGATGACTAGCAAATTGTACTAACCCTGCAGGAGTTCAGTGCCTTGAATCTCAGCTTTCCAGTCCCACCTGGAAAGAGATGTACAATTATTTGAAAGGTGTATTTTATTTACAATCTGCTTGCGAGTTGAAGTTCTTTTTGTTTGCAAAGACACCGCAGGTTTACAGCTGACGTCCCTCATCGGCCTCATTTTGCTGTAAATGCTTTCGTTCTTATTCACGGGTTGAATTTTCATTTCTGAAGCTTTTAAAAAAAAAAAAAGTGAGAATTGTGAGGTGAGGTTTGTTTGACACGTTTGTTTGACGCGCTGATCATGAAACTGTTTGTGTTTGTACAAGGAGTAGTGAAGTGCACATTGTAATGTAGGAGTATTTACAGAGTGATCCAAGGAAAGTGCATACAAGGACAGGGAATAGCTTCAGGCAGTGCAATCCGTTCTCCTCCCCAGCCTGTGGTAAGGTTGTTGTAGACAGCGACTTACTGCAGTAACAGGCAGCAAACGCTGCTTTTCCTCTGGAGCAGCAGCACGTTGGATTTCATTTCCTTTTCCCTATCCGGGCTTTTATAATTTAGTTCAATTTACAAGCTCATGCATGTTCTGTAAGTGAAGAAATCTAATGGAACTCTTGACCGTAGGAGAACGTCTCTCCAGGGGACTGTAAGACCCGTGTAAGTACAGCACGTGCACGTGTTCTGGCTCCAAGGCCGAGGGCGGTGTCTGCCCACTGACAGTGTTCATGCTAAAACACAGCAAAAATGTGAAGCTGTTCTTTTTTTTTCCTTTTGTCATATCAGACACTTCAGGTTTGGAGTCTCACCGCCTTCCGTTCGGAAATTATTATTTTTTTTTTAAAATCATCGTTATTTATTTATTTATTTATTTTGATTTTTAACCAAAGCTTCGCGCTCCAGGTGGCACGGACACCTCTCTCCTGTTTGAAAGTTGCTTTTTGCCCGTTTTACCGTGGGCAGAGCCTCCACCTGCAGCTCAGTGTAAAGGCACGAGGTAACCACTAGCCCTGGTTTGCTGATGGTAAGTCTCCTTCCCCCGACAGCCCTGCGGGACCCCGAGTGGTGGCTGCACCCAAAGGTGCCATCACGTGCCCCCAGTGACATTTCACACCGTCTGCTGAAGGGCAGAGACGTCCTGTGCTGCCAAGCTGTGAATTGTATAGTTCGATTGTACTTCGAGCATTATACCTGTCTAAATTATTTTGTTTGTACCCTTTGAATATTATTCCATCAATTCAGTTAGAATTGAATTTTATAGACAATTATGCAGAGTCTTCTGCCTGGGCAAAAATACTTACTGTAGTAAGAGATTTCTGTTCTCTGTACCATGTATCTTTAATTTGTTTGGGTTTTTTAGATTCATGTCTGTATGCTTCATGAGCAAACATGGAAAATATGTTCTCACACCGGGTTCCCTTCGGCTCGCACTGAATCCTACAGATTATGTCGCTATTGCCTGTACAGTCCATCCCTTGTATACTGACAAAGTCAGTGGCACTAAAAGCCCCGAGAAATTGTATAGATGAAAAAGAAAAATAAACATTTTGTGCTTGAAAATGGTGTGAAAAACCCAGTGTTTTTCTAAACTGTAGAACCGTGTCAATCCCCAGCTGCTCCGGGTAACTCTGCGTTTGTTTTGCAGACTCCTTCTTGTCCCTTGGTGTGTGGCGGGAGCAGATGTGGTGCCTCTGCCGGGTTCTCCCTGTAGCCCACACCTCTGGCAGCTGTAGGAAGGCAGCAGTGCCCCAGGAGGTGCCCTGGGAGGTGCGTGGTGCCACCTCACAGGGCACGGTGCCCCCAGTCCCTGCCTGTGGGGCTGCTCCTGGGGCTGGGGCTGCTGCAGAGCAGAGCAGTGTGCCGAGTGCCTTGGAGCAGATGGTGGTGCACTTGAGGGTGCCCATGAACCGTGTCTGTGCTGTGCTGCAAAGCACCAGGGAAGCCCTTCTGAAGGATCCTGGCACCAGTGGAGCGTGAGGAAGCTCAGCCCCGTTGCCAGCACCCTCTCGGCAGTCACCGTCGTGGGTTTAGGCTGCAGGAGGGACGAGGGAAGGGCACGCGGGTGTGACACTCCTGCTTCTGTCTGTCTGTGCACCCACCCCCTGCCCCGTGGCTTTGCTGTGTGTGCTCCTTGTGTGGGGGACAGCCCGTGCTCCCCACCGTGGCTGCGTTGCATGCGCTGTGCTGCCCAGGGACCCGGCGGAGCAGGGCACGGCTGCAGCCCCCGTGGTGCCCCTGCTGCTGCCCCTGTACCCACCCTGGGGCCAGGCAGCAGCTCACGGCGTGGTGCTGCCACTGTGGGACTCGTGGTGGTTCATTTCCTGGTGGCCCTCTTGGCTGCAGCTCTTCTGGCTGTTCCGCTCCGAGCCGTGGGGGTTTTTTCCCTCAGTTGTGGGGTTTGTGTCACGGGGTGCTTTGGTCCTCAGTGGCAATTAAGCAAATGACAGGAGAGTAAATGAATGGGGCAACTTCTTGAGCAAAAGGTGAGCCAAGCAGCAAGACGGACCAGAGAGGTCTGTGCTGCATCATCAGAGGGGGGTCTGTACCCAGTAAGATCCCCTGCAGATCCCAGAACTGAACTCATTTTATTCCTGACTCTGAGCATTGTTTCAGCATGCAGCAAACGGGTCAAACCTGCTGGTAGAATTCCTGGCCTCCCTAGTTCCAGACTTGCCACCATACCCCAAAGCTCTGCCATCACCCAGCATTCCCACATGGGAAGTCAGCACAGATGCTCAGCTTTAACCACCACGTATTGATGAGGGAGCTCACAGATCCCCTAATTTTCAATCTTTCAGTCACAGAAACTTAATACAAATCTTGAAAGAATGTTTCAACCCCCCCGAGTCATGCACTCAGTAATAGGGAAAGTTTTTGAAACTTTGGGAAAGTTTCAAAGTTTTCCATTTGGGAAGTTGGGAAAGCAGTTGAAGTTTGCCTGTGTGCCATTCATTTGGCTTGTGTCCTGAGGGAGGATCTCAATGCACAAGCACATCCTGCTTTCCCATCCCATCCCCAGCTTGCTTGGAGTGGGACTGGGTGTCCTGGGAAGGAGCTGCTGCTGCCAGTGCTGCTCATCTGCCACAGGGATGCAAAGCTGGGCACTGGAGATGGCAAGGAGAAACACTGCAGTGCTTTAAGGCTCTTTTGCAAATCCAGATTCAACTTCCCTTGCACAGATTTCACCCCAAAGAATGATGTAACACTAGCCCTGGCAGTTTGTGTGTTTTACTCTGGTCTCAGTTCCACAACTTTAAATAGGAAATATTTTTTAAATTCCTTCAGAAAAGAAAAAGAAAATATCTTTAAAAAGTTGCTTTAAAGAGGAAATGTGGCCCAGAGAAGCTGTGGGTGCCCCATCCCTGCAAGTGTCCAAGATCAGGTTGGATGGGGCTTGAGCAACCTGGGCTAGTGGAAGGTGTGGAATGAGATGGTCTTTGAGGTCCCTTCCAACCCAAACCATTCTGGGACTGTGATTACTTAACCATCACTGCACAGTGTGTCTCCAAAGTGCTGTTCTTCCTTACTCTTCTCTGAAATACTTGGCATTGTGTGGGATCAGAGGCAAGACAAGGGGCTGAGTGGGTGAGACGTGGCTGTCGACAGAGACACTTGTGTTGGGGAACAGGGGCTTGGTGCTGAGGGGCAGTAATTCCTGAAATGAGCTGCTTCATCCAGGGGCAGGTTGTGCTGCTTGGTGTTCGTGGAAGGAAATCACTAATGCTTTGAATCATGAGTTTACCTTGGCTTTGCCAGTGGTATCTGTTCAGGTGTTTTTCATGGTCCCAGTGCAGTACTGTCAGGGCTGGGAACATCCACAATTTTTCCAGACAAGCCCTGTGGACGCTTGGTGGGTCTGTGTTGGTTCTGTTCAGTTTGCACATGTTTGGGCAGGGATAACATCTGTCCTCACACATTCCTTGGAAGTTGGCTTTGGGCAGTTGTAACCAGAAGTCTCCCTTCTGGAATTATGTGACCTCAGCATTGCTTTCCCTGTCATCCCCCTCTGCCCCCACAATGAGGTGAACGCTTCAAGGCTTTTGGGCTAAGGTTGAGATTGGCTATTATGGCAAAAACCTGCTGTGTTTTCTGCCTTGCTGCCAGCAAGTTCCCTGCCCAGTTTTCCATGGATGCTGTTGGAAGTGTTGGATCAGAGACAGTGGTCACACATGAAATAATTCCTGACTGTGTGTAGAGTCCCAGTAAGGTTTCCTTGCTTCTTCCCATCCCTCCTGTGTCCCTGGTTTCTGGTGGTGCCTCTGGGGAAGTGTGGGCATGGTGTCTCTAGAGATTGTGTGACCAGGGAACTCACACACTGTCCACGGACAGATGAGTGTCTGATATGGGTGATATGGGATTGAATTTATAAAGCAGCAAAACCATAATCTCGTGTTATTTCTGGCTGTGGTTATTTTTATGGATTGGGTCCTTGAGGAGCATCTCAGTGATTCGTGGTGTCGGGCTGTGCCTTGCCAGCCCTCGTGCAGGCTGAGCTTCAGTGGAGTTGCCTGATGTGCTGATCCCTGTTGTTATTTTATCCCTGACAATCATTTTCCTGTCTCTCTACCCCTGTAGATGAGATGGGGGTGGTGTTGGTGCCTCCTGACAGAGGCAGCACGTCTGGCTGTGGAGCTGCCCCTGCGGACGCAGCAGGACAGGGCGGCTCCAGCCCCGCTCTGTGCTGCTGCTTTTATTGCTGCAGCTGAACTCCAGAAGGGCATCATAATGAGATGGATTTCAGGAGCTGTCAGGTTACAAATTCTGCTTTACGAAGGAATTTGTTGCTCAGCAGGGTTTGGATGTGCTGCAGTGCTGAGGCTGGCTGTGTCAGCACAGAGATCACTTACACCTGATGCGTTGGGAAGTCGGGCTTGGAGCAGGAGGTGGCTGCTGTTGTGAGTGATGTGGTGCTCTCTGCTGCCTTCCCAGGGACAGTTGTGGTGCGCTGGCAAGGCTCTGCTGCATACTCTTGGGTCTGTATTTCATTGTGGAGCTTCTCCCTTGACATGACTTTCTCCTGAAGAGTTTAGGGGCTGCGTGGTTTGAGCCTTCAGGAAGCTTTAGGGCTCACTCGGTCGCTGTGGAGAAGCTGCTCATGGACAACAAGCTACTATAAAGTATTTGTTACAACAGGGAAATTCTTGTGACAAGCTCTTGGTTTTTCCAAGTCTGGTGCCTGGATGAATTTCTTTGGATGTAGTGCAACAGGATGGGTGCAAAGTGAATACTGGGCATGTTGTAGTTGTGAGGCAGAGGGAAAAGTTGGAATTATTTTTCCCCCCTAAGAAAGGAACAGATCCCCACACTTTGCCTTTCCTTATTGAGGTGCCAGGGAGTGCCAGCTGTGACAGTGTGGCTCTTGAGCTTCAGGGGACGGGATGGGCATGGTGAGAGCCTCTCCAGCCACTCCTCTGGGGACTTCTTTGTGCCTGTTGCAGTTTTTGTGAGGTATTCAGGACTCTGACACCTTGTAAAAAAATAGATTTAAGAAGAAATAATCAGCTGCCAGTCATTCTCAAATGGGGGTTCTTTGGGTCTGACATAAAATAGCCCCAAAAAGTATTTACTCTTTTGTTGTTTGTTTTTTTTTTCTCAATTACTTTGCCAATAAGGTAAAAACTTCCTCAGTATCAGGGTTTGTTTATCAGACTGACAGACTGCATCGAGTATCTTTGTCACCAATTTGTCACCATTAGGCAGCAGCTCCAGGATGTGCCAGCACTGCCTTTTGCCCCATCTCTGAGCAAACATGGAGTATAACCACGTTCCCTGATCTCTCCAGCACTGTTGCCTACTCAGCCTGTGGGAGCTCAGACTGATTTGGGATAAGAAGTGAGGAGGTTGTCCATGGGCTGAGCACCTGTGAGGGTTTGTTGGAGGAGCCTGGGGAGCTGGCTCTGCTCGGGGTGTTGTGGCTGACCCACTGCTGCCATACAGGTTTTTTCCTGGTTACCTTTAGACAGTTAATTTTGTCCTGTTTTCCTGGGTGACACTCCATGCCCAATGCTGGTTATCCACAGTGAGCAGGTGTTGGGAGGGATCCGGGTGGATCTTCAGAACTGATGTTGGTCAGAACCTCAGGGAGGAGTTTCAATCAAGATGTGATGCTCCTTCCCTTAAAAGCCATTCTTCCCATGAACAGGCAGAGTGAGGGATACGGGAGGGAGAAGGTTGGGGCTGGTTTGATGAGACAGAGCCCAAACCACAGAGACCTGGCAGGAGCTGTGCCAGACCTCGATGGGGTCTGCACCATGTGCTGTCCCCCCACCCTCCCTGCTGCTCCAAGGACTCCCTGCATGCGTCCCGAGGGCATCCCAAAGGGCTGCCATCCCACAGCAGTGTGCATGTGTCTGTCTGTGGAGCAAGGGGCTGGGTGCATGTCCCTGGGAGCATGTCCCCAGCACAGCCAGTGCGTGTGGTGGGTGTGTGCTGCAGGTGGGGGACACGTGGTGGCACCTCCTGCTGCTGCTGCTGCTGCTTCACCCGGGTGCTGTGCCCCCTCCCTGCCCTTTGTCCTGGCCCTGTCACTGCAAGCCCTTGGCGTCGCTGTGCCCTGCCCTGTGTGTCCCACCAGCTCGCCCTGTGGTCTGCCTCCTGTGTGGGGCTGATGGATCCCATCCCTGCCTGCCTGGGTGGGGCATGGCATCCCTGTGGCCCCGGTGGAAGGAGGGCTCTTCCAACCCAGACCATTCCATGATCTGGGATCTGAGGCTTGGCTCTGTTCCTGTTGGACAAGCAAGCCAAGCCCGCAGACGTGGGGAGCTGGAGCCACAACGTGCCCCTGCAATCCCACCCTCCCTCTGGCACCCCCACACAGCATCACATCCCTCTCCCCTCCTGCCCCAGCCACAGGGTCCCACAGCCTGGGCTCAGTGCTGTGCTGGCTCTTCCCATCTGTGGCTCCTGCCCAGAGGGAACCACAGCTCTGGTCTGAGGGACCCTGCGAGGTGCTGAGTGAGGTTCTGCCACCCCAGCAGACGTTCACACACCTGAGCTCTCAGCACGAGAGCCCACCTTGGTCCCTGTCTCCTCGCAGCACCTGCAGCCCCTCCACACACCTGGGGGTCCGTGAGCTCGTGTGATGGCCCATTTGGGGTTCGCTTTGGGGTGTTCCCAAGGCGTGCAATCCACATCTGGATTCTTTTCTTTTAGATTCTGAAAATGAGAGCACCACCGGCGACCGACACGTGGCCCCCGCAGCGCCGAGCGCGAGGCCCCGGCGTGGCCCAGGAGGAGGACGAGGAAGACGGGAAGTGATTTTGTCGTGTGTGAGGAATTCTGTGCCGTTCCGGCCCATTCGACGCGGTTTTGTAACTTCTTTCTAATCATTTTTTTTTTTATTTATAGTTGGAAATACAAAAAAAAACAAAAAAAAATGTTATGCAAAAAAAAAGAAAAAAAAAATAATAATAATAATAAAGGAGAATTATTTTGGGGGAAAAGGATTTTGTTCCAAATTGTTCCCTTCTGTTGTGAGCCAGGTTTCCACGAGCAGCAGATGGAGAAGAGGGAGGAGGAGGAAGAGGAGGAGGCACTCCTTCAAATGCTTTTTGTTTCACACAGTTAATTGTCATTTAAGCAATTTTCCAAGCAATAAGCCAGGCATGCATACAAGGGAGATCAGTCCCAGTTCCATTTAAATTTCTCACCGTTCTTTTGTAAAGGTGGGACTCTATTTTAAGTCCACTTAAATCAAGTAAAAAACCCTCCAGATCCTGCACTGGAGAGCCAGTCTGTGCTTGTCACTTCCCTTTTTACCTCTTTCTTTTTCTCATAGAGCGGCCACATTTTCCTGCCAGACTTAAATACAGTGTGGAGTCACTGCTGATTTTAAATGTAAGGCTAAAACCCTTCCACGGACCGGTGTGTAATTGGAGCCATTTGTAAGACTCTCAAGTGCCTTCAATGAGCTAAACCGAAGCAGAGGGGGTTTCTTTCTCTGGGTTCACTGGCGGTGGGTTCAGCTGTCTCCTGGGTCCAGGGGATGGACAGAGTAGTTTGAAGCAATAACCTCACAGGTGATAATTTTTCAAAGGACTACTCACCTCTTTGTAAGAAAGCTGGGTCAGCACTGTCCTAAGGATGGCAAAGTGCTGCTCCTGCAGTCACACCTGGCCCCAAACTCTCTGCACCCCGAGGCCTCCCTGGTTTCCCCCCAGTCCCAACCCAGGCTGTTCTCACCCTCTCACTCTTGTGTTTGATCCCGGAGCCGGAGGAACTTCCACCTGTCTCGGTCCCCCCTTCCTCGCAGCTGGAGCCTGGCGTTCTGTTTCGTTGTTATCTGCCATGTCTGTCTCTTCCAAATCTCAGTTCGAAATAATAAATCTTATTTTGATGCCGTTGTTCCCTATTTCCTTTCCCCTCCTGCCCACCAGTGGGAGGGAGGAGAGTGCAGGTGGAGGTACATGTGTTGGTGAAGCTTGGTGAATTCAGAGTTTTGAAGCCCTGGGGCCAAAATATACGTATTTATGTGAATTTTGTGCTTCCCTGGGATGCCTCTTGCCCTATCCTTGCCTGAGGAAGTGGGATGGATCACCTGAACAGGAGCAGGGAGTGGGTAAGTGGCAAAGGCTAAATCATTGCTGGCCTTGGGCTTGTCTGCTCAAAGAGGGGTTCAGCCCAGTGCTGTACATTTCTTTTTGGCTTTTGGTTCTTTTCCTCTTACACACCTCCTTGCCAGCCAGTCCCACAACCAGCTGTGGCACATCTGGCACGCTGGGTAGGGGGACAGCAGTGTCACTTCTGCAGGGATGAGCCACTGTTCCAGTGAGCACGGAAACAAAGCACTATGCCCTCACCTGAGACTTTTATTCCCAAATTTAAAAGATGGTTTTCCCCAGGGAAATCCCTTGCAGGGTCTCCTGAGGTCCAGGTTTACCTCGCCATAGGCCACCTTCATCAGTTGTTCCAACCCTCTCTGCTGCTCCTGCAAACCCTCAGGCTCCTCCACAGCTGCAGGGAGCCAAGGGGCCCCTGGTTCCAGAGATGTATTTTATAAATATCTATTAATATTCAGATTAAATAGAGGGATTAACATTGGGATTAAAGCTCAGGAGTGGAAGCTATGGCCAGCCCTGGCCTCAGGCTGCTCCCCCTGTCTGCCCAGCCCACCTGGTTCTGGATAATCCCTCCTGAGAAAGGCTGCTCTGTGCTGGGGTACCCGTGTGTGTGCTGCTTCCTCAATGGATTGGGGATGCCAAGAGTCCTTGAGCTCCTCTGGGATGAACCACTGAACGGGATCCTCTAATTCATCCTGTAATTCTGTGAGGGGGAATGGTTTTTAACTGAAAGATGAGAGATTTGACTTGGATATTAGGAAGAAATCCTTCCCTGTGAGGGTGGGCAGGCCCTGGCACAGGTTGGGCAGAGAAGCTGTGGCTGCCCC
>JAWWTY010000022.1:20775550-20791083 GCA_035222235.1 Margarornis squamiger | reverse complement strand
GACCCGTCCTGGCTGCAGGGATGGCGGGGAGGGACCCCATGGAGATTGGGGTGACCCGTCCTGGCTGCCGGGGTGGCGGGGAGGAGGGACCCGCTGCCGGGCGGAGGATGCGGTGTGTGAGGCAGGACCAGCCTCAGCGTGGCTCTGAAGCTTGAAAGGGATGAGAAGGCACCCGCGGGAGGGATGCACAGGCACAGCCCGCTGCTGCCAGAGCCCCCCTGCCCTCCCCAAAAAGCGGTCAGAGCGCTGGGTCTGCCCAGCCTGCAGGGATGGGGCTGAGCGCAGGATGCTCCTCTCTGACCACGCACGGGAGGGAAGGGCAGGGGGTTGGAAACGCTCCGGGGTGGTCAGCAAGGCGTGGATGTCAAGGTCGGAGTGGGATCCCACAATCCCCACAACTGGGCACGGCTTCTTCCCAGCGCCCGGACCTTTGCACTGAAGAGCAGGGGAAGAACAGGGCGGTGTTCTGGGTGGTTTGGACTTGCAAGGTTGCGTTGGGGTGAACTGCGGACTTTTTGTAGCTTTTAGGGGGAGGAGACGTGCAGGTTGCACCAGGCAGGCGGTTCTCACTGTGCTGGCATCGGTCTGGGAGCGCTCGCGTGGGAAATCCCAGCTCCTGGGGACACTGCCACGGGGCTTGGGGGCTGGAGTGGATCTGCGCTGCTGCTGGGGGGTGTGCCCCAACCAGAGACCCCACACCTTGGAAGTTCATCCCCTCCAAGGCTCCTCTTCTGGAACTGCTGCACTTCTTACAGCAAGAGAAGCTGTTCCTGAGCTCCTTGCAACCTGGGGCTCTCCCGGAGCCGGGGGATCCAGGGCTGATCCGGCTCTCCGTGCCTGGAAGCAGACACAGCCTGTAATTCCTGCCCTGTCTTTGAGCCTGTCCTGTCCCTGAAACCAGCCGATGCCACTGGATTGCAGAGGAGAGGGCTGGAAGGGAAGCATTTTGGTGAAACCCCCTGCTCACGGTGATGGACCAGGGCTGTAGCTGGATCTGGAGTTTGATCCCAGCCCGGTGGGAGCTCCGAGGTGTCAGCTCCTGCTGAAATCTGGGAGCCAAACCAGCAGCGTGTGATTGCCAGGACTGTTTGTGTGACAGGACCAGCTCACCCGAGTGAGTAATCCCTGAGCAGAACTGAGGCTGGGGGAGGAAAGGATTCAGCAAATATTTGGCAAAAGCAAAATTGTTTATGGGCTATTTGTTTGCCAACTGAAAATAGGAGCAAGTTACCAGGTCGGGTCTCTTCAGGAAACACTGGGCTGCCATGAGCAGAGGGGTAACAAGATGTTGCCGACTTGAAAATGTGGTTTCTAAAGATTTTTCTAGTGCTAAAAGTGGCGAGAAGTTGTTCAGGTTTGACTTCAGCTGATCGGTGTTTAGTACCAATGCAGTTCATCCGAACAGAGAAGCAATTTAGTGCGAGAAAGTTGGTTTGTTTGGTGTTCTGTAGAGAAAAATCAATGACTCCAGTCTCCCGGAGTGAGAAACACACCCTGAGAAACATCAAATGGCACAGTTGAACAAGGAGAAGGTTCCCATGTGCACTGATTCCTTTTGCTTTTTAAGCCCTCCTGGTAAGGAGGGGGGAAACCGACAACTTTACATATGAAACACCGAGATTTCTGTGCTTTTAGGGAGCGACTGGTTTAGTCCAGGGACCACATGAAAATACTGTCAGCAGTTGAAGCAATGCCCTCCCGCTCCCTCAGAGCCTTCCCTGGCTCTTTGATTTCAGAGCTGCCCTGCCAGGTCACCCCAACTTTCCCACCATCTCCCTCCTCTCCCCTCCCAGCAGAACCCTTGGCTCTGCCTGCTGGATCCATGAAAACACAAGGAATGAGGCCCCAGGGGCTGCATGGGAAGCAGCAGGTGATGAACACTCAGCCCCAAAAGGGCAGATTTACTGAAGGAGACCAGGAATTTGCTTTATTACAGCAAATGACTCCCCTCACAAATCCATGGGATGGGCAAATCTGAACTCACAGAATTAGGTTTCTTTCTGGGATGGGAAAACCCCACCAAGTTCTGCTGCCAGTAGATAATTCTTGGATGGTTATCCAGCTGCTTCCCTTCCCATTACTCCAAAGACTATCTGTTTTAAAAGCCTGTCTGTCTGGATTAGCAGTTTCTCTGTTATTTCCAGTTATCCTGCACCTGGAGGCAGCAATTTGCCATCCTGTTGTTGTAATTCCACTCACAGCAATTAAGGTCGATGCTGCATAAGAGAGTTATGATTCCAGCAGTAAATAGGCAGCGAGATCAAATCTTGACTCATAAAATTAGGTTTCTTCCTGTAATTCCTGCTTGATCCCAGCTCTGCTCTCATGCAATGCACTCCAGAGAGTTATTTTTGCTTTGCCATTGCAACCACAGCCAGGGAGAATTTCCACCTTCCCCTGGCTGGGTGTTTTTAAGGTTTGTTCTTCCTTGGGTTGTGATGATGTTTTAGTCACTGATGGGCTCTGTGCTGGTGGATCCCTGCTCTTGTACCCAGCAAAAGCACATTTATTTAGGATACCTGCTAGAGAAGTTTCTCCTGAATTCTGAGCACAATGGGCTGTGCTAAAATCCCTCTTTTATTTCTTCCCCTGTTTTTTTGGGGGGCAGGGACACAGTCAGGCATGTCCAGCTGCAGTGGGTGCTGGGTTTTTTTTCAGGGTGCTGCTCTGTAAAAGGAGAACTTGGAATTCTATTATTGATCACTCTGGGTCTGTGTTCTTATCTCCTTTTTGGTTTGTTTTAAGCAGAAAGCACATAATTTATGGACTATACCACAGGGTGGCTTGGAGATCAAACACCAAAGGGAAACAAATCTGAATGAGAGCAAGTCCCCTGGAGGGATGTGTTTTACTAATCCACTAATTAAGAACACCAAACAAGGGTATCAGGTATCAGTCAGCATGTCTTAATTATATTTAGTCATGCTTTGGGGAGGTTCATGGTCATTAATTGCTGCAGTGACATTGTAAGTCCAGGCAAAATCCTGCTGGTGAGGGGCAAGTTGGGAGAGAGACAGAGAAAAATCCAACAAACATCGTTCGCAGCTGGTTTTTGGTTCCCAGGGAGGGGGGACTCCAGATCTGGGCTCGGTTTTCAGATCTTTAAGCACATCACACCCTCACATGGGGAAGGTAAACTCCCTCCTGGTGCTGCCAACCTGCAGGCTGGCACCAGATGAAGACTCAGGATTTTGCATCAGGGCCTTAGCAAATGGATTTCCCCCTCAGCAAATGTGTTGCCCCATTCCTGGAAGTGTCCAAGGCCAGGTTGGACGGGGCTTGGAGCAACCTGGGCTAGTGGAAGGTGTCCCTGCCCATGGCAGAGTGGGAACAAGATGATTTTTAAGGTCCTTTACAACCCAAACCATTTTAGGGTTCAAGGATTCTCTGCAGAGGAAGAGCCAAGCTTTGGGGCTTTTCCCCACTCCCTGCTGCCCCCAGTTCCTCTCCTTGCCGTGCTGTAATGAACATTCCCCTCTCAGCCTGATGCCAAGCTCACACTTGGGTTTAGAGTTCAATCAGGAGCCTTTTCTGCTGGCCACAATCACAAGCCAGAGCAGGGGAGTGTGACCATGGCATGGTCTAACACAGCACTGAGGAGTGAAAAGGAGGAGTGCAGAGCTCTAACCACGCTCTGAAACACTTGATCCCTGCTCCCATCAGGGTTCTCTCCCCAGAGGCTGGACATGCTTGTTGGGGTTCACAGCTGCCCTGGGCTCTGTGCAAAGGGGCAGGAATGGTGGGGGACAGCCCTGTCAGCTCCTGCTGTGATGGGGCCCTGTGGGTTTGTCCCTTGGGCTGCGGGGAGGGAATTGATTTCAGCCTTCTTTTTGTGACATGAGCCTTGATTTCCTCCCCAGGGGGATGAGCTGGGCTGGCTGTGCATGTCCCATGCCTGCTGGCTGAGACAGCAGTGCTGGTCAAAGACCACCTGGAGCAGCCCCCCACCAGTATCTCCAGATTTTGGGGGTGTCTCCATCTCCACCTCTGTGCTCAGAGCTGCCAGCAGTCTCTCTGCCTCCTCTGAACATCTCGTGTGCATTGTCCATCCCAAAGCAATTCCCTCTGTGCTGAGGCTGTTGCAGGTTCCTGGGCAGTGTCACCAACATGTCCTGCTGGTCCTTGCCTTGGCTGTTGCTGCTCCAGCTCTGGGGAAGCCTGGGAGGGTCCCACCAATGCTGCTGCTCTCCTGAGGTCTCCAAGTGGTGCAGAGCCCTGAGAAATACTCCATGCTGCCCAGGAGTTGCTGCAGGTCATAGGGGCCTGTGCCACCTCATGAAAAGATAAAACTCTTCAAAAAAAACCCCTAAAATGTTGCAGTTTGGGTGCTGGGTGATGCAAAATCCATCCTGTTTGGTTTGGCAACAAGCGTGCCCACGGGCATGGAATGGGTCTCCTTGCTGTTGGTTGGTTATTCTGACATGACTTAGAGTATAAAACAAATGCTTAAGGAAAAGAAAATAAACAGCTCATTGAAATCATAGAATAAATAGTAGAAGCACAGAACTTTTTGGGCTGGAAGGGACCTTTCAAAGGTCATCTAGTCCCATCCCCTGCAGCAAACTGGCAGCATGGTTACAAGGCTTAGAGAGAGTTGTACCAGACTAAGAAAACACCCCATCTTTTTAATGAAATTGTAGACTGACTCCTAGAGGTGGTTCTCCCACGTTCTTCCATCCCCAAGATGTGGATTGGAAGGAACTGAACTCCTGTCAATAAAGATTTTCTGGGTTGTTGTTCTGGGGCACCTTTATACCTTCCAGCTGTCCTTGGGGATGTCCCCAGGGTCGGCCCTCAGCTTCAGGATTTTCTGTGGTCTATTAATCAGTGTGCACTCCTCCAGGAAAAAAACATCTGGATTATCAGCAACCTCTCCAACTTCCACTAGAGCCAGAGGAAGAGGTTGTTAGAAAATAATTCTCAGATGTTTGCTAATGGCACGTGAGCTGCTGGACTCAGTGCTGTGGATGCTTTAGCAGGGGGGAGACTCCAAAGGGCTTTGCAGCCCTAAACTTTTCCTTTGAGGGGACTTTGGAAGGTAACCCATTCTTGTTATCCTTGTTAAATCAGAGCATGCGTTGTCTATATTTAAAAAAGTCCTAATTTGGCCTCGGTGGAGCTCAGCATTGCTGTGCTGCCTATTGGTGGCAGAATGAACCTTCTGTTCATGCCCAGCACTGGCTGGTGACGCAGGGGGAGCAGGGATGGGACAAAGTGGCTGGATGAAAACACCTCCCTCCCAACACGGGCCCTGTGGGTTTGCTGTCACACGTGGGAAGGGATGAACACCCTGACAATCACTGGCAGTGTCCTGTTTGCTCTTGCAGTAAGATTCTAGGAGCATACTTCTGTATTTATTTTATATGTATTCAATGCTGAGAGATGATAAGAAGAAGTTGGCAAATAGCAATGCAGAAAGAAAAATATTTCCATTTACTGATGAGCAAAGAGAAGTAAAGGGACACACATCTTGTAGAGTTCCGAGCTTGGAGACTTTTATCTGTCCTTTTCCTTCTATTTCCTTCCACCTACTGGAAGGTGTCCCTACCCATGGCAGGAGATTGGAATGAGAAAAGCTTTAAGGTCCCTTCCACCACAAATCATTCTGTGATTCTGTGATTATTCTTCACTCTTTTCTACTATCTCTTATTACAACAGCAGACAAGGGAAATTGTTCAGAAATCCCCTGCCTGGCTGGTTCCTCCATGGGGAGATGCAGCTGCTGCAAAGCAAACCCAGATGCTCCGTTTCAGCTGGAACTGACACCATGAGCAGGTTTCCTGTGCCCACTTCCAGTGGAATTGGATGTGCCCGGGGTGAGGCTGTGCCCCCCACCCCAGAGATGTGGGACCCTCTTGGGGCCAGGCTTAGTTCTCCAGCACTTTTTAACAAACTCTCAGATGCTTTTAGTTGCCTCCTATACCTGGGCACTTTATTCATATTTGCAGGTGTGTGGAGTTGTTGGGGAAATGCCTCAATTCCACATCTTTCCCACAGCACTGTTCTTTTCTTTATTTGCTCCCTCTGCATAAACTTTTTGCTGTGCTCAGTATCAGGAGCTCAGGCTCTGGTGACACATGAAGTGTCCCCAGGAGGGATGATCCCCTTGTAGGGCAGGTGGGGCTGTGCTGCCCATGGAGGAGGCACCACTGGTGGGTGAGGGAGTGGGAGGGCTTGGCTGGGCCAGGGGGTCTCTGCTGGACCAAAGCTGGGGGACAGCCTGAGATGTTGTTCTCCATATGAAAAAGCTCCCTTTTTCTCCCCTCCATTCCCTCTTCTGCCACGATGGAGCATCCCGAGGGAGCAGGGTCTCTGGGAACTGGGGCACCAGGGCACAAAAGAGGGTGCACACCCTCAGAGAGGGTCGTCTCTGTGGCTGCCAGCTCTCTGCTGGGTCTGTCTCTCACCAGGGAGTGAACCAGAGGGAAGGGCTGGGAGCAAACATGGCATTTTTTCATTGTCCTTTTCAATCAATCTACAACAAAACGCTCAGGGTGCGGGCTGGAGCCTGGAGCATCCCCCTGTGCCAGGCCAGGCTGGGGCAGGCAGGGGCACAGGCAGGGACAGCCCTGGCCTGTAACTATTCAAACCTCTATTTCTAAAGAAATCCCTGCATTGCATCCTGGCTTTGTGAGATCTTGCTCTTACCAAGAGTTAATGAAACGACATGGACACCTCTGAGCTGTTCCCAAATACTGATTTTCGCAGAGGAGCTTGCAGTGCAGCAGTGGCCACGGGCTGGGTGTTTCAGAGTGGGTTTTTCAGGGCAGGTTTTTCCCCACACATCGAATTCCTGGTTGGCTTTGCCCTGGCAGCAGCCCTCTGGGCTCTTTGTCATGGTGATCAGCAATGCTTCGCTGTTGTCATGGCTGCGGGGTTACTACTGAAGCCAAGGCACTGCACAGCCCCTTTATTCATACTTCCAGTGTATAAACTAATTAAGTCAACTGAAAGCAGCAGTCTGCTCCCTGTACCTTGTTTTTCTACGAATCGGGATCAGAGAGACCTGATTCCTGCCACCCTCCAAAATATCCAGCCTCTTTTTCACCTCCTTGCGATGAGTTTTGCATCCTAAGGCCAAGCCAAGTTCACTAATTATTCAATTGCCCAGAAACCTCCTCGCCACACTGAAAAGGTGTCTGGAAAATGTCTTTGGAGCTGCTGAGATGCATCTGGGAGCCGGTGCTGGATTCCTTATTGCTGCTCTACTCGGGGCAGCAACTCTGTGTTTGGTTCCTGAGTTTATGCATTGCTGGGTTAAAAAGGAATGGTAGCAAAATGCTCAGGAGGGGGGATTTGTGCAGAGCTCCTCTCTCCTGCCCCCTCCGTGGGAGGATGGAGAAGGACACACTGCATGGCCCTGGTGGGCAGAGAGTTCCCTCTGGCCAGGAGAAGGTCAGCTGTACAGAGACACACGGGCTCATTTTTTATTGAAATTAATAATAATGTAAGCAGAGGCGCTGGGTGAGCCCTGGGAGCAGTGAAAGGAACCCCACCGTGTCTGTGTGAGGTGGGAGAGGCAGCAGCCTCTGTCAGGGAAGGGTTCGGGAGGGTTGGTGTCCCCACTCAGTGTCCTGCTCACTGCTCAGCTAATGATTGAAGTAAAATCAGACAGGCAGCCTAAAAATCCTCTTAAATTATCTGCATCTGAGTGTTCCCGTGGTGTGTCCCCAGGGGATGTGCTCACTGTGGGATCCAGTCCTGGGAGCATCGGGCAGTGTGGGGCAGCACTTCACCCTCCTCCCTGGGAGATGCTTCCTGCCCTCGGTTATCCCTGGCAGGGGATGCAGGTGCCATCCTTCCTGCCCTCGGTTATCCTGGGTAGGGATGCAGGTGCCATCCTTCCTGCCCTCGGTTATCCTGGGTAGGGATGCAGGTGCCATCCTTCCTGCCCTTTGTTATCCTGGGTAGGGATGCAGGTGCCATCCTTTCTGCCCTCGGTTATCCTGGGTAGGGATGCAGGTGCCATCCTTCCTGCCCTCGGTTATCCCTGGCAGGGGATGCAGGTGCCATCCTTCCTGCCCTCAGCCCTGGCAGGGGAGGCAGGTGCCATCCTTCCTGCCCTCAGCCCTGGCAGGGGAGGCAGGTGCCATCCCTCCTGCCCTCGGTTATCCCTGGCAGGGGATGCAGGTGCCATCAGCCCTCCTCAAGGTGCAAAGGCAGCTGGAATTTGCGCTCTTGCCCCACGTGGAGCTGTTGGCTGTGGCCACCACAGAGCCTGTGCCACCACACAGAGGGCAGCACTGGGAGGGTGCTCAGGGTCCCTGTCTGTCCAGCACTGTCAGATGTCCATCCACTCCCCCCTATTCCCTCAGGCCTCAGGGTCCAGCAGCTTGAAGGGGCTCTGGAGGGTGGTGAGCCCCTGGGGAGCTACACTCCATTGGGATGAGGGGACCAAGGGGACTCCTGGGGACCACGAAACTTCATTTTCCACACAAGATGAAATCTCCCCAGTTTTTGTACAAACTGGGCCTGCAAAGATATTTCTCTCTGCTCCCAGTGGTTCATCCCTTTCCATCACCTTCTCCAGGGTGTGAGAGCAGCAGGAGCCCTGTTGGGATGCTCAGGGTTTGGGGTTCAGAGGCAGCATGCTGTGCCACCTCTCCAAGTGACTTATCCCAGTGTTTAGCGTTGTTACCTATTACTTTGATAGGATTTGGGTTTTTTTAATTATTCTTCCCATATGGAAAAGAAAACTAAGGGTCCCTCTAAGGACAATGAGTCCTGGAGAGGTGGTGAATCTGCAGAGATTCTTGCCAGTCTTCAGAATCAACTCTTGCCCCAGCACAGCTCCACCTGCCCACCCTGAGCTGTGCCTGTGGCACCCGGGGTGGGGGGAAAGGGGAATGGGGCCATCGCCCACGGGTGTCAGGGCCAAGGGGTGCTGGTGTGAGTGGGTGCTGTGGAGAGGGCAGCTGGGGGCTGCCAAGGGAATAAGGAATTGGGCAGCACTTGAAGGAAAATGGTTGGCAGTAACAAGGGAGGCTTCCCCCTTAGCCCAGGAAACAGTGCAGGCTGCTGACCTGGAGAGGGAAAATCTGTCTCCATGCTTGGGACTCCTGGCTCGTGGGAGGCAGGGATTTCTTTTGTGTGGCAGTGGGGACATTGTCACCACGGGTTGATGGAGGGGACCCCCACGACCATAACCCCTCTGCCACTGCCAGCACATCCAGCTGCACAACAGTGTGCCCTGCTCCCTGCCCCTTCCCTGGCCCTCTCTGGCTGAGGGGGATGCAGGTGGCCCCAACCTGAGGGAGCACACTGTCCCCAAAGCTGCCACTGGGAGACACAGTGTCCTTGTGAGCTTCAGCAAAGCCTGTGCTCTGGCTCTGGAGTGGCTGCTGGGGGCAGTGGGGTCCATCCTGCTGCCAGTGGGATGTCAGGTGTGATGCTGTTGGGAGGTCCAACATGTGCCTGTGGAGCTGCTGAGTGCCTGTCACACTGACATTGGCTGTGGGAACACCGGGATGCCCAGGGAAGCCTCTGCTTTGGCGTGGCTGGGGTCTCCATGAAGTGGCATGGCTGGGGTCTCCATGAAGTGGCCTGGCTGGGTCTCCATGATGTGGCATGGCTGGGGTCTGCATGATGTGGCATGGCTGGGGTCTCCATGGTGTGGCATGGCTGGGTCTCCATGGTGTGGCATGGCTGGGTCTCCATGGTGTGGCATGGCTGGGTCTCCATGCAGTGGCACCAGGGCAGCTTTCCTGAAGGCCAAGGCTGGCAGCTGGAGCAGCACAGGTGGAATGACCAGGACTCAGCACGAGATCACGCCCAGGTCACCAGGTCTCACCTGGGCAGGGTGTTTGTGGCTGTGCCAGCAGGGCGACACGAGGCTGCCTCAGTCACTGCCTTTGACAGCTCTGTAATTAGACAGCTCTTAATGAAGTGCTCTTCAAAAGACGCTCTATTAGGTAAATGTTAAGGAAAACCATCCTGTTTTCCACTTTAACTTAGGAAAGCAGCGTTTGAGAGCCTGCAGCTCCTCTTGTACCTGTCACCTCATTCCACAAAGGCCACCTTCTCCTGTTTATTAGCAGAAATGGATTCCCTCTCTCACATAAGGAACCCAACCACAGCCACACCTGGCAATTCATGGCATTGCTGCCTTGTCCATGCTCTCCTGAAGGGCCATCAGGGCCTCTGGTCACTGAGCTGACTCCTGGCTGTTCATTGTCATGAAATAGAAAATACTTTACGTCTTAGGAGTGACATTTCCAGTGCTGTCTTTTGCTTTGAAAATTAATTTAACTAAGCAGCATATTACTGCCTTGACTTTACCTTTAATTTTACTTTAACTAAGATCCAGTGTAACTTCAGCCCCCTAAAGTCTGTTTTTCAAAGTTTAGCACTGAACATGTTAAATTTACTAAATCCCTATCTTAACAGGAGTAAAGGGACTCCACTTCCTGTCATTAAGGGATGGATAGAAACAATTTTTTAATGCTACCAGCATTTTAATCACCAGCTTGGTGATTTAAAAACAATTTTGTAGGACAGAAAGGGAATCTGAGGATATGTCAAGTTTCTAAATGTTTTTGTTGCCATTCCTTAAACGAGGTTATATTTGGTTTCCCTAAGCTGCACTCCTCATTGCTTTTGGAGGAGACTGCTGAGTGCAGAGTCTGCTGAGTGACTCGGTTGGCATTCCTTCCAAAATGTGACCTTCAGCTTTTCAGGAACATCTTTAAGCCCATCATTTGTTGTCTCTGCAGGACACCTGGTCCAGGTGCTCGTCTGAGCCCAGTGCAGTGAGTTGTGTTGTGGAATGTGAGAACAGGGCTGGTTGGACTCCACGGTCTCAGAGGTCTTTTCCAACCTTAAGGATTCCAGGATTCTCTGATGCCAAGGGTGAGCACGGGAGCAAGGCATGGCCCTGCTGGAGGGGTTGCAGACCTACCCAGGAAGGGGTTGCAGAAGTGTTTGCACAGCAAAGCAAATGTGTTTGGTGCAGTCTTCCTTCCCACTATTAAAGTTCTTTGCTGACACATTCCCTGGATTTGCCTTCCAGCAGCCTGTGATGGGGACAGGCTGAACCAAAGGGCCATGACTGCCCATCCCAGGGCTGAGCCTTTGCACTCACTCTAGGAGTGACTCTTGGTGCTCCACAAACATGCAGCAATAATTGCTTTGGTTGCTCTCTTAGCAAACATTTTTACTGTTAATCTCATTTTGACAGAATATTTGTGGGGACTGAACACAATGGAGGCCCAAATAAAACAAACTATGGGTGGGAGATGATCTCCAGCTCCATCCCTGGCCTGGGGGCTGTTATGGTGCTGAATGCACCAGCTGGAGCTCCTTCCTCTCCAGACATTGGGGGCTCACTGTTGGCATTGTCCTGGTACAGTACATGTGTGAGATTTGGAATGGGGGCAGAGGGAGGGGTGGGAGGAGGGAGCCCCCTGCGTGGTGCAGAGCTCAGAACTCGAGGGGACCCACTGCAACACCTCCAGGAGAGACAGGGCAGGGCTTGAGATGGCAAACAGCAACAAGGCAGCAGGGCAGGGACAGGGCAAAAGCCACCAGCAACCCCCCAGAAAATCTAACCAAACCTGAAGGAAGTGCTCCCAAAGGCTCTGCTCTCTGCTAGGCAGATTCTGCCTGGCTAAACCTTTTAACCTTTTCTAAAAAAGTAATAATTTTGTAGGGGTGGCAGAGACAGTTTGCAGAGGGAGGTGACAATGACTCTGCTGCTGAGGGACACCTGCACAGTGCACACTGAACACTCAGGTTGGGCTGAGCCCACCTTGTGAACACAGGGCTTTCCAAATTCACTGAGTGACTGGGACTTGTACCCTGGTACCTGATAACCTTTAGCTGCAAACAAAAAATAAGTGACTTTTCCGTGAGAATGCTGTGTTTTAGCAAGCTGCAGACCTATTCTGGGCTACCAGATGAAGGGACACATCCATTCTTGTGCAGGAAGGGCTTTCATGACCCATAGACATCAGTTTATCTTTTTGAGCCCCACCAAATCAAACGTGACAAAAGGCAACTATTGATAAATACCCTTAGGGATCAATATCAGGCTGGAAGAACTACATGAGTTAAAGGTTAATATTAGCCTGCTAACAAGGATCAACTAGTCATGAGCCAATGGAGGCTGGAAATTAGAAGATAGTTAATAGTAATGGGAAGATGAAAATTCTGGAGCACCCTGTGATTACAGAGGTGGTTTGAGAAGATCATGGAAGGATTGCACAACCGAGCAGAAATTCCTGAAGAGAGAAAACTACTTTTTGTTGAGAGTCCTGAGGGATTTGGTGGGCTGCTGCAGTTGGAAAGAAAAGGGGTTGCTGGTTTTTCTCCCCCTAGGGTTATCTGTGGGGGTAAGAAAAAATTCCTGTTGGGGGTTAGCTTGTTATTTTTATCCCATCCTCTCAACCACTGAAGGTTGGTCATACCCAGAACCAGGATGTGAGACTTGCTAAGTGGCATTAAAATCCTGGGGCTCTGGCTGGTGGGGGTGGCTGGTGCTCTCATGGTAGGACTGCACACAAGGTCAGGGTTGGGTGGAAACCTCCCTTTTCCTTGCAGACCTCAACCCTGGCAGAGGCCATGAGAGCTGGTCAGTGTCCTCCTGTGTGCAGGGGACGTGGTGCATGAGGGACCATCACCAGGACTTGTCACAGAACGGGTGGGCAGTGGGAGGCAAACACGCACCAGGAACCGACACTTGAGGACTTCTCTAACTCTCTCCTTCCTGCATGGCACAGGATGACCCTGGGCTTTTGCTACAGGGCACATGCCTGTGGCAGGTGAGCAGAGACCCTTCGTGCCCAAGACATCTTCAGGCATGTTGGGGCCTCAGCCCTGTCACCCTGCTGTCCCTTCGCTTCCCCCAAGGTCTGCACAGGTCATCTCCCACCCGGTGCTCAGTGATCTTTCCATGCTGTGTAAAGGGGGGTTTTCTGACCTATGGCTGAGGCAGGTGCTGGGACATGAGCTCAGTGCCAGGTGACACCACGGGTGTGCAGCTGCTGCCCTGCTCCCTGCCCTGCTCCCTGCCCTGGCACACAGGGATGGTCAAACACACGGATGTGTGCACACCTAGAAGATCCCAATACATGATATATTCACCTTCTTTCTGCAACACAGAAGATAAAATCACAGCACCACGGAGGAGATAAGACTTGAGAAAATTTCCAGCTCTCTCAATTGTTTATGGATCTCCTTGGAAACCTGACAGCAGCCCTGGGACTGGTTAAATGGCTCTTTCTGCCCATTCTGTCACAGCCATAGAACTTCTGTAGCCTCCCAAGTGAACACCCTACACTCTCCATGCCGTTGTCCTTCCTTGCTGTTCCACAGGACAGGCCCAGAATATTTAGTATCACACCAGGCTGCTCTAGAAAGAGCTCTGCACCGATTATAAAGTAATTATGAAGGACAAGTTTCACTCCATCCTAAAATAGCCTGGCATCAAATTCTCAGCTGAAATAAACTGCTGTCTGGCCATTGCCTTGGGCACAAACCGACCAGGACAGAGCAGCAGCACATCTGATCCCAAGTGTGAGCTGTGAATGTGGCAGAGGAGCTCAGACATAAAATTGATGGTGCCTTAGACTAATATATATTATTTAATTTCATTTCATGTTATGTTATTTCATCTTACTTTATTGTTTTATTTTATTTTAGAAACTGCTGTGAAGGCTGAGATTAGTGGGGCCTCTCAGAATATCCAGGTCAAGGTAGTTAATTATTTAAACCAAAGACAGAGCTTTCTTCCAAGCCCTTCTACTAACTTGTAGGTTAGTGGTGAAAAGTAACCTCTAGCTGAAGGCTGGGAAAGCAGGAGATGAAGATACCTGATTTAGTGCTATGGCTGTCCTGTTCCTTTGTACCTGCACAGCACCAGGAACCCCCAGCTGGGGCAATAGGAGTAAACATTATTAGCAAAAGCAGAGTATCCCTTGTTCACGCAGCACAGCTCTGGCAGGAGAAGACTGGCAGATAAATTAGCCCACACTTGTCATTCAAATTTGAGCCCTATTTAGGCAGTGAGTAGTTTCTGCCTACTGATCTTGGTTTCTATGTCAAGAAAAGCTGCTTTTCTGATACCTATCCTGATAGTTCTCCTTGGCAGCCCATAGCATCATCAGTGGAATCAAACACCCAGAGGATGCTGCAAATGCAGGGATGGGCATGCAATGGCTGCCCTTGAAGCATAACTTTGTGAAGTTTCAGTGGTTATTGGGCTCATGGACTCTGTTGTAGGTCAGGATGCTGCTGGCTGAGAGCTGTGTGTCCTCACTGCAAGCACAGTGCAGGTAGGAGCAGCACAGAACAGGCCAAACAGCAGCCCAGCTGTGCCCAGCTGTGCCCAGCCAGGGTTTGGGGTGCTCAGCCTCTAAGGGCCTGCTGAGCCCATGCTCTCCTACAAGTCCTGCTCCTCTAACATGTGCTCAGCTGAGCTTTTTTTTCATATAAATTCAAAGGTAAATATGTTCTGTGAACCTGCAAAACTGCACCACTTCCACTTAAAAACCTCTTGGCAATCCCTTTATGAAATCCTGTGTATTTTATAGTTCTGACCGTGACAGAGCCCGCAAAGCCACTGCTTGATTTTGCAAAGCCCCAGCCTGTTGCCTTCACTTTGCCCCCAGAGAAGCTCTTTTATATTTGTCTTTTATGTGAAAATGAAACTCCTCACCCCTGACCTTGGTAGCTTCCCATAGACCTGTTTTTCTCAAATTCTGCTTTTTCTCATGCAATTTTCATCAGTAAGAATAAGCCTTTTGGATCAATCGAACTGCTCAGTTTTTCTAACAAAGGGATTCTTTCCTATTTTCTTTGGTGTCTCTCCCTTTATTTCAATGGGAATGATATAAATTGACCAAAGCAGGGATGGTATTCCCCACTCCTCTTTCCTCCAATGGATTTTTCAGAGTTGGGGATAAAAAGTAATGTTACTTCAGCAACACTTTGACCCGCCTATGGAGTTGTGTGCTTGGGCTTTCAGTTTTCCCTTTCAGGGCTTCAATGACCCCTTTTATGGGGGAAAGCCTCCACCTATGTAGGTGAATGTTGTGTGGGTTCAGTCTCCAGGATAAAAACGCCCTTGTGGTTACTGAGTGAAGCCCTCTCTTTGAGGCACCACTGGTATGACTGTGTGCTCAGTGTCCCACCAGCAAGGTGACTGGGCTGTGGGACATGGCTCAGTGGCAGCCAACCCTGGAGCAGCCCCATCTCTCCTGACCAGGCTCCTGCTGGGGAATGACACAGGGAAAGTCACGGAACATGAAGGGCTGCAAAACAGGGAGGTAAAGAAGGTAATTCTGTAGCATCAGAGATGAGGAATCATAGAATCCCAGAATGGTTTGGGTTGGAAGGGACGTTCGAGCTCATCCAGTGCCACCCTTGCCATTGGCAGGGACACCTCCAACTAGCCCAGGTTGTTCCAAGCCCCATCCAACCTGGCCTTGGACACTTCCAGGGATCCAGGGGCAGCCACAACTTCTCCGGGCACCCTGTGCCAGGGCCTCACCAACCTGAGTCAGGAGAGGGCAAAAAGGACCAGGAAAGGAGGGTAA
>JAWWTY010000022.1:20742987-20767281 GCA_035222235.1 Margarornis squamiger | reverse complement strand
AGGAGGGTTTGGATGATGCTCTGGGGCACAGGGGGTGACTCTTGGGGATGTTCCTGTGCAGGGCTGAGGGTTGGACTCGATGATCCCTGTGGGTCCCTCCCAGCCCAGCATATTCTGGGATTCTGTAAAGCCCCCAGTGGTGAGCAGGACATTCACCAGCTGTGGAGTGGCATTGCCATCCACAGACATTTCAAGCAGTCTTGAATCTAACGTGGATTTGCAGCATGGGAGGAAAGGCATAAGGGTAGTTTGGGCTGGTGAAATGGCTCCTCAACATCACCCTCTACAGCACATCCTTCCATTGTTGAAGAGGTTGCCCAGAACATTCTTGCAGAAATACACTTTGTGGACATAGAAGTGTATCAGTGCTGGTAACTTTCTCTCTAAAACTACAAAAATAGTAAAATTATCTCTGGTCAATGGTTAGTGTTAAGTTTTAAGAAGCAAACTCAGCTCAGTGTAACTAAGCCCAGAACTTACAATAGAATTATGGCAATTAGCATTTGTGGGAAGGAACACATCACTGCTTTAAATGAAAACTATTCTGCCATTAGCTCAAAGTAGCTTGTAAAAGCTTTCACTATGACTAAGATCTGCAGTAATGTTGGAGATCATTCACCCAAAGATTGTGCTGTAATGCCTATTTATGGCTTTAGCATTTTAAGGTTTTTGTGAAGTAAAGAAGTAGGGATGAAGTGGACTCCCTCGCATCTGCTATGCCTTGGGAAGACAGCATGTGCCTGCTCAGGAATTAAATTAGGAATTGCATGCTGAATCAAGAATACACGTGGAAGGAGTTAAGGAGATCTGAATGCTGAAATCACATCCACCACTCCACAGGCATAAACAGAGCATGCTACAGTCACTCTCTGCCTTGAGCAGAACACAGCTCTGCTGGCACCCAGGAGCCTCTCAGAGGGTGGCTGGCTACATCCCATGAGTGGGGAAGGAGAGACAAAAGATGCCCCTAGGTGAGAGATGGCCAAATGTGCTTTGTGTTCTTCCCAGAGGGAAGTAAATCAGTGATTGTTTTATTACTGTGGACCACATGGGCTGGTGGAGGTGCAGCTTACACAAGGCTCCACAACCCAAAGATGCACCGAGCTCAGA
Organism: Margarornis squamiger; assembly: GCA_035222235.1. NCBI lineage: Eukaryota > Metazoa > Chordata > Aves > Passeriformes > Furnariidae > Margarornis > Margarornis squamiger. The sequence continues at coordinate 20,766,171 of JAWWTY010000022.1, read as the reverse complement.
CCCATTATGTGTCTTTTCTGGAAAGATGCAACAAGGATTATGATGGCAATATCCTCCCTCAGGCAGGTTTTGGGATTTTTTTTCTGGCAAGAGAGATCTTTTTTAATAAATAACTGCTTCGTCTTATGAGCCAGCAGTTGTCAGTGTCCAGAGGACACAAAATAGATCCTATCTGCCCAAAACAGCTCACAGACATCAACTATCATTTTGTTTTCTTTACTGGGTAAAAGGAGGAAAATGGCTTTTAAATTAGATGTTGAACCCCTTCCAGAATTGCAATATAAGATACCAAATCCATCATTCTTCACACAGTTACCTCCTCCTCCACAAGCTCCTACTACCACAAAAATTGGTTGTTGCCAACTGAGCTGAGTGAATAATTTGCAGTTTCACATTTGTTAGAGGAATTTTACCTTTTCCTCTTTTCATTATTTGTCCACAAGCAGTCTGATTTTCTTTTAGCATTTCTTTTCCACACACGCATGCTGTAATCACTCTGCAAGTCACTCCTGCCGTAAATTATTTGTGAGCAATTTGTTGTGAGAAGTCTTCAAACATTTGTCCCAATTCCATGAACTTGCATCACGTGGCTGTTTCTGTGAAAAAAAACAACCAAAGAGCTGGTTTTGAGTATTCTCCCTGAGAACAATCCTGCTCCTGAACACAGAAAATTCATGTCGAAATCACATTTTATCGAACATTATTTAAGACTTAGGGACACACTCCCTGAGATGCATCTGTGAATTTCCATGCTAACTAGAAGATCAGCTTTTCCAGCCCTAAAAAGAACATTATTTTACCCACTTCACAACTCAAGCCTGTTCCCTGCCAGAGCTTTTGTCTCATCCCGTCATTACAATTTCTGTCTCATAAAACATCCCTTGTGAGACATGAGGCTTTCAATGGCAGATAAAGTGGTTGGGTTCCAAATTATGACTGAAATGATGCACAATTTCACCATTTAAAAATTACCTCATTCCCAGAAATAATGGCAGGATTCTCCTGGTTATTGTTACACTGGAATGAAAAACAAGGCTGCAACAAAACCCGAGCTGAAGAGTCCGACCTGCACCGTGCTGGAGTCAGTCAGAGCTCTCCTTTCTCCATTTTTTAGATGGAGGAAAATGCCCTTCTCAGACTGTAAAATACTGTCTTTTAAGATTAAAGGAATGGCTGCACTGTTCAGCAGGATCTGGGTTTGTTACCCTGTGTCCCCTTACAAAGAAAAGCACTGGAGTGACTCTGACAACGTGGAAAAGGAGGTAAAAGTCAACTCAAGCACCAAGTGCCGCCGAACGGCGGAGTTTGAATTTCCAATCCAAGTCTCACAGTTGGTCTGAAATGTTTGCTTTGAAGGCGTTTGTAAAATACAGGCCTTGGCTCTGAGGGATGGGGAAACGCTTTGCTGGGATTTCAGCTCTGCAATGGCTGCTGCAGCTGCCACCCCAGAGCTCTGTGATGGTGAGGAGGAAAAATGGAAATGAAAAAGGCAGACAATTCATGGGTGATGATGTTTGTGACCGTAACTGGGACACGGATGGGCATCTCTTCCCCTGTCTCTTACTGTCCACTATGAAAACAGGAAAACATTGAAAAACAGTTAAAAACGAAAAACAAATCCACATAGAAATACTGAGGACTGCCAGTTAGAAGCCAATTAACATCTTTTTAAACATGAATTTTGCAAGAGGAAGTTTTGCTGAGCTCTCTTCTTCTGAATTGATTTTTAAACCTGTCAGTGCAGAAAAGACTTCATGCACCGTGTTCACGTCCTTACCCAGCACCATCTGAGACAAACTGAAGTTTTAACTCTCAGTGCTCATAAACAGCTCCTCAGATAATGTAGTTTGTGACAGAACCAAGTCGTTAGGCATCGAAGTTCCCTGAACCCCTTTCAGAGAAGCGGTTTGAGGCTTGTTCCCCAGCCTGGGTGCTGGAGCCAGCCCAGCCACAGGAGCTCCCGCGGGAATCACAGCCTTCTTTCCAGCGTCAGCGGAACCGAGAGGAGCACTGGCTGCAGCACAGAGTAAAATCACTGTGAGACATTCAAATGAGATAATTATATCGTGTTCATTTGCATCTCATTTCGGTGATGGAGTTGCACGATGCCAACACAGTAACAGGGAATGAATACAGTGCGGTTCATGCCCTGTCATGTCACAGTGCTGGCCTTTCAGAGCAAGGAGCTGTTAACACTGTACTCATAAATCAAAGTCCCTCAAGACAAGAAAATTATTATGAAGCTGAACAACAATAACTTACACTTAGGAAAGCTCCCTACTTTTTCTTCCACCTGGAGCAGAGCAGGCAGCTCTTAGATGGTTTTATTGTATGCTGAAGTGAAATTTTACTCTCTGGCAACAGCAGATAAACCCAAGTTTCTGCAGAGTTCCTTAAGCAGTGTGGTGGTGCATCCATGCTCTAGGAAGGCCTGTGCATTCCCCTTGGAGCAGGCAACACTGCACGTGTGAGTTTAAAGGCTGATATCCCACTCTGGAGCAGTGGCACAGCAATTCCTACACCAAGGGATGTGTACAGTATTCCCCTTCCTGCTACATGTGGATCTCCAACATCGCAGAATCTTTAAGTTTCATTTTACTCATAGTCTATGCTGAATCACATAAAATGTGACCAACTCAGAGGCACAGCATATTTCTTTACACTTTTCACTTTTTCACTTTTTCACTTGCTGGTATTTTTTTCCCACTGCCTACATGATGTGACTTCACATTTGGCATTGTGATATCAGTGGAGTTTTAGGGGAAAGCAATGGGGATGTGCTGGCATAAAACAGATCTGAAAAACTAAATCTTTGCAAGAAGTTAGATTCTTTCCATGAATTTCCTGTAATTATTATAGAAACCTACAACACTATACTAAAAAACCTCAACCCCTAGCCTGCACAATTTTGCATCTACATATTCAAGTTCTTTTACATCACTGAAGGGGCAGCAGTCCAAAATATAAATGACTTGAGCTCCAGAAGCCAGGCTGCCACCCTGGGCAGCCCAAAACTGTGTTGCTGGTTTGAATAGCAGCACTCTGTGCAGATCCATGCACCACTCACCTGTGGCTCCCGTCCACCCACAGCAGAAGGCAATGTTTGTTCAACTCCACCACGCTGTGCTCTGCTCCACTGGTGTGAAATGGCACCAAAGGAGGTACACCATGTACTCCTATTCTAGAGAGCAGGTATAATCTCTGTAATTATACAACTGCATGGTAAATGCCATGTAAATACAGAGCGACGGCGTGTTCCTACAGCTTACTTGTTAATTATGCTGTGCTGCTAACGAGTTCAAAGATAAATTGTCATAGCACTTGCAGGATTTGGGCACTTCCTAAGCTGGGCCGTAATGGAATTCATACTATTAAAGGCTTGCTTTTGTTGATTTTCCAGTGGAGTGGGGAATGGAAACGACTCACCTCTCATGCCCAAAGGCTTAAGTGCATATTTTGTCCTGGTACAGCAGAGGCAGCTACCATTCAAAATAACACGGCACAATTAGGAAATCTGGGTGAATAGACAAAAAAAATGAATTTCCATTAACAAATCCCTTTTCAAATTCTACTTAATAATCCTCCTAAGCAAATGTTGTGTTTCAAACCACTGGTATTGCATGCAATAGGACTGATACAGGTTTCCTGGCCCAATATTTAATCTTGCACAGGCTGAAAACAAGAGGAAAGCGTCATTTCAGCGACGTCACCAGGAAAACTGCCGACTGCAGCGAGGGCAGGGCTCCACCCAGGCAGCCTGCCTGGAAATGGCTTCTTGAAATAGCTTATATTATATGATATCAGAAATAGATCACCATGTCAGGCCAATTCATAGCCCGTGCTAGCTCTGCTCTGAGCTGCACTGCAGTATTTTGGACTGCAACTTGTAACTTTTAAGAGATATTTTAATAGTATTCACTATAATTAAATTAGCCTCTGTATAAACATTGCACTTCTCCAAAGTGAAACCTCCTTTTAAGTTATGACTCTGCAATGGTTGTTTGGTTGGCCATTTATTCTGACTTTTACAACCCATGTTGGATCACCTTGGGCTTTGTTTGAATTATTGTTTCTTCAATTTCATTATTTTCATATTGATTTTCTACCTGAAAGGTGATGTTGAAGTTTCTGAGCCTTTTTTTTCTATGGAAGTTGTTGAGCTATTTCTTCTGAAAAATGACCAACGCCTATTGCAAGGAAGATGTTGGTCTTTAGGGATTGCACAATCAGTACAAGCAGAGACAAAACAGCCAACTGTGATTTCCTGTTGCTTATAGAAACTCAGTGAAATTGGCTGTGCATAAATGTGGATGAGAAGAACAATCCCAGGGCAGGGAAGTGACAGCTGGGGACAAACCAGACCAACAGACAGGGGGGAGCACATGGCCATGCTCATGGTAACACCCTCGGCCCCAGCCACCATGTCTGTGCATGGGACAGGAAAACAAGGATTTACTCAGAGGATCTTGAGGGAATTTAGGAGAGAGCTTTGTGGATGAAATGACTTCTTGACCACAGAGGAAATTTTGGAATTATTGCCCATGGGAGGGACAAGCAATTTCACAGTGAAAGAGATGGGTAGGGCAGGTGGGTTAAGGAGGGCACTGGGAAAGCAAACAGCAGTAATTTATTTGAAATGACACAGAAGCAGGAAACAAAAGGAGGTTGAAGACACTACTAAGGGTGCAAAGCCATAAAACAGGTAAAATTATTTGACTGGATCATTCCAATGGCATTGGTCAAGCTCAGAAAGCAGGAATGTTAAGGATGTGAGTCATAAGATCATCACAACCTGGTTCAAAGCTTTAGTTCTCAATTGGGATAGAAAAGGACTTATCTGAAATGCCATTTCTATCATGGAGAAATAAATGTCAGATTTAGATCCAATCAGTCCAGGCTGACCCACAGTACAACAAACCTCTGCTGAAGCTGAGACAGTGGATGGGAATGACAAAAAATCAGTGACCAGACTGTTCATAGAAATTGGGCAATAAACTGATGGGATGAGCTTGAAAGAGTCTAACCCCCTCTGTCTTAGGAAACTGACCTTGAACAGATAACTACACTTGCATGCAGAAATGCTGTGAGGTTCTGGTTTGGATAGAAGAGAAGTCTGTCTAGGAATGGCAGGAAAATCCATGTTTGTGGAAGAGGTTCCTTAATGACAGATGGTGCAGGAAGCATGGAGAGAGAGCAGGAGAGCTTACAGGGAGACAGAGAAAGGATGAGGATGATGTTTCTGTCTGTTTTGAAAGAGCAAATAGAAAGGACAGAGTGTGACATACAAAAATAAGCCTGCATTTCAGCAGGAAAATACCTGGCAAAGCTCAGGACAGAGCTTAAGGTTTAAGATGAGAGGAAGGGAAGGGACAAGAACAGGCTTAGGGAAGCCAAGCAGGAGGCAGAATGGGATCAGGTCACTGTAGCTGTGAATGATGTGTTGGAGTATTTTATTATCCAGTGTGCTCTTAACTGTGAGGGTAACATGGCAACAATTCCTAAACTAAAGTATATTCTGACTGCAGATCCTTGGCTCTTTAGTGGGAAAATAACTTCAGATACAGAATGACTGTTGGTTTTAATGGGTTTATGTTTATGTAACACACACTGACTTTAAATAAAGGGAGCTGTACATTTCCAGCACTGGGAACTGGGCAGTCTGACTGAGATCCTTAGCCCAGCCACTGCAGCTGATGGGATCCTTTGAAGATGGAATCCTTGTTCACATGGAAGCACCTCATTTCACTCCCTCCTCAATCTACTCTGGATTCTGAAGAACTGTTTGTAAGTCCTCCTAGAAAACAGCTATCTACCAAAGACAAAGTGAGGGCAAATGATCTTTCTTCACTCCCAGGGTCTGATCTTGTTCTTCCTGAAACCTACAGTGAGATTCCTCCTGTCTTCAGTGGTCCCAGGCCTGGCTCGACCAGTCCACACGTAAGCTTGAAATTCCCCTAATGAAAAAGGCCTAAGTGTACTGAATGGGGGAGATACTCATTAATAACTATTTAGGAGAACATGGTTCCCTTGAAAGGCTAATTATCTTGAGAGCTCCCATTCAAAAAAAAAAGTCTAATCAATGGGAGAACAGATTAAAAATGAAGAATCTCTCATAAAACCAGACAGTGGAATATTGCATTCAAGAGGACATTCACCAATTAAAAGAAATGTCAACAACTCAAGTGGCAGGAACTTCAAAAGGGGATTTTTTTCCTCATTTTCATATGCATTCTTCATGAGCAACATCAAGAAGTGTAACATGCTAATAGCTAATAACACTCAGGATAAGATTCACTAATTTACTGACTGAATAACTTAATGCATATCAAAGGAATGATTTTCTCATTTCATTCTTTTTTTAGATCTAACACTAAGCTTGGTATTATCAAGTAGATAAAACTGCACAGATTACAAGTCATCACTGAAACAGTCATTTTAGAATGAAGATTGCTTTTTCTGTTGGATGTCTTATTTGGGTTTAAGGAATCACATACCTCTTTGCCCTCATTATACCTCAGATTTCAAAAGAGAAATCAGGAAGGTATCTTTGTGGACATGTGATGTTTTGCAGAGACAGACCTGTTATGATGTTAAACCCCAAAAATGCTGGGGACTGCAGAGGGACAGTGCCACTCACCTGTCTCAGGTAAACCAGTAATACCATGGTTGGGAGGTGACCTGAGGTTCAGGAGATGGGGCCCTGAGCTGCAGCAGGGATGGGATGTGCATGACTGGTGTGCCACAGAGGTCCCCTGGCTGTCCTGGCATGGAGGACTCACCCTCCTGATCCTGTGAATGGTGAGAAGTTGGTGTGATGTCAATGAAGAACAAAGGATAAAAATGTTCATTTTTTTTTTAATTGCCAGAGAACTTTTGTATACTCCAAAATGATGGACTGGGTGTTGATAAACAGAACCATTTCTTGTTTAATGTGATTCTTAGATGGCTATTTACAGAATTCTACTGAACGTAAACAATGTTTTGTCTTTGCTACACTATGGGCACACTATGTAGCCCACTACCCTCTGCTCAAACCCTTTAAGAACAGGTCACCAGTTAAGGTACCAAACAGAAAACCAGTTTATCCCTTCAGTTCATGTGTCACAGTCAGAGAATTTACTCAGAAAGACACCAGATTAAAAGAGCCATCAATGTTCCAACATCTGCCTGGTGGCTAAAGGGAAGCAGAGTTCTGGGTCAGCACCAAGGCTGATGCTGTTTATCATCTTCACTGTCACCTGGGTGATGATACTGAACAGAGAAACAACAAATCTGAGGATTAAATTAGGGTCTAAACAGGTTAAATTATGGTCGAGGTGTTGACATGCCACACAGTAACTTTTGTGAAATAATCTTCAGGAACTTGGGATCTGGCCACCAGAAATCCCATCAAGTTTAACAAGATGTACAAAGACCTATTAGAACGGTGCCAGGAGAGGCTGGGAATGGTTTGGCTGCTCCTGGAGAGGACCTGGAGGTGACAGTGGATGTCAAGCCAAGTGTGAGCCAATGGTGTGCTCATGGCTACTGGGGCACATTCCACATCCCCTACTGCCTAAGAAAGGTGGCCAGCAGGTTGAAGAACCTCCCTATCCCTGTCTCCTCAGGCCAGTAGTGTCACACCTGGATGTCTGTCTGCAGCTTTGGGCCCCCCAGGTCAAGAGGATGTGCAGAAATGGGAAGGGAGGGTAGCAGAGGAATACTGGGATGGACAGGGACATAGAGCACAGCAACAACCTAGTGCATGGGAGGCCAAGGGGTGACTGAATAGCTGCTGAAACTGGAGCTGGAAAATAGACAAGGCCAAGGTTTTTGTGACAGTGACAGATGGTACAGTAACAGGCAATGGGCACAATGATCCATGGGGGCCTACAAGAGAGCTGGAGAGGGACTTTTCACAAGGGCATGGACAAGGGCATAGGACAAGGGGGAATGGCTTCAAAAGGAAGGAGAGCAGGTAAGATATTAAAAGGAAATTCTTACCTGTGAGGGCAGTGAGGCCCTGGCACAGGTTACCCAGAGAAGCTGTGGCTGCCCCATCCCTGGCAGTGTCCCAGGCCAGGTTGGACAAGGCTTGGAGTAACCTGGGCTGGTGGAAGGAGTCCCTGCCGGTGGTGGGGGGATGTTGGAACAAGATGGTCCTTAAGGTCACTTCCACCACAAACCTTTCTGTGATTCTCTGATTCTCTGTAGCCTGGGAGGTTCAAACTGGACATTAGAAAGAACTGCTGCTCTGGGAGGATCCTGCAGCACTGGAGGAGGTTCTGCAGAGGGGGACACTGAATGTTTGACCAGGTAAAATCACAGCAGACCTGATTTGATTGCTGGTTCAGTCCTGCTTTGAGTAGCAGGCAGGAGTTGATCCAACCAGCATTTCTATGACATAACCCAGATTGAAACCAGTGGTGTTATCAAAACCTTAACCTAGATGAGGTCAAACACAACTACATTCACACCCCAGGAAACAGGGAGGAAGATACACCTCCCCAGCTGCCTTGTCTTCTCCCAGCAAGCTCCTTGCCACCAGGGCACACCACTGCAGTGTGACACACCCCCCAATCACTGTCCTGTCCTCAGATCCCACCAGCAAACACGATGTGTCACGATGCCCCTTGAACAGGGAAGGCCAGGCTGTTGGAACCAAGGGCTTCGCGACAGATGGAGTGACATTTGCAATCGGGAAAAAAAACAAACTCACGCTGCCAAAATATTAATAAGGGGCTTTCTCAGAAATATTCTGCCACTGTCACAGCTCCATGTAAATTTGCCATGTAAATATGACTTCTTCCAAGGAAAAAGGCTTGGTTCAGCAGGCTTTCTGAGGACAGGGACCTCTCTGCACCTATTTTTTCTCTCCTGCCAAGTCATTTGCTTCCAGTAACAGATTTCTAGCACTGTGGCAATGTGTGGGTGCTACTCGTGGTGCCCCTGATGAGAGATCAGGGTTTGGGCAGGCTGGGCCACGATGCCCACTCAGCTGAGCTGGGCAGGGACAGGCTTGGCACCAAGGACACACAGAGAAATCCAACAGAGAACGGGTTCTTTTGGTTTGTTTTGGGTTTTTTGCACACTGTATCTCCCTCTGTGAATGCCTGTGACCTTACACAGTGAGAAAAACAATGGGAATTTCCTGATCTTTGATACCACCCAGTATTTTCCATGGCCTTAGAAATGCCTTTTATTTGCATTATTTAATTTTCTTCTAAAAACAGATACTCATAATCCTTTCAAACTCTGCACCTCTACAACATCAAAGCATTTCAGTGAATTTTTCAGCCCATTTATATGCCAGCTGCCTGGTGCTGGAGTCAGTTATGTGGTGGTGGCACTCCAAGCAGTAAAGATGCCCAGCCTCTCTGCAGTTCTCCTTGTGGTAATTACTGATTCCTGGGGAAACTGAGCCTCAAATACCAAATAAACTTTCTGTGATGCCCCACTGTTTTGCAGAAGGCAGTGGGACCAGTGTGCTTACTTTAAAAAGACACCCATTGTCCCTCCACTGAGGAACAGCTGAGACTTATTTTTAACTTCACACTTTTCTACACATCGTGACAAAAAGCTGAATAATTCTATTTTCATTTAGAAGATTACAAGAGAAAGAACTGGTCTGATACATTTCAGATTAGAGATTCTTCCCTGAGAACAGGGGCTGTTGCCTTGTGGTACCACAATAGAAATCTTCTTTTCCTCAGTGTCAGCTGGGCCAATATATTTTCAAGAACTGCTGAACGAAATGGAGAGTTCTCCAACATGATGCTCCTGGGAGCTTAGATTACTCTCCCTGTGTCAGTACTGGGATTAAGAAGTTGTGAAGGTAATCTGCATTATAGGAATATTACAATGATTGCTCTGAAGTGGAACAATATCACACATCTGTATTTGCATTCGCCAGCCTGAGACATACCTTTAGGAAGTCAGTTTCTGATGACATGTTTGGGCAAATGATGCCTTATCTGCATGTTTTTTTCGTGTATCATCCTGATCTGGGAACCTGGATGCCATAAGCAGAAAGCTATGTTAATTGTACAGGGTTTTAAGTCAGTGTAGTCCAAAACATGTCCCTCAAGACTCTCAGCCTCACAAAGTCTGCTCGAGAAGCTGGAGATGTTCTGTATCTGTTGGAGAAATCACATAAAGTATTTGTAGCAAGGAGCTCCAACAAAGATCATCTTGGCCTTATGGGTATTACATATTTCTGTTTCCTAAAAAAAAAAAAAATAACACTAAGTGTATGAACTGGTACTGTAAACACAAGCACAAATGAAAGAGTTCTACTGTTGCTGGACTCCCCCTCCCCCTCGATTTGGGCAGTCAGCAAAAATACTTTTTCAGTATTGAGTTACAGTAAAGAATTGTTGACCCTGGTGTAACTGAGAGAAAAGACAAAGTCAAGTCATTGGGGTTTGCTTCAGCTTGTGACATTTCAAATAAAGCCTCTAAATTTGTTTGGATCCTAAAAGTGAAAGCATAGAGAAAATATGTGTTACAAAAATACAAGCTTCACTCTAAAGTAATTTTTATGGAAATGCTCAAGTTAGTTAGTGTTATTTGCTTCTAATTTGGGCTTCATTCTCCATACTCTACGTTAACAAACTTAGATCACTTAATGCCAAGTGCCTTACACATTTCTCTTTAATTAAATTTCTCCAAAGAATCACATTACATGAGCATTTGCCAATACAAAAAGCACACTCAGAGATCCTGGGTAAAATCCAGGCTCTCCTGCAGCAATCAGTAAAATTCTCATTGAAGAAAGGACTCTACCCTACAGATCTTTGCTAGATATGGGCAATAAAAAATGATCTTGTCACTTAATATTTAAGTTCTTCAGTAGACCACTCTAAGAGCCTGAGCTCTGAATGAGCTCCACATTAGCAGTTACCACTTCCCTTACTAGATAAAAACAAGGTTATTCCAGAGTCAAACAATGTCTGGTTTCAGGTATGTTTGTAATAGCTGGAATATGCAGCAGATGCCAGTTTAGACAAGCTTCCAGCCTGTGGATGGAGGTAGGCACTCAGTCTGATAACCTGCAGCTTTGCTGGGGTTTGAGTACAGCATTGCTTGCACTGAGCTCTGTGAGAAACGTGAACCACTAGCATTTAGGGCTTCTCTTAATTGATCAGTAATAAGTTAGAGGTGATCAGCACATGAAAGTGGTGTAAAAATTGAGATTTTAAATAATCTTTAGGATTACTAATAGAAGATCAGGTGGAACAATTTACCTGTATGTAATTCTGAGCTATCTTTCATCTGTGTGAGATGAAGTGGGCTAGTTCTGCCCTTTTTTCTTCTCACGCAGGTTTTTTGCACCACTTTTTCTTCTGTAACTCAGCCATGCAGAGCTCTGGGGTTTGATGTTTGAGAAAAAAATAAATCAGGGCTGCTCTAGGCTGGCACTGGTCAGCAAGGGCAAGAGGAGGAGGGTTTGAGCTGGTGGCCCTTCCTGTCACAGCTCTGCAGGATGTCACCATCCTGCAGCTGAGGAAGGGCAGAGGTTGGCTGAGGGCTCATCTGCTTCAGTGCAAAGTTACTTTCCTAACTGGTATTTTTTCACAGCTACTAAGATGTTACCTAGTTACCAGCAAATCACAGCCTGGTAAGTGCTCAGAGAATCGAGGGGTTATTTACAACAAGTGACCCTAGATAAGCAGGGCTGGGGACACTTCAGCTGTCCAGCAACGGGGTGAGACTCACACAAAATATATGTGAAGTGTTAAGATGAAAACTGCAGTATGAAATTGATTACAATTACTCTTGACAACGCTAATTCTACTTCAAATCTCTTGAACTGGGTTAAAATGAAACTTCAGGCTCCCTCCAGCTGAAACCCAGCCTGAAGCTGTTGAAGCCTGCATGGTCCATCCCGTGCCGGATTTTCTCATTTGGGAGGAAGATCATTATTAACAGACCACGAGTGGGGTATTAAATAAAAATTAAAAAAAGGGAAAAAGTGAATTTACCCCATTCTGCAAACATCCATGCTTGTTTGTTTGCTTGCTTCACTTTTGAGAGGGATTGTCCAAAGTTTAGTTTCCTGACGGGGCTTAATCCTCCCGTTTTGTGGCTCTGGACCATCCATCCCTCCCGTCTCCCCCAGTGCTGGCTAAGCAGGGTTGCTAAGCGACATGTTCTTCTCTTCTGTACTTTAGCAGAGAGGAACAGATCAAAGACACCCACAGTCCTGAATTATTTTATAAATGAATTTAAAGAGACACTCTCCTGGGCTGTATTATGTGGAGGGAGAATAAAAGTTGCTGGATATACTGGGAGTATCTGGAGAATTAAACTGATGTTTTCTGGAAAATAAGAATGCTCCCATAAATGAGAGCTGTGTAGTATTTACCTTTTTTTCTTTTTTTTTTTTTTTTTGCTTTTTCAGAACTAGACTACAAGTTTTTTATGCTAATTAATGGTTCTAGTTTCATGGCAGTCGAGACATTGAACGCAGGCCAGGCTGCCTGTGTGTACAACTTTCAAAAGTCAGAGTTTCTGTCAGCAAGTGACAAGCTTGAGGGGGTTTTATGTATTTTCACCTTTTGCAAAAGAGCTGCCTTTATCGAAAAATATTTAATTCTTTCATTTTTAAATGTTTTCCTGACTGACGTAAGGCAAGAAAGTCACAGGGTAAAGTTCAAGTGATGTATCTTTAGAAGGATAAATGCAGATGAGGGAGTAATCTGTGTGGATCAGGCAGAAAAACCTACGACACCAACATCTCAGACCTTGCTGAAAGAATGAAAACCAAACGGATAACCTGTAATTACAAAGCCTGGGAATACACAAGTTTAAACGTTACCTTTTACAAGACAAGCACTTTCCTGGCATCAGCTCAGCTCTGCTGCTCTGTGCAAGCTGTGAGGTTTGTAGGAGCACGCTGGCAGGCGTTCGCTGAAACAGAAAAGGATGGAATTATCTGCCCTCGGATCTACTCAGTTTCAAATACCATCAACGTTGTAAAAGGAAAAAAAACAGCACTTGGTAACAAAAGCGCAAGAATTTTTCAGGACTTTCATTTTCAAAGATGCCACGGCTGGCACAGCCCTCAGAAAAAGGAGATGCACACAAACAACACGCTCGAAGCGTTACCCGGGCAAGCAGGACAGACCATTTATGTAGAAAGCAAAGCTCCCAGGTCAGATGGCTGCAAAACAATTGGATGCAAAACTCTGTCCATATGCAAAATCTCTTTGTTCTGTACCAGCCACCTGAGCAGCACAAACAAATCATGGAATCACAGAATGTGCCAAGTTGGAAGGGACCCACAAGGACCATCAAGTCCAACTCCTGGCCCTGCCCAGGACCATCCCCAAGAGTCACCCCCTGTGCCCCAGAGCATCATCCAACCCCTCCTGGAGCTCTGGCAGCCTTGGGGCTGTGCCCACTGCCCTGGGGAGCCTGGTCAGTGCCCACCACCCTCTGCGGGAAGAACCTTTCACTGAGATCCACCCTCAGCCTGCCCTGACACAACTCCAGCCATTCCCTCACTACGAGGGGAAGTGGAGGGGCAGACACTGATCTCTTCTCCGTGGGGACCAGTGACAGGACCTGAGGGAATGGAAGGTGGGAGGTGTACATAGACAATCTCACCTTCTTCCCCATGTGCCTGGTCACAGAGCAGAGCGATCTCCTCGCTCTCACCCTAGGCCAGTGATCTCACATCAAACTGAGGGTAGATTAGTGAAGCCTAACACACTCTAGGACTGTAAAGGGCTTAATCTCACATAAATTTTCACCAAAAATATCAGTGTTAGTATTTGTTTACATGCATTTTATTTTTCAATGAGAAAACAAGGCTCCCTTTTTTTCCTGCACCGATAAAAGTCTCTTCAATATTCTGATTGCTTAGGCTTGGCATGTAAAATCCACTGTACTACAGCTAACCTACATCCTTGTAAAAGCACGTATTTTAAACAGGGGTCAGCCAGCTTTTCCATTTCTGGGTATCAATTACACAGGCAAGATATGTGCTTTACTCTCAGTGACAGAGTGTTTTATGTATAAACATCTTGACCAGCACTATGTTGTCAGTGGATAGCAGATTTGGTGTGTTTTGGCTGAATTTCTGAAGGGGAAAACTGTGACTTGCACTCTAAATATTTTTCCTGGATAATGGATTCCTCAACACACTATGAGCATCTTGTACAGAATACAAGTAAACATTTGGGAAGGAATTTCATGCTTATGGCAGGTATTGACTTGCCAGCCTTGAAACTGAGCTCCCTGGGACCCATGGCATGAGCACAGCTCTGGCTCTGGGATTCCACAGGCTGATCATGTTCCCACCACTCCTGCTGCAATGGCGAGGGAAGAACCAGAGAATCCCAGAATGGATTGGTTCGGAAGGACCTTAAAATCATCCAGTACCATTCCCCTGCCATGGGCAGGAATACCTTAAACTATTCCAGGTTGCTCCAAGCCTCATCCAACCTGGCCTTGGACATTTCCAGGGATGGGGCTGGCACAGCTTCTCTAGGCAACCTGTGCCAGGGCCTCACTAGCCTGACAGGGAAAAATTTCATCCTAATATCCAATCTAAACCTACCCTCTGTCGGTTTGAAATCATTCCCCCTTGTCCTGTCACTCCAGGCCCTTGTAAATAGTCTCTCTCTACCTTTCTTGTTGGCTCCTTCAGGTCCTGGAAGGCCACAATTAGGTCAGCCCGAAGCCTTCTCTTCTGCAGGCTGAACAATCCCAACTCTCTGAGCCTTTCCTCACAGCAGAGCTGCTCCATCTCTCTGGTGTTCTTGGTGCCTCCTCTGGACTGGCTCCAACATGTCCTTCCTGCACGGGGCACACAGCAGGATCTGCATTTCTGGCAAGTTTATTCAAACATCCTGACCGTGCTGTGTCCGGGGACGCAGTTGGATCGAGACGGCATTTCACCATAAAGGCAAAATGTTCTGAAGTGGGGTTGTTGTAAGAATTTTGGTTAATTTCCATTAACAGTGGTCGAATTTTGGTTAATGAATGTAAGTAATTTTGAATTGCTGCTCCTCTTTCCTTACCCCCAGAATGCTGCGAGAGCCTCTGCTGCAGCTGGGTGGCTGGATCCCAGATGTGAGCAGCCAGGTCGGGGTTTGAGCCTAGGAACAGGAGATGATTCTTCTGACACGTGGGAGGGCAGTGAAGGCCTTTGAGAACATTAATAACATTGCTTCACGTTTCTACAGTGCTGTGCCTGCGCCTGCTTAAAGCTCAACATAGACTATGAGTAATTAGTGATCTGGATGTCTCTGAAATGATCAGCAGCAGCATTTAAATCATCATTAAAGCATAATTAGCAGCCCTTTGAACAGAACACTGTCGTTTCCAGCAGTCTAATTGGTGGCTCGTGGGCCAGTTCTGGACAACAGGAGGATTGTCTGCCTCTCCTCTCCTCTAACTGCACCAGCTCAAGGAGCACCCCCTCCCAGGAGTGGCAGGCGTGCCCATGGGATGGACATGGAGAGCCATTATGTGACGGGAAAGGCACAAAGTACCCCTTGTGTCCAGCCCACTGCTTTGAAAAGTCTGGATTTTGTGGACCTCATTCTAGCCTGTGTGCTGATTCAAGCAGGCGCGGCCCCACAACTTCATACTTTACAATTCAAATCAATTTATTTTGTTTTTATACTTGGATTTTAGACTCCGCAGCAAGAGCTGTAGGGATGAAATAAGGGCAGTACATGGTAAGAGAAATAACTGAGTGATCCACACCTCTGGGTGACGTGCTGGCAGACCATACTGGCGTGTGTTTGGGCAAGATGAAGAATTCAGTTGCTGTAGCAGACTGAGAGTGAAGGTCTGGCTCGGATGGTGTTCCCAAACCTGGCATCCCCACTGCACGTTTAGGTAGCTAAATCTGTCACTTCCATGCGTGAGATGCTTGTGTTAATTGCATAAACGCCAACAAAAATGACATGTTTTTAAAGTGTTGGAAGTGTAAATAGCTGCTCTTCTGAAATGGCCACAGTATATGTGTTTTAGCTCAGATGTGCTCTCACGATACCACCTGCAAATGCACCTCATCTATTACACTATCTAGCTGTTGTATACTATTAGTATCTCCGTTGTAGTGACCAGCTGTAGTATTCTATTAGTATCTGCTGGTAATACTACTGATGCTCCTGCAAAAAGCGCTGTAGAATGTACTTTAAATACTGGCTTTTTGTACGTCTCACACAACTATTCATCCCTCCAGGGGAACAGCATGCTACTGTTCCAGGTTTTCGAAGAACCAGCGCTGCTGCTCCCCACCAGCTCTCATTGCCTGCTTCATAATGACCTTATTATTTATGCTTTTCTTCTCTTGAAAATTCAAGTTTAGAACCGAAAATTTTCACGCTTTTGTTTCTTGCAGCTAATCAAAGGCAGCGAGTGGCCCTGATGTCATCTGTGTAGTGTGTGCCGCGGCCGAGCATGCACTGCCGTGAAAGCACTGCTTGTTCTCTGAAAGGAGGAATTCTTCCAGCCGGCGTCACGGCCCCCTCCTCCGCCTGCCTGCTCTGCCCGGCCGCTCCGGGGACTCGCACCCAGTCATTTCCTTGCCCTAAAAGTTTCCTGGAGCAACACTGTCATTTACCACACATGTGCCCAGGGCCGAGCTCCTCACAGATGATCAAAACATTCGAATTTGAGCGTAGCAGTGGCTCTACTAAATCTACTAAATCTTTTCTTTGGATTGGTAGTCCAGTAGTAGCCCATGCAGGGCATCATCTCCATGTGGGCTTCACAGCAGGCTATCAGAGAAGTTCTTGTCTCTTCTTTTGCTGTTCATGTAGCAAGTGACGTGCTTTCACATACATTTGGTCTACAAAAGATGTCAGTGTTGGTCTGGCATGTTTTGCTACTATTTGAATAAAGAAATTATTTGGAAAGCAGCAGATGCCGTCAGAAAAGAGGGAAAGAGGAAACAAAAATAGACTCAAAGAGGAGAAGAGAAAAAGGAAGCTCAGGGGAGACCTTATTGCTCTCTACAACTACCAGAAAGGAGGTTGTGACGAGGTAGGAGTCAGGCTCTTCTTCCAGGTGACAAACAATAGGTCAAGGGGAAATGGCCTGAAGTTGTGCCAAGAATGGTTCGAGCTGGATGTTGGGAAAAAATTCATCACTGAAAGAGTAGTGAAGCATTGGAACAGGCTCTCCAGGGAATGGTGGAGTCACTACCCCTGGAAGTGTTCTAAAAAACCCATGCAGATGTGGCACGGTGTGATATGGTTTAGCGACCATAGTGGGATTTGGTTGAAGGTTGAGCTTGGTGATCTTGAAGGTGTTTTCCAACCTTGATGATTCTCTGATATTAATGGGTCAACTGGCCCAAGGAAATAGAAGTGCAACTCAGCAATGGTTGTCAACCAGCAGTCCTGTAAAACCCACCCAAGAAGATAATGCAGCTCCTCATGATCCTGCTCCTGTGGTGTTCCACCTTCATTCCCTCTCTCTGCATTCCCCATTCCATATAAGAAACGTGTATTGCTGCCCAGTTCATTCAAATGCAAGGCTGTCTAAATCGGCTTTTTTCAAGCACGTAAAATATGCGTTATGGCAGGAGGAACAAGAGACCAGGTACTCAAAAACATGCTGTGGGGTTTGTCAAAGCCACAGCTCAGAAAAGGAGCCCCAGGGGAGTTGATCACTAGTGTTTTCCACAGGTAATTGTTAACAACACTCAGATAAAAGTCTGTCTGTGGGATAATGGGCAACAGACCAAAAGCAGGCTATGAGCTGGAACAGAAGAAAGAATTACAAGATGCTCACAGCCAAATTAAGATGCCAAAAGAAATTCCCAAATAATATTAAGACACTTAAAAAAGAGTCTTTGTTCCTGTGATGGTGTCTTTGCTGGGCTCCTGCCCTCATGCCAGCCCTTTGGATCAACCTCCTTTAAGGAAAGCATACAGAAAACACAGAATGCACAAGAACTCAGGAGGATTTAGCAATTTTGGGAAGGACTAACAGTTCTTAAAACCCTCATTGCAATTAACAAAGGGCCAGGAATGTGAGAACATCTCTAAAGAATTAATCAGGAATCAACAGCAGTTCATCTTGACAGCAAAGGCGGATGGATGAAATCAAACAGCTCCCCCCAAAATGGCTGTTGAGTAAGAGTGAAAAACATAATGAGGAGGAACATGCTTTGGATAAATATACACTTTTTTAAGGTATATCAAAAAGCAAATGCCAGTGGGAAGGGAAAAAACAAAAAAAGAAAAGCTTTTTCCTGCCTGGTCGCCACTGGGCACATCCTTGCCTGCAAAGGCAGGGAGAGCCGAGTTCCCACGTGCCAGGACAGCAGGCCTGGCTTAGAAGGGCACAGGAGGAGTGGGATTGATTCTCAACTCTCACCAGACACTGGTACAAGAGAATGAGACAACAAAACCTTCAGTGGACTGCTGGAGCGTGTCCAGAGAAGGGCAGTGGAGCTGGGGAAGGGTCTGGAGCACCAAGAGCAGCTGAGGGACCTGGGGGGGCTCAGCCTGGAGAAAAGGAGGGTCAGGGGGGATCTTCTGGCTCTCTGCAAGTCCCTGACAGGAGGGGGGAGCCAGGGGGAAGTCGGGCTCTGCTCCCTGGAAACAAGGGACAGGACTAGGGGAAATGGCCTCAAGTTGCACCAGGGGAGGTTCAAGTTGGATATTAGGAAAAATGTCTTCACTGAAAGGGTGGTCAGGCATTGAAACAGGCTGTGGTAGGGTCAACAAACTCTGGAAGTGTTCAAAGAACCTGCAGATGTGGCACTCAGAGACACGGTTCAGTGGTGGATTTGGCAGTTCTAGGTCACTGGTTGGACTCGATGATCTCACAAGGACTTGTGCATCTCCTACAGCCCTTGCTAAGAGTCCTCAGAGTTAAACCAGGGGCTTAAGTTGGAAGAGATGGAGAGCTCGAGAAGGGCACCAATTCTACACAGCCGATGCCAGGGCAGAACTGAAAAACAAATGAAGATGCTGCAAATGGATCCATCACCAAAGCTCACCGTGGTCAGTGAGGAAGCACAGAGGAACACTCCACTGCCCAGCTCCAGGACATGCAGAAGCTCCATGCTTCCAGAGAAAAGGGCTCATCCCAGCGAGAAGGTGCAAGTTGTACTCAGCAGCTATCAGGGAAAATAGTTCCTCATAATTTTATGTTATTGTTATGGCAGAAGTTAAGGTGGAAATTTTAAATTTTAACTTCAATTTTAAATTAAATTGAAACGTTAGAGCTGAGGAATGTCTAATGGGTGAGAGCAGATCAGCTGACGCTAAAGACTTCCAGCAAAGTCTTCTTTGCAAAGAGAAAGTTTTACAAGAGAAGCCGTGAGAGTTGATATTACCCAGCTGTTACTGAAAGAATCCTATTATTTCTTGAAGACTAGGAAACAATGCAACTGCTAGCAATAAATGTGTTTAAGGTGACCAATCACCTATGGGCTTCTGCAATCTGATGTCTTGCAGAAAGCTGAAAAAGGGGTAAGTTCCAGAAATAGGCTCCAAGTCCCCAGAGAGCTGATGCTGATGGAGAGACCGGTAAATATTTAAATGACTCATTGAGGTGCCTTCTACATGCACATTTTTTTGTCCTAAGAGGAAAATGTTCTATTCTAAGTATCATAGCTATTTTTTAAAAAGTTATTGTATGATAAAGTGAGATGGTTGATATTTTGGAGAGATACCTGCACATGGAAATTCTCCTTCTATAAATTTTGGGTGATGGCATATAGTTTAGTTGCAACAACCTAAGAGACAAGAAAGAGATGTCTCACATGGTAGCAAATTATACAAAATGATGATACAAAATCAGAGCAAAACTGCAACAAGTGACAAATTTTGTCCACAGTATTTTTTTTTTTAAGGCTAAGCAATTTTTCTTCAATTTGTTTTGTTTTTTGCAATTATTTTTGACTAAGTGGCAGGAGTGCCTAAAACTTTGAGCACTGAAGTAGCAAAACAGGGAAGCACCCTGCCCACAGGGTGAGCCCATGGTCACTCACAGACCTTGCAGTAAGGAGAAGGCTGGGAGCTCCTCTCCTACAGCAGCAAGAACTGGGAAATTCTGGGGGAGCAGCTCCAGAGCAGGACACACCAGGGTGAGAAAAGCAGAGAAATATTACAGGAAATCATGTAAAACCAGTGTTTCCCGTGGATAATACATGTATCTATAACACCCAGGCAGAAGTACCTTTGAGGTCCCAGTAGCTGTTCCACAGTCCATGTCCATGTTCATCTCGCTATGGGACTGAGTTTCTTTCATTAACAGAGGAACCAACTGATAACATTCAACTCTGCTCTTGCCCTGACATGGTTATTCGTTAGTTCTTCCTAATGACTGTTCAGTTCCTTCCTTCTAGGGAGCCACTCCTAATTCTCTTCTGTTCAGGTCGGATAATGAGTCACTAATACCAACTGCTATTAACCCTTCCCTTACACAACCAACATCTGGGAAAAGTGGAATATGTTGTGTCTCGGTGCTGAGGAGGAAGATTGATGATTCCTGCAAGCTTTCTGCTGCTGGTTGATGAAAAAACACCTTGTTTGCCTTGTGCCTTTGATTAATTGTTGTCTAAGTTTAGCTTAGTCTACCTGCTTTCCCGATTATTTTTTTTTTCCCATAAATTTCACTTCTTCTCTGTTGTCTTATTGTCTGGTCAAAGTTTTACTTTGTGTCAAATAACTTCTGGAAGCACCTTGTTTCCCTTCATGCTTTTCCTCTCTCTACTCTTGCCTCTGGGGAGGGAGGGTCGTGTTTGTGGCAGGGCAGTTCCCCTGTACCTTCCTGACTCCATGGGAAGTGTCAGGATGGTGGTAACAGCCAGGCTCCTGCTGCCACATGCTCTGGACTAGTTTCCTTCTTAAAAAAAGAACAAAAAACCCCCAGACAAACAAACAAACCACAAACAAAAGGCAAAAAAACCCACAAGTAAATTTATCATCTTTTATTTATAGATGATTTGCCATTCCTAAGACTACCGAACCTAAAGTTCCTGGGAGAGAATTAACGACAGGAATTGACTCAGCTATTGCTCACCTACAACTTAGGGAATGACCTGTTTGTGATCAACCTTTGCAGTTACAGCATTGAATATGTATAGGCCTGTTGGATCATCTGCTTTTTAGGAACCCCACGTATGGCAGTACTTGCTATTTTGACCAAATTTTGGTGATTTGGGGGATATCTGGAATTCTAAAGTTCTTTATCCTTGAGCCACTTTCCTTCTATTGGCACTGTTGACTTACCACCATGTTTTGTGTGTCCTTCAAAGTGTTCTACAGTGTTTTATTATTTTGATGTTATCATAACATGCTTATTCTTACGGGATAATCTCAGAATTCTAAGGCAACAGTAGTTTTGAAAGAGATCAGACTATTTACATAGGAAACCACACTCTCAGATTGCTGCAAGAAGAGATTTCTAAGAAAAACATGCACTTCTCGTGATTACTGCCATAGCTTTTTCAGTGTTCTTTATTCCACCATCCTGATGCTGCACCAGTCGGCCTTGGATACACATCCCTGGCGCCTGTGAGGGAGCCAGCCCACTCCTGCTGCAACAGCTATTCCCTGCTGGGAATATTTACTGTGGGTGCCAATCCAGCCTGACTGAAACCTCATTAACAATATGCTTTTTCCTGATTAATAAAATATTAATGTGAACATACAGCATCAGCAGCTTGACATTTTCTGTAGTTTTCCAACACCTGCACGGCACAGAACGGCTCTGGCGCTGTGATATCGCTGCAGTGATAAACTTGCAGGCAACTTCTGAAGCCTGGGGACAGTCCTCATCTTGGCCTTTTAAAAAATAATTTCATCTGGTAGAGCTGAGGACAGATAACTCCTCACTGCCTGTGCAGCAAAGAGCAGGTTTCTTGCCCAATAATCAATATTTATGCTCATTTTCAGGTTTCTTCCCCAACAACTGATACTTAGGCTTGTTTACCAGTGGTGGCAGCAGTTTGGCTGCCCTGTGGATGCAGGTCTCAAGGTGCAGTTGCTTTAAACCTGTCCAAGGTGGAAAGGCCATCAAAATCCTTCAGGAAGAGGTGGTTGTCCCTCTCTACTCTGTGCTGGTGTGGCCCCACCTCAAGTCTTGCATGCAGTTTTAGGTGCCACAATGCAAGAAGGATCTAAAGCTATTAAAGAGTGTCCAAAGAAGGGGTATGAAGGTGGTGAAGGGGCCATATGAGGAGTGGCTGAGGTCTCTTGGTCAGTTCAGCTGGAGGGGGCTCATCAGACCTCACCAGGGTCTGCTGATTCCTCCTGGGGTGCAGAGGAGGGGCAGCTCTGATCTCTGCTCTGTGTGAATCACAGGGAACTGATGGAGTTGTGTCAGGGCAGGGTTAGGTTGGGTATTACAAAAGGTTCTTCCCCCAGAGGGTGGTGGGCACTGAGCAGGCTCCCCAGGGCAGTGGGCACAGCCCCAAGGCTGCCAGAGCTCCAGGAGGGTCTGGGCAATGGGACAGGGACAGGGTGGGATTGTTGGGTTGTCCTGTGCAAGGCCGTGCGCTGGACTGGATGATCCTTGTGAGTCCCTTCCAGCCCAGCACACTGTACGATGTGGAAGCTTTACGAGCAGCAGCAGTGCCTGAGCCGGCCCGGCCCTGCCAGGGCTCATGGCCGGCTCTGGGCATGAGCCCCCCAGACCCATGAGCCCCCCAGACCCCTGACCCGGCCCGGGCTCTCCCGCTGCCCCGCCACGGCCGGAGAACTCCGAGCAGCAAGTGCTGGGGCTGCCGGCTGGGAACGCCCGGGGGCCGCGGGAACGTCCCGGGCTGGGCTGGGGCTACTCCAGCTCCTGTCCCCGGGGCTCTCCCGGGCTCCTGACCTCGGTGCTGCCCCTGGTGCTGCCGCAGGCTCCTGACCTCGGTGCCTCTCTTCTCCTGCCCCCGGGGCTGCCCCAGGCTCCTCTCTGACCGCCGGCTCCTGCTCCTCTCCTGCCCCAGGCTCCTGACCTCGGTGCTGCCCCAGCTCTTGCCCAGCTCCTGCCCCCCATGCTACCCCTCTCCTGCCCCCTCTCCTGCCCTCGGCTCTGCCCCAGCTCTTCCCCCTCTCCTGACCCCCATGCTACCCCAGGTTCCTGCCCCCTCTCCTGCCCCCGGTGCTGCCCCAGGCTCCTGCCCCCCATGCAGCCCACTCTCCTGCCCCCCACGCAGCCCCCTCTCCCGCCCCCAATGCAGCCCCCATTCCTGCCCCCCATGCTGCCCCCCATGCAGCCCCCTCTCCTGCC
>JAWWTY010000022.1:20690128-20742799 GCA_035222235.1 Margarornis squamiger | reverse complement strand
CGGCCCGAGCCCAGACCCCGCTGCCGCCGCCGCCGCCGCCGCCACCGCCGGGCCCCCGCTCGCCCGCCCGCCGCCGCCGCCCGGTCCTCACCATGGGAGTGCAGGGATTCCAGGACTACATCGAGAAGCACTGCCCCAGCGCCGTGGTGCCCGTCGAGCTGCAGAAGCTGGCGCGGGGCAGCCTCGTGGGTGGGGGCCGCCAGCGGCCCCCCCAGACCCCGCTGCGCCTCCTCATCGACGCCGACAACTGCCTGCACCGGCTCTACGGCGGCTTCTACACGGACTGGGTGAGCGGCGGGCAGTGGAACCACATGCTGGGCTACCTGGCGGCCCTGGCCAAGGCCTGCTTCAACGGGAACATCGAGCTCTTCGTCTTCTTCAACGGCGCGCTGGAGAAGGCCCGGCTGCACGAGTGGGTGAAGCGCCAGGGCAACGAGCGCCAGACGGCGCAGCAGATCGTCAGCCACGTCCAGAACAAGGGCACCCCGCCGCCCAAGGTCTGGTTCCTGCCGCCCGTCTGCATGGCGCACTGCATCCGCCTGGCCCTCATCCGCTTCCACATCAAGGTGAGGAGGGGCCCGGCGCCCCCTGCCCTGCCCGGCCCGGCCCGGCCCGCCCTGCCCCGGGCCCGGCGTGCGGCCCGCCCGGCCCTCTGTGCCGTGTAATGGGGGGCACCCTCAGCACCCTCACCGCTCCCCTCCGCCCCTCACGATGCCCCCCGGCCCCGCGGGGGCGGCACAGCCTGGGCCGGCCCCAGTCCCCGGGGCATTTCGGCTCCTTTCCCTGCCGGCAGCGCCCGCGGCCCGGCCCGGCCCGGCTGCAAGGGCGGCTTCTGCCTCCATGTTCTTTCGCTCCGATCGACTCAAAATGTCCCTGCTCGCCTTGTGGGCTGTGGTACCGCAGGGCGAGAGCGGGTGGGCGAAAAGCATCCCCTGGAGTTAATTACTGAGGGAAGGGGAGGTGCTGGTGGGGGGAAATAATTAATCAGTTTAGTTCTCGCGCAGGGTGGATCTGCAACAAGTTCCCGACTGAGGCGAGTGGTTTAAACTTGGGCTGGAGGGGAAATGGCTCGCTGCAGAAATCACAGAGCTGCAGTTTCGGCTTTATGGAGGGTTTTGGGGTTGTGTTTTTTTTTTTGTGTTGGGCTCAGTGTTTTCCCAGTATCAACAAGCGTTTAAAAATGAGCGTTGGAATAACTCTCACCTTACTCCGTAACAGCAACACTTGCAGTTCGTGCAGTCAGCAGCGCCGAGCTGACAGTCCTTCCT
Organism: Margarornis squamiger; assembly: GCA_035222235.1. Classification (NCBI taxonomy): domain Eukaryota; kingdom Metazoa; phylum Chordata; class Aves; order Passeriformes; family Furnariidae; genus Margarornis; species Margarornis squamiger. Next base: position 20,741,531 of record JAWWTY010000022.1, on the reverse strand, counting down.
TTAAACCCCTTATTTTGAGGGGCAGCCTCGGTTTTTGCGGCCCCACAAAGAGCCCCTGGCACCGGATCCGGGCTCCATGGCCGTCTTGCAGTCGAAGGCCGCGATTTCAAAGGTTGCAGGATATGACCACGTCGCATCTCTCCGCACGGCGTTCCTGATTTACGATGGTCTCTGTTCAGCCCGGCGATTGTGTATCTTGAAACACAAGACGCTGGAAAAACAAGCCCGAGGATGAAGCTGCAGTTTTAGGAGTTGCCTGCTCGCCTCCCCGCTGGGGAGGGAAGAGCAGCGGGAGGGAAGCACATACTCGTAGGCTTTATTATCCTAAATTACTTTTGTGTGTAGAAAAATATTATGTAACCTTCGGAGTTGCACGCTCGATCACTGGCAGCAGCCTAATGCTCTTTGGCCTTTTGCCGGATTAGAAACATTCTGGCCGGGCTGCAGCCCTGGGGTACAGCTGCCTCTCTGCAAGTTGCTCACCCCAAAGGTGACTTTGGGTGAAGTTTCTCCAAGTTCTGCCAACGGGGCGGGAGCTGCTGCTGCTGCTGCTCCCTCGTAGTGGCCTGCTCGCTGGGCCAGGCCCATCCATGGAGGAACTGGGAGCTGGAGTGCAGCCACGGCGGCCGGCAGCGGGTGTTGGGCAGTGGAAGTCCCACCCTGTGGCCGGGATTGGGTCCCCGTGCTGGGCAAAGCGCGTGCGGAACCAACTGGAAGCGGAGGCGAAGCTCCTTCTTGCAGAGCTCTGCCAAGCGTGATGTCTTGGGCTTGGCCTTGGTTAAAGTGAGGAGGTTGTGGCCGTGTCTGCTGCAGTCCTGTGTTTTCCTGGTCGGCTTAGAAGCAGAGTTGTGTTGCTTGTTTTTGATGGTGAGGATTTGCAGCGGAGCAAAAAGATCCTCTCGTGAGATTTTTGGGATTTTTTGTAGCCAGGAAATAACTTTTGTTCTTCAAGCAAAAAGTTTTAGGGCCTGTGCAGTGAAGGTCTTTACCTTGATCTGTTTGTGGGTGCATTATAAATCTTCCTTAATTTGTTATTGAGACTTAGAGATCATTAGTAAAAGCGATGAATGGGGTAAAATAAGAAGGTTTTTTTCTTTTAATGTATTAAAGTGGAGCCTTTGGTTTAATGCAACCCTAAAATGTGTAGTACCCTACAGGAATTCAGCTGTTTTGATATCAGTGGGAATGTGGTGTTTGTAATAGTTCTGTAGCATGTTGAACTGGCTGTTAGTTTGTTAAAACACTTTCTGTCTCAGCCCTGGCTCAGGTACCATACATCCAATCCAAGTTGCCACATTTGACAGCAGTGTCACCTGTAGCACTTTGTTTGCTTTCAAGCTTAGCTGCAGCATTAGCTCCTTGATGGTTTCTTGGTTACAGGCCTTATTCCTAATCTTTGGAAGCAGCTCTAGGAGTGTGAGTACACACATACCCAGTCCCTTTTCTGTCATTAGAAAAATACCGAAAACTCCCAAAATCCCAATAAATACAACATCCAGGTTTGATGGGGAGGGTTTTGGGGGTGGGTATTTGTGTCGGGTTAGCCCTGGGAGTTGGCAGCTCATTACTGAGTACTGAGGGCATGGGGGGAGTTTGTGGCTGTTCACACCACTGAGCCACCACCATGCATGTCCAAACTGGGCTGGTTCTCTGCACTGCTCAGCTGTCCTGGCGATGGGAAGGGTATCAGCAATTCCTGTTTGATGCCTCGTTTTTTTCAGTTATTGAGAAACTGTGGATAAATCTGGTTTTAATGGATTCATTTTCAGGTTAGGAAGGATATTGCATGATTATAGTGGTCACATGCATAATACTCATCAAAGTTACTGCTGAGCTTAAATCACGTTCCTTCTCTGCTTTACTTCTTCTCTGATATGATTTATTGTCTTTCTAAATCTGCTTTGTTGCATATATCTTTCTTTCTCTAAACCTTCCTCCAGTTTTATTCTTGCTCTCACTTGGGCATAGCCCTCCTGATGGGCAAAGAGCAAATGCATCTCAAAGGGGTGATTTTTATTTGCATGGGTGATATTTTAGATTTACATATACATAAGGCAGTTGTTAAGCTGTAGAGTTTTCTTGCTTTGTTTTGAGAAGTTGGGTTTGAGAATACTGATTGACTTTAAATATGAAACTGATTTTCATATTTTTAGGAAGCATTTGTGTCTTGACTAGAAGGTTTCTGTGTGAAGCTAGGAACTGGCTATGAATTTAATCTATTTTGGTAATTAGAGTGGAGAAAAAGAGTAATGTCTTCCATCCAGAACAATTATAAATCACTCACAGATGGTTTCAGCAGGATGTAAAAATAACAGGTTCCTCTAGGTTATAACAAATATCCTGCAGGTTCTTAGCTTCATTGTGACCTGGTATTCTTCATTTTTTGGGAAATAATTCTTAAAAGAAACTTTTATGTGAAGTAGGTTTGCTAAAATTTAAATATTTAGGCAATGGAGATCTTAATGTCTTTAATACTTTGGCAGGGAGACTGTTTTGTTCTCAGTACCTAAAGGTGTTTGTGCCCATTTACCCAGGCAGGATTCTCTTTTTCTGAGCCAGCACCGTTAATGTTTACACAAGATTTAGACTTGAAAATGATTCCGAACTCCTGGCTGTGCTTTCCCCCACGTCCCCCCTCCCTGGATTGGTTTGAAGCTGCACATTGCCTTAGTATCTCTGTTTGTGAGAGCCGTGAGATACTTCTCTGACTCTCATCTTGGTAGAGTTTTACATTGTGGGTTAACTGTACTTTGGTAAATACAGCTCCTTTCCCTGTGATGGTTCAGTTATTTGAACATGGATTCTAGTATTCCCTGAACACCCAGCAGCTTCGTGCTGTGTCAGAGAGCTCTGTGAAATGGGGAGGGACCTGGAGGCTGTGGAGGTAGAGGAAATAGCTCACAGGAGATCAGAGCAGGCACACTGAGCTTCCTCTTGCTTATCTGCACACCCATGTCACACCTAGTGCTGCAGAAGGAGTTCTCACTTGGTTTTTTATAGTTCAGAGGCGCTTGTGCATGCAGAGAGATTGGGTTTAGTTTTATTAGTATAATTTAAAGCTATCTACCCTTAATTAAAAAACATCAATGGGATTTTTCTCCTTTAAAACCTGTGAAGACTAGGGGCTGGAGGTGGAGCGTAGCATAAGTTGCCCTCGTTTAGTTAGGAACTGTGTAAATCTGATGTCTTTAAATTCTTCCAAAGATGTGTATGGTTTCTCTCACACCTTATGCTGGAGGACAGCATCACTGTTGGAAAATGAGTACCTGTGTTTTTCTCATGAGCAAAGTAGATTTCAAAAACACTCCCATCAAGGAAGTTTCTGAAGAAGTACATTTTCTGAAGACTACAGGGTGGTAGGATTATGAGGAGGGAGAGCTCAGTGAGCTGGTGTTTGATCAGGAATATCACAGGTGAAGCGCTGGCTGTTCTGCTGCTCAGGATTTGGCTTGGAAGGAAACATCTCATGAAGGTACATGGGAGAAGCAACTTTTGACATACCTCCCTGGTATACCATAATTCAGCATTAGGTTCAGCAAGTGCAAGGCATGAGTAGAAGAGGAAGGGTCTCCAAATTTGCTGTGGATGACTAAAGGGCTGCTGGGGTGGGCTGTGGAGTATGGGACCCTCTCTCCTGTTCTGCAGAGGAAATAAATGGCCTCACTGGCACGGAGGCTGCATTTATTCATGCATGCTGTGGAGACTGAGGCTAATAGTTTTGTACTAGTCTATTTTGGGATAGCTTGCTATCTACATTGTTGTTAGAATGGAATACTCAGTGAGGGGAGGTTGTACCAACACCCAGCTTGCAAAAGGGTTTCCAAATCACTGGATGTGTGTTATGTATGTGGATGGTGGAAGCATTAAGGATCCAAAGCCCTCAGCTGGCTGTGGTTGTGCATGTGCACAGTGGAGTTGTAGCAGTTTCTGACGGCGTATGGGAACGCAGGACTGCAGGGACTGACCTCTCCTTGTGGGGTTTTTGGTTTCAGTGTAACCTTTTTGATAAGAAAGGGTTGCTTTTATATTTCCAACATTAGGAATTGGCCCATGTCTCCCTGCACAACATGTCTGTTCGAGTCATCTGATTGCCGTAGCCTAAAATATGTGCTTTGCTAGGCAACGGGATTGGAGAGGTGAAGTTTGGGCTATAAACTCAAAGCACTTTGCACCATCAGACACAGCTGTGCATAAAGGGGTAGGCTGAAAGTGGAAAGAGGAAGAAAAAAGTTGGTTTAACAGAGCAAGGTGGGCATTTGAAAGGTCAAGAAAGTTACCTCTGTTCTTCTGGGGTTGTGTTTGGCTCTTTTAAAAGGGGGCCAAAAACTTCAGAAGGAATGATGGGTTTGCTTGCTCATGGAGGGCACCTTGGTGTGCTGAGCTGCTGGAGTACCCACAGCTTCAAGGCTTTCCCCATGAGTGGGACAGACAGTGGTACAGTAACATCTTTAGAGTTTGAGTGTTTCTGTTAATAAACAGTTCCTTCAGATGAGTTCAGCAGTACAGAACCCACTGCAGCCTGGGGGCTTCCAGGAGTGCGTGCTGTGCTTCCAGGCACTCCCTACGTCCTGTCCATGTGTGCTGCGTCACTGGGGTGGTTTCATTACTTCCAATATATCTCGAGTGTCTTAAATGCACATGTATAGTTTCAGAAAGACCCACTATTTCGTAATAGTTGTGATAAATCAGTGCTGCCATTTACACTGGAGCTAATTGCTCTGTCTTCCACTATAGGTTGCACAGAGCATTGAGGATCATCATCAAGAAGTAATTGCTTTCTGCAGAGAAAAAGGTTTCCATGGTTTGGTTGCATATGACTCCGATTATGCATTGTGCAACATCCCTTACTATTTCAGTGCCCATGCCCTAAAACTGAGCCGGAATGGGAAAAGCCTCACAACAAGCCAATACCTAATGCATGAAGTTGCCAAGCAACTGGACCTGAATCCAAATCGTTTTCCTATTTTTGCTGCTCTTTTAGGTAAGTGAAGATGCTGCTAGTCAGCCTTACGATTTCAGTGAACATTAACTGCTTTAAAATAACATGTGTGTACTTTGACAAAAGCACCTGGGGAAAGGCACCCCTTTGTTTCAGACATTCCTGCTGTGGACGGGATGTGTGTTTATGAGGTCAGACATGCCCAATTTGTAGAGACCTGTGAGCAATGCAAATTGTGGCTGTCTAGAAAGAAGAGTTGAAAGTAGGGATTGGGCAGAGCTCTGCCTGGCCAGAATGTTCTCTGTGGGTGGAGGGGGGAATCAGGACAGTTGTGGTTCTACTAGTTTGGGTCCTTTATAGTATATAAGGTCTAGTTTCAATGATACACTTTCCAGACTGGAAGCATACTTGTGTCCTGAATTCTACCTAAAAATAACACCTATGAGTGAAGGTGTTTGGATTGCAGGGGCTCTTTTTTCCCCTCAGAAATGAGTATTGGACAAATATGGCAGCACATCAGCTGCATCAGAAATGTATTGTACTGTATAATTGAGTGGAACTCCACATCTCTGAAAACGGGTGACTGCCATCAGACCATTCCACTGGTTTTGTCTGGATACTTTGTTAGCCCTCCTGCTTGTCATGCTCAGTGGTGTGGGATCTGTAAGGAGCAGAGGTGGGAATGTCTCCAGTTTCACATTTCTGCTTAAATGGAACAGTTTTAACACACTCTATTTCCATAGCAGTGGTAGAGAATAACTGTCTTACTCTCTCAGATGGAAGAGTGAATTAATTACTGACGAAGTTGACTCCAATGAATAAGATTTATTTGGAACAGCATTCTAACTGCGTTTTGGGAGCAGCCATGTTCTTGATCTTGTCACACTGTGCAAACAAATTAAGAAAACTGGATTTTTTGTTTGTTTGTTTTCTTACTGACTTTGTGTTTCAGTATTGGTACATGATAGAGGAATAAAACTTCTCCTTTGAAAGCTATGATGGAGAAAGGCTATGTGTTACTCCTTTAAAAGACTAATACTTTAGTAGTCTTTAATACTGTTTCCAGTCCAGGCAGGCATCTTCCATGTTAAGAGGGAAAGAACCAATGGATCTTGCAATAGAAAGCCACAAGTATTTGAGTAGTTGGAGTTGCTTTTGTCAGTGTGTGTTTGTCCTGCCTGCACAGGTGTAGGGAGGGCAGGCAGAGGGTTGGCTGAGCTGCCATTGCAGGAATTGCATGACAGACTACTATTGCTTGGCTTTGTTTTGCAGTCTATAAATAAGTTGGTGCATGCCAGGTCAGTGAGTAAGAATTACTGCTGGAAAAGCAGTTTCCCAGTTGCAGATATGTTTTTTGGAATTCATGGAAAGTACATGGGAACGGCATGGCTCTAGTTCATCACACAGTTCCAGCTGCATGGCCTGCTGAGGCTTTGCTTGGTTATATCCAGCAGTAGGTGAGAAAAGTTCTGGTAAAGTTTCTGAAGGGTTTGCAGTTTTACTCAAGAAGCTCTTGAATGTTTTTCTCTCTTGCTGTCTTACAGGACCAAATATTTTTCAGCTTGCTCTTAAGAGAAGGAAATTTGAGGTCATTTCACATGCTTGATAGAGAGAGATTTGGTAGCTTTTTCCACCCCGCTCTCCCAAATTGGTACAAAGGTTAAAAAAACCCATTTCAGCTACAAGTTTAGTTCTGGGTATTCCTTTGCATTTCTTGTGTGTGTGTATTCAGTATGAGTAAGCAGAATAAAGTTCATGGAAGTCAGGGTTAGAACAGAAGATACTCTGAAGATCTTCCTGCACTCGGGGCTTTGTGTTATTTTTATATGAGTGAATTTTAGGAGCCCTAGGTATTTGGGATAGGAAGTGGTTATATAAGCTGACAACAAACAGATCCAGTTTGACTTAAAGTACTGACAACATGTTTTTACTTTTGCAACCTTGGTAATATAGTAACTTCTTATTTTTTTAAAGTAAAATACTAAGTGTGTATACGCGTATAGTTGTGTACAGCATGCAATATATTTAAATTAGGGTAACTTATTCAGATCCATTTTTTTTATATTATTTTTTATTGAATATCTAAGGGCTTGTCTGGCTTCACAGATTATTCTGCTCTTGCTCCTGTGGCCTCTTTGGGTATTTTTGGTCCTGATAAGTAGAATAAAGAAAATCACATTGGGAACGAGTGAGTGAGTGTGTTTTTGGTGACATGGGAAGGCACATGAATTTTTTGCTGGGTACAGCAGTGTAACTCCCTGTGCTAGTACTTCATGTAGGAATAAAATAATGTATTCTGAAATAATTGCAGTTAAGCTGCTACTTTAATGTTTGCAAATTTCAGAAGGCCTAAACTGTCACAACAGCTGAGATATCCATATTCAATTTCAGGGCTGCAGATCTGCTTCCCTGTATCCAGAAACCTCACATTTCTTTGTGCTCAGACACTTTCTTGTCATTAACTCCAAGGGTCAGTTTGGGGATGCTGAAAGAGGAAAAACATCCTGAAAGTTTCAGCCTCACACTGAGCAGTTGGAGAAGCCTGAGGAACAACACTGACCTGGGCAGTTTAAAAAGTGTTCTCAATGGCAAATGATTTGGGATTGAGTTCTGTTCAGAGATCAAGTCTCTATTGAAGTATTACAGCAAAATATTTTTCTGACTGTACCAACTAGGCAAACTTCTAAAGGTTGCTTTCTGAGGAGGTTCTGTACACTGTGATTGGTTTCTTTGGTTTATAGTTTTTTTTCTTCTTCCAGCTTTTTATGCAGAAGGGTTTTGTAGTTATAGCTTTATAATATAAGGAGTATTCTTGCCATGGGTGGATAAAATGTGGCCTGGATACTGTATTCTCTAAGAGTGTGCTCTTAAAAAGTTCTGTTCTGATTGCTGCTGATGTAAACAGGGAGTTGATTTGGGTTCTTTTGTAAATTTGGATTCAAATACTTCAGAATAATTTAAAAAAAGAAAAGGAGCCCAAGCTTCAGCAGTAGAAAAACAAACCCAGTGTGAGGTATAGGGCTGTAATTCAGTGAACTCTTTAGAAAGGGCAGTGGCTTCAATTAGTACCTAATTGCTTTTAAAAAAACTAAGGCATACACTATAATAAGCCATTAAAATGGGAAAAATCAATATATGTTGAGGTTGTTCAGCCAGGTCAAGAAATAGAGGTTGCTTATGTAACGCTGATCTCTTTCCCACTGTGACAGCACTTTGTAACATGTTTAGTTAAGGAATCTCGTTCTGTTCCTCAGTAAAATTTTAGAACTACATAAGGTAAGTACAGGCACCACTTCTTATTTGGCCCACAAAAGACACTGCTGCACTTCAGCATCCTAAATCCTGCACTTCAGTTCGGGGTGAGAACTGTTCAAACAGTGACACTGTCTTATGTGTGTTCAGGGGGATGGAATTAACTACAATGACAGATGGAGACCAAACAAAATTGAGGTTTTGGTGGAAGGGAGAGAAGCCCTGACTATTTTAAAAGGTAATCCTAGCATCTGCAGGAGTTACTTTCAGTTATCACAGAGCTCTCTGGAGCTCTGGCTGCAATAGATTTTGTCAGACCTGTATTATAAAGACTGTCTAATCTTACCTTGACTAGATTAGGAAGAGCGACTGTTAACGTGCAAACTTGTTGCATCTTTCTGTTGTGAGGTTAAAGCCTAGCTCCTAATGAATGAAAATGATAACATCTCCTTGCTGAGATCTCAGTAGTGGGTAAAGTATTGATTGGACACAAAGACTTCCCTCTCTGAGAGGGCATCTGCTCATCACCAGGCAGGGGACTGCTTTCCTGGCTTTCACATGCTAAAGAGCATTGAGAGCAAACTAGATGATTTTACAAGCAAAATATTAAGAAAGGAAACAATTGTCATATTTGAAGAATCTTGTCATATTCTTTATGAACAATGCATTCACTACTAAGCTGCTGCTTTATAAAAGCAGGTATTGAAAATACCCTGAAGTTTTCTGCCAGAATATTATGAGTACATTGTGTTTAGCTCTTTTTAAAGTTTGGATGCACAGCCACTGAACTTCATCAGTGGTTGATTAGTTACATCTTTGATTAATTCAAATGTTTGAAATGTTTCCTAGTAAGAATGGGGTGGGGTTTTTTTTGTTGTTTTGGTGTTGTTTTTTTTTTTTTTGTGTGTCATGTGCTTTAGAGAAAAAAACAACTTAGGGCACAAACAGTGTGGTAAATACAGTCTCTGTCCATGGGAACAACAAAATGATTTCCCAGTTCCTTCACTGCTGCCAGTGGAGGGTCTCATCTGAGCTGGTCAGGTCAGTGAGAGAAACTTCAGGAACTGGGAGCCTGCTCAGTGTCCTTGAGGGCTGGCTAAAGCTGCCTGGTGCCTTGCTGCCTGACCCACCCTGCACAGGGCAGCAGAGTGCAGATTCCAGAAGCAGCTCCCATGTGGATCAGTTAGGGCACTGCTGGGATGCAGAAAGGGCTTTCCAGAGTGTGTCAGGGAGCAACAGGATGTTCTTACCCTGGTGCACCTGCAGGATGAAATCCTATTGAGCATTCCCTGAGAGGACACGGCGGGCTGAGGTGGGACCCCGTGTTGTGCCTGGCTCTGCTGCTGCTGTGAGTGAGTGGCTTTCATGGAAGAGTGCTCCTCACACAGAGGGAAGTGGCTCTTGCTGCAGCAGCAGAATGTTAATTAGGTTTTTCTGGAGTAACAAAAAGCTATCTGCAAGTTTAATCTGTTAATCCTCTTGATGGGGAGTTGAGGGCTGATTGCAGATTTGTTTGCTGTCTGTAGGAACTGTGTGTAACATTTTGTGGTGTACTTAAATGAGTTTCTGCATTATGTTCCAGGTAATCATATTCTACCTGATGAAGATTTGGCTTCCTTTCATTGGAGTTTACTTGGTCCAGAACATCCACTAGCTTCACTTAAGGTACAATTTTAATATAACTAGGAGCAGTTAAGCTAAAATCAGTAGTGCTACCCAAAGGAGTGTGGTGAGTGAGTTGAGAGCAGCTCTGTGAGGGCCCTGTGCTTGGTCACCCTCAGGTGCCCCAGGCCCTGCCTGCAGAGGATACCTGGGGTCAGGAGCCTTACAAGGCTAAACTTAGCTTGCATGATCCCCCTCAGTGCCCTTCGGCTGCACAAGGCACAGCTCCAGTGTGGTTTGGCTTGGAGAAAGCAGCTTCTTGTTCTCCTCTTCCTTTAAAAAGAGCAGTTTTTTGTTTAGTCATGTTCTTCAGCTATCAAAAGTAATGGGCTGTGTATCTTCCTACCATCTTTTTTTATTTTCTGCCGTTCTGAGTTTGTGTGTAATAGTCAGTTTTTGGTACTTAAAGTGTGAGTATGCTGGAGAACAAGGTTGCACAAGAAAGCTAAAATGGCCTTCAGTAGTTCTGGGGGGATGAGGTTTGAGACAAGCAGCTTGTCTGATGCTCTTAGTATGTGTGTTCTGCTGCTTCATCACACTTGCCTTGTGCATCTGCCAAGTAAATGGCTGTAAAAGGGAAACTGGACACATCAGAGAATGGGATCATAGTGACCTTTCTCTCTCTGCCACAACAGATATATGTTTCCCTTTCTCCTAAGGTGTACCATGTAGCAAATAATCTGCTTTTTGTAAATGCTGTCAGAATGTTTTCTTCCCTCTACAACAAAAATAGGTGGAGGTTTTCCCCCTTCTGTTCAGAAAGTTAATTAAGCCTTGAAAAATTGTAACTTGTTTTGCCAAAGGTAGAATTTAAAACCAGATTCCAGATTTTCAGCAGAATTTTTAAGGCTTGCTTGTGCATTGCTTATTGAACAGCTGTGACATTTGATGTTGCACTCATCCCCTATTTTGCTGCCGCTCCTGTGTTTAGAAAGGTAAGTGTCAGCACATGGCAGTGGCACAACAGAACCTGCATGCCTGTTTGCTACTTCCTTGTAAAACTTGAGGTCAGAAAAGAGTGTGCCTGTATTTTCATTTTTTTGATAAAAAGGTTAAATTGTAGGACTTCTCAACAAGTGGTTGATAAACTTTCAGATGATACTTTTCTGTGGTCTAGGCTGAGTAGACTTGTTTGATAGCTCCTTCAGAATATGACTCCAGACACCTAGACCTCCTGGAAAGCTCTCTAAATTTATCCTGAATTACTTGGCTGAAAATTAGGTATTTGTCATTTTTACTTCTAGATGTACATTTTCAGTGGAACCACCACCTGGGCTTTGTAGTTGGTGTCCCACAGGAAAGCAACAGGTTCCCCCGGAGTGTCCCCGGTCCTCCCTGATGTGTTTCGTGTGCTGGGCAATGTAATCAGATAGAAAGCAGTTCTCATTTAGCTTAGTTAGAGGGTCCATAAAAACTGCTACCCTGTTACCAGTGCAAAGCCCCAAATGAATGCCCTGACTGAGGGATAGGCTTGCACAACCCTGGATTTGTTGGATTTCACGGCAGCTTTGCTGCCAGTGCACAGCCCCAAACTGCCCACAGCACCTCTGTGTCCTGCCTGGTGATGGTGTCACATGGAAGGACATGCCTGCAGCCACCCCAGCCTTCATTAGTTAGTGGTCATGGAACAGCTGCCTGCTTGTTTCTTTAGTTTCACAGTGCTCATGGTTTGAAATGATAACTTGTTGCAGGAGCTCATTAGTTGAGTTTAATTTCATTTGACACACCACTATGTCAGTGATGTCATTGCAGTTCTCTGTAGGGGCCTCTTCACTGTAGATGCAACAAAGCAATATCTCTTGTAAATTTTATGAATGCTTAAAAAGCCCTCAAAGACATTTATATTAGCCACAAGGCTGATAGCAGGGAGTAGTTTCAGAACAGTCCCCAAAAGTGCAATCCTTCGTGAAAACTGGAAATGGGGGTGGGAGGGGGGAAGTTGTTGTGTTTCCCCAGGATGTCCTTCCTGGGCTGTGCTTACAAACTTTGCTTTGTTGTGTCTATTTAGAGTTACAACTGAGTGTTCTTCATGCTTGGGAACCAAGGGCTCTGATCCCACCCCTCATTCAGCTCAGGATTTAGAAAGCTTTTTCTCATTGTGTAAAGATTTTAATCTTTTGTCTCTGGGACAGTGTGGTCTTGAGCATCAAAGCTGACAGATTCTGTTCCAGTGGCTGGATTTGTTGCTTTTCAGGGAGAGCTGTGACAGTTAATAATGTACAATTTATTTCCTGCGTTCTCTCTCAATCTTTTATTATGCTGTAGCAAAATGTTACTTTCCCTACAAGTGAAGTTTTGCCAGTTCACCGAGGAAAAAGTGTAACTTAGGGAAAAAAAAAGAACTGGCTTTGCTGGTAGAAATTGCTATGTCTGCTCAAGTGTCACCATGGGAAGGGAAAAGCAAACCTGAGGAACCCCTACCTCTGTTTTAAAGAGGGACATGAGGTGGGAGTTGTTCCTCCAGGAGCAGCTGAGTAGAAATGGGGAAAAAGGAAGGGGAATGGAAACCTGACTGAAGAATCCATCCTTCACATCTGGAAGGAAATGAACTCAGCAGTCAGGGCAGTGTCTCTGTGCTGGATGAAAAGCCTTTCAGGAGACACCAACAATTACCATCAGCTCAGCAGAACTGTGAAGGTTCCGTGGCCAGATTTAAATGAAGAGATATTAATTGCTGTTGCAGCAAAAAGGAGAAGAAATCAAAAGCCATCCTTGTGAGCTGTTCTGAGCCAGGATCTCGTCTGTCCAAATGTCCCTGTGGAAACAGATAACACATCTAATAAATGTGCAGACCTGGGCACGTGTCCTGTCACCTACCTGAGAGCACAGTTCACAAGAAGGGAGCTGACTGACTTCCTGAGAAATCATCTGACCATTAGACCTTGTTTGGAAACCAGCGTTATCCTGCTTTTTATTTGTGTGCTTTGGGATTTATCTTTTAAGGCAAAGGCAATTTAGTTCTTATTCTGGGAAAGCTGGTTACAGTATGGAGCTTCAAAATGAATGAATAATCCTGTCAGAATGAGATTGGGGGTGCAGTTTCTTACCTCTGGAATGAATTAGTGCCTGTTTGGGAGCACAGACCACCGAAGAAGTGCTGACTCCTCATTCACAAGGTAACCTTAGAAACAAGGCTTAATGCAGTCTCTCTTTGTGAGTAAGAAGAGTATGCAGGGAAACTCCATCTCCTTGGTTGTTCCATCTCAGTGGAGAGGGAATGAGAGATGCTTCCAGAAGGCAATCCAAAATATGCAGATTAGGTTCCTTCTCTGAATCGCTGTAGGAGATTCCTGTCTTCCTCTGTTGACTTCGGAGGGTGTCTGCCAGAGGGAGACTAACGTGTGAAGTAGGTGCTTAGGTAATTTCCTGCTGCTCAGATAACAAAGGTGATACTGTTGAGATACCTTTCAAGTAAGTGCCTCGTTGTTTGTGGGGTTTTTTGATGCTAAGAGTCATCACAATGCAGGTCAGAAAGGACCTCAGGAAGTCACCTAGTCCAGCCTCCTGTGAAAAGCGTGGTCAGCTTGAGGTCAGAGCAGCTTGCTCAGGGCATTGCCTAGACTAGTCTTGGAAATCTCTGAGGTTGGAGGCTGCACAACCTGTCTGGGCAGCCTGCCCTGTGGTTTGACAGTCCTGACGGTGAAGATGCTTTGCCTGGTGTTTAGTCTGAGCCCATCTTGTTTCAGGCTATGTCTGGTGTCTCCTGCTCTTACACAATGCACTGCTGTGAAGAGCTGGCTCCGTGTGCTCAGTCACCTTTCTGTGCGTGCTGGAAGGCTGTGTCTCCAAGGCCTTGTCTTTGCCAGGCTGGATGAGCCCCATTCCCTCAGCCCCTTCTTACAGAGCCAACTCCCTGCCAATCTGGAGGCCTTCTGCACAACCAGCCCCACTGCTGTGACACCTGACTGGAGCCCCAGAAGGGATGCAGGGCTCTGGAGGTGACGTGCCACGTGCTGAGAGTGGGATCCCTGGATCTGCTGCTCTGCTGCTGCTGCACAGCCCAGGGGACACCTCGCTGGCTCCTGCTCCATCTGCTGCCACCCTCCAGGAGCCCCAGGTCCCTTTGGCACACCTCCAGCCTGCCCAGCAGCCAGGGGTTATTCCTGCCCAGGTGCAAGGCTTTGCTTTTGTAGCTGCAGAATTTCTGAGGGCTCTCTTGGCTCGTCCCTCTGGCTTGTCAGGGTGTCCTGGATGGCAGCCCAGCCCTTGGGGGTGTGTGGTGTGCAGGGCTGTCACACGGGGCTCAGTGGAGTCTGTGTCACATCTTTGGCTTGTGCTGCTGCTCTCCCCTTTGCTTTCTGACATAATTCTTGTTCCCTGTTTAGGTTTGGTTTTCTCCATGTCCTGTGTGTACAAATTGTTAGCAAACAATGTCCGTGCCCTGTATATTCTTGTTACCATGCAGAAAGAGGTCAGTTTCCCAACCAGGATGGAAGCAGGAGGAGAGAGAATTTTTACTTGAATAACCCAGTCTTCAGGGAAAAGCTGAGCTTTGCTGATCTGAGAGGATTTTAAGTCATCCAGGCAACTTCTTGCCTCTTCTGAAAACTTGTCATAAGATCAGATGCACTACAAGCTCCTAAGATGAAACATTTTTAACATTCAAAGGCTGATACAAGATCCAAACCGTTTGGATGCCATCTCTAGCAGAAACTATGAGACAGAAATAGCAAAACCAGGCAATTTGTTGTAGTATCCTTCACATTTTCAGCCTTTCCTCTTGCCAGCGGGAAAAAAAAAAAATGTTTCCTATGTGTTGCCTCTGAATGTTCGAGGTCTCTTTTTTCATGGTTTGAAAATAAAACTGAACTAGTTATCTGTTTCCAGCAGGCACGGCAGTAAATGTGCTGTTGATCAGAATGTAAAAGCTGTGCTTCCTGAAGACAGGGGGCAACTGGGGTGTTCCCAGAGCTGGGGAGCCTTTCCCAAGTGTAGCTTAGGTCCCTTCTACACTGCCCTATCATCCCCTGGAGTTGTGCTCATGTGAGTCTGTTCTCTGCCAAAAAAGCATTTTTGCAAGTGCATTTTGTCAAACCCAAGACATTTTTGTCCTGTAGCTTCTGGGTTTATAGTGTTACTCTCTGCCCCTCATTTTGACAAATACCTCTATAGAATTCATGGCCTTTCCCCACTTAATCTTTCAGAGTGCATAAATAGGTCCCTGGTGATTTTTGTCAGTGCTGTGTCACAAACTGAAGGAGTCCTTTTACAGCTAGCAAAGAAACCAGCACTTTTCAGGTGTGCTCTCTCTCTAACCTGATCACGTCCCAGTGTGGGATCCACCCTTGTGTTTGCCTTCCAAGTTGATTTTCCCTGTTGGTGCTTGTCTGAAACTTTTCTGTAGAGGATAAGGGAAAAGTAACTTCTAGGCAGAAATCTCTTCTAATGAGAACTTGGTAAAACATGCTGCTGCTTTTGCTCTGAAATGCTTTGTGCAAGTCTAAAATTAAGTTTGAACCACGAACATGTGCTCTGTAACTTCTGCTGTTAGTCTGAATTTTCCCCATCCCTAATGCACAGAAAGGCTTAGCCTGTATTTTAATGCACACAAGGTTAGAAACATTCTTCATGATTCAATGCAAAATCTATAATTTTGGATTTCTGGAAAGTTCTGAAATGAATAGAAATATTTTCCTTTTTAATATCAGGAAATTTCTTTTAATTTAATTTCTGGCTTCT
The DNA here is from genome assembly GCA_035222235.1 of Margarornis squamiger. Classification (NCBI taxonomy): domain Eukaryota; kingdom Metazoa; phylum Chordata; class Aves; order Passeriformes; family Furnariidae; genus Margarornis; species Margarornis squamiger. The sequence goes on along the minus strand of JAWWTY010000022.1, from coordinate 20,725,999 downwards.
GTGTAGTGTAGGTCACAACACTCTTAGTTTTGGGGCTGTTACCACATCTGCACTGGATGTCTTTGAAACAGAAGAAAATCCAAATATCTGAAATGTCTCTAGTTCTGTAAAACATACTTTGAGATGGTCTCTCTTCAGGAATTAAGAATATGCTCCAGTGAGGTCTTGAGGCTGTTCAGAGGCAGCTAAATGGGAGTGATATGCAAAGTGAGCCCTTGCTAGGTCTCACTTGAGCTCCACGCTTCCAAGGCCTGAGCTGAGTGTTAGTTGCCAGAGTGATGTGATGTCTTCTCTTGATGCCAACTTTATATGGTTTATTCAATATTGCCATCTTGGAGATGACATAAATTAAGGGGAGATTGCTTACTGCTGTCATCCGCTGTGTTCCCAAGCAGAGATTGCAGGAACACTCAGGGAGCAGCGCAGGGTTTCTGCAAGGGCTCTGCAGAGAGCACATCCAGCATGACACAGCCACGGGATGATTCAGCTGCTTTAAGATGGGTAATTGTTACACATACAAGGAAAATGGGAGGTGTTCAGCAACAGACTTGTTTTACCAGGGAGAAGAAAATCTACTCCTCCTGCTTCCAAAATGGGGGCAAAATTTTATCATCAATATTTGTCACTCTAAGCTTACGTGTGATTGATCTGTACGTAGTGTTGTTGTGTATATTCAGAGTGCACACTAGTGAAAACTTAGATTTTACTATCTGAAATGGAAATAATTGCCCTGCCAGTGACTACACTGCACAGAACTGTTCTTGACTGTTCACTTTTCACAAGGGCATGGAGTGACAGGACAAGGAAGAATGGCCTTAACCTGAAGGAGGGCAGATGTGAATTAGGTATTGGGAAGGAATTCTTCTCTGTGAGGGTGGTGAGGCCTCTGATTGCCCAGAGAAGCTGTGGCTGCCCCATCCCTGGAAGTGTCCAAGGCCAGGTTGGACAGGGGTTGGAACGACCTGGGCTAGTGGAAGGTGTCCCTGCCCGTGGCAGGGGGTGAACTGAGTGATCCTTAAGGTCCCTTCCAACTCTAACCAGTGTGTTTCTATGTTTAATTTAGGCTTTTAAAATATGTAGCTTATCTTTGGTATGAGACTGACCATGTATAGAATGAATATCCTGACATTTGTAAAAAGTAGACATTAGGAGAAGGGAATTAATAAAGGTGGGAATCTGGCAAAAATTCCATAGTCTAAATATGAAGAAAGCAGTCTAAGAAATAGCATCATAAGTGGATCAAATAAGGGCAGGAAAGAAAATAATCATATACGGTAGACTCTATAAAATGAAAAGAGGTTGTGGTATAGGTTTTAAACTTGCAAAGATGAAACATGAAGTATTAATCAGAATTTTGCATAAACGTTTCTGACAAGGCTGTGTTGCAGTATTTTCTAGTAAAATATGATCCCTCTGTGTAGAATGCAATAAGAATGCATAAAGATTTTTCTTTTTTTATATCTTAAAAATAGAGCTGGTTAAATCATAATAATGATCTCCCAAGTCTTGAATCATTGAATTTTGCAAATAGACAGATTAAAAAAATGTTAACAGCAAAAACCTAGCTGCCCTTATAGGCATGGGCAGAGTGCTCCAGAATTGTGCAGAGGTTCCAGACAGAATTTTTAGCAATTCCTCAGGCTTCCTCTGGAATGTAGGACACGTATTTGGAGACCTCTTTCCTGCCCCTGCGAGCGTGCACAGCATGAGGGGCAGGAGCAGGAGCTGCTGGTGGCTGAGGAGCTCTTTGGACCCAGCTGGCAGCACCGCTCCCTGCCTGGAATGTTGGTTCCTTGACCTGAAGTTCCTGTACCTGCTGTAGGATCACACAGAGCATGTCAGAGCAGTGATTCCCATAATCACAGGCTGAATAATCAGTTTATTTTCAGGAGGAACCAAGTGAGTGTTGAGGTGGAAGTCCAGGGTTTCCAGTACTATCCAGTTCCCTTTCTTTCTCCATGGGGACACAAGAAGGGATCAGGCCAAAGAAGGAGTCGGAACTCCCTGGAATGGCACATCCACCTGATTGTTGAGCTGCAGGAACTTTGTTCCTTAGGGGCTTTGGATATTGTCCCACATAGTTCTTCCACCTCTTTCTTCTTGCTCCAAAGTCCAAAGTGATTCTCACCTTTTCAGTCCCATGGCCTGACTGAGTGACTGGTGAATCAATGGGAATTCAGTTTTTTCCTATCACTTTGGGAAGGCTGGACCCCGGGCTCTGATTTGTAGATGTATCTGTGGTCTCAGGAAGCAGGTCATAAACTCAAGGGAAATTTTTAATTTGCATTCAAAGAAGTGTTTCTCATCCATTTAAAATCCTGGTGAATGTGGGAGGCCAGACCCATGTGGAATTGGATGGTGGAACATTAATGCTGGCTATTGAAATTATTTTGTCAGTGGAATTATCTTCAGAATTTCATCTGTGTCTGCAAAATAATAATCAGCTCTGTAACTGTGTTGATATTGAAATTCTCCCATCACAGCAACAAGAGAAGCCCAGACATCTTTCTTGGCTGATGTATAATATAAAAGAAAAGCCATTTCTTGCCTGAAATGTTACACATACTGTGAAGCTGTATCAGTGTATTCTGCTACAGATAATGGAATGCACAAAATCTGAAAACAGTAATTATTAAACTATGTAATCTTCAAATAATTTTTAGACCTATTTCTGTACAGCCTTGAAAATAAGTTTCCTTGAAATGCTCCTTTTTTTTTATAAAGTGATTTTCAAATCCTCCCTTTTCTGTGTACCCAGAGATCTTCCTGTTCCCAGTGAGTCTTTTTCATCAATTCTGATATCACTTTACACTCAGAATAAAAGCTATGTAAAAATATTTTCTGGCATATGCATGTGACTGTGTGATGAAGATTATGGTGTATGATGAAGATTATGGTATATGATGAATTAAATGAAGCCTTCTGCACTAGAGGAAATGTCCAACTAGAAAGCAGTAAAAGAATCAGCATTGTTGATCTTGTCTGTTGTTGGAGCTGATATTTAACCAGCAGGTATTTACATAGGGCTGAAGTTTCACATGTATCTAAATATGCTGTACTTGCAGGAGTCATTGCTTGAGGTGAAGTCTTAAAAAACAAAGTGGAAGGCCCAAAAGTAGTTAGATACTAGATCTGGGAATGTGCTGACTCTGTTGTCAGGAGCTGGAAGTTGAGTTCTGTGTCCTGGTGGCCCTGGAGCTCATGCTGGTGTGTGTTTGTTTGCACAGGTACGAGCTCACCAGTTAGTTTTACCACCGTGTGACGTAGTGATCAAAGCCGTAGCCGACTACGTCCGTAACATTCAGGACACCACTGATTTGGATGCCATAGCAAAAGATGTTTTTCAGCATTCACAGGTAAAGTATAAACCCAAATACTTGCTGGTTTGGGGTTTTTTAACCGATGTTGGAGAATTGCATTTGATAAAAGCAGTGGCTTGATCAGTTGATAACAAGAATCTGTTGGTATATGCAGTGGCTTAACTGCCCTAGTTTCATGTTCCATGCTTTCTGAGGGTGAAAATACTGCATTTGCCCTCAGTGCTTCAAATTCTTGATAACTAGAGGGGTTTGTAGCCTGGCTCTGCACTGCCTTTGAGAATCAGCAGTACATGCAGGCTGTATGTTCAAGCTTTACCCTTACATGGATTGCCATAGCATGTCCTGTGCTGGAGCAGTGCTGCAGTCCTGGAGGGTCCATAGGCATTAATCCTGTGAGATATGGTGTATTTTAACTACTGTACAGCCCCAGGCTGATCTGCAGGTGACAAACCTGGATGTGCTCCTGACAGATCTTTTTTTTTTGTGTTTTAGTCTAGAACAGATGACAAAGTTACTCGGTTTAAGAGAGCGGTTGCTTATTACTCAGCAACTAATAAACCTATGCCATTTCATCCACCACATTACTTGGGTAAGTAATGACAGCAATGAGGCTTTCATTGTAACTAAAACCTGGGATAACCCTGAATCAGAAAGAGTATTGTTAGCGGGATCTTACAGAAATGTTTGTATCCTCTGGCAATTCTTATTGACCCTTGAGGTTTCAGAAGGTTTTTGTAGGATACATGCTTGCCCCAGAGAGAGAACTGCTTTTCCTCTTGGCTACTGCACATCCATTCTGGTGCTGGGACACTTGAGAGAATGATACTGTGAACCACTGAGTCTGGTGTCCAGTCCCATTCATGAGGACAGGTCTTGTTTCTAGTCATTAAAACATATTTCCTGTTTCTCACTGGACTTGCTGACATGTTTTAGAAATCCACTTACAGTCTTTGATTTTTTTGATGTCATAACATCCCTGCTCAAATTGCAGCCAAGTGTTGTTCTGGCATTGCAGATCATTCTCAAGGCTTACAAATTAACTGTGTGACCACAGGATTTCCTACCCAGACCCCATTCTTAATACTAAAATGTCACTTTAGCTGAAATTTTCTAAAAACCTTCAGTTGTCATACTGGTACACTGATACAGATTTTTCCTGTTCTTATTTGGGGAGTGGGGTGTCTTTATTTGCATCCAAAGACCTGCACATTAAAGGATGTTAAGGCTACTCCAGGTCAAATATTCAAATGGCAGAAAGTGCCAGCCTTATGTATCTCTGTGACACTGGTTTTGGCAGCATCTTCATTATGACATCTCTTGGGCTTTTTTGTCTTTTAAGCTTCCTTTGATCCCCAGGTAGAATAAGAATGTGCAGCAGTGAGAGATACAAAGACCTGAGAGAAGGTGAGACAAGTAAAATACACTTCACAAGCTACAAAGTATTTTTATTTAAAGGCAAAAACAAATAAAACTGACTTAAAGGCATATGAGAAAACAGTAAGGCTAACAGAACAAGAATAAATAAACCATAGAAGCAAAAGGACAAACAGGGTAACATTTGTGTCAAATATTGAGCATTTTCATGAGTGTTTGTTTGCGTTTTTTTTCCTTCTCTTCTCCCCTCCTCCCCTGCAATACAGCAGCCAGACCGAATCAGTTTGGTATGCCTGGGATAGTGCCACCATATGTTCCTTCTCAGATGCTTAACATTCCACAGACCTCACTACAAGCAAAACCTGTGGTAAGTACAGCCTCTGCCTTGCTCCTTGGGAGAGGCCTGCTGTGCTCAGTGAGCTGAAATCCAGGTGGGAAAGGTGTAGCCAGCTCTTTTAGTGTGGGCTGTCACTGACTCAGTGTTAAATGCAACTAAAGTGATGCTACAGACTCTGACAGAACAATTGTTGTGAATGTTCAAGATGGCTGTATTTTAATGGCTACATTTGGAATAACCCACTTGGTTAAAGAATGGATTTTGTTTTGAAAGCCTTCACTCAAGAGGTCCCTTTATTTTAGGCCCAGCAGATGTCCAATCAGGGTGGGGCCCAAGGCCAGGGTCCATACCCATACAGCCTCTCTGAGCCAGCCATCACCTTGGAAACAGGTGGAAAAAGTCTTTCTGAGCAGAACAACTACAGTAACATTCCTCACGAAGGAAAACACACACCATTATACGAACGGTCTTCTCCAATAAATCCAGCTCAGAGCGGGAGCCCCAATCATGTGGATTCAACCTATTTTCCTGCCTCTTCTACATCTTCGTCCTCCGACAATGATGAAGGCAATGGGGGTGCAGTGAAGTAAGTTTCTCATGGGGATGTTTTCTTCCTCAGCTTTTGTTAAAATAAATATACTTTCATATACCAGTATGCCAAAGGTAAGAATCAGAATCAACCCTGAGTTGGAAGGGATCCCCACAGGAATCATTGAAGTCCAGCTCCTGGCACTGCAGAAGTCTGTAAATCAGTGAAATTATAGACTTTAAAAGGATAGTTTTGGATCACTGTGACTGCAGCCAAATGCATATTTCAGTCTCATCACCTTGTTCCTGAAGCAGGAATCAAAAGCCAAATAATGTTGGGTGTTTTTCCACTTCTGCCCTTATGTTTTATTGAGAGAGCAAGGTTTTGGTAAATGTCATAAAGCCTTCCAGTTCTTTACTTTGTATAAAAGAAATATTCCTACTTCACAGTATAATTCATTAAAATTTCAGTAGCTAAAAACTGTGGAACTTCACTGAACTTGTAGTGTTTGCACTTCTTAAATTTGGGGATAATGTGGCTTTGCAAAGAAACCTGATGTGAATGTCAGAAATGTACCATTTTGGACAGTGACATAAGAGCCCTCGTGGAGCAAAGCAGGAGTGAGGCTGGGTTTGCTCAGTTCTGCTCCTTGCTGCTTTACTGCACAAGAATGTCTGACTGGAGCAAGGTGGGGTCGGGCTCTGCTCCCTGATCAGATATCAGGGGAAATTTCTTCACTGAAAGGGCTGTCCAGCCCTGGCACCGCTGCCCAGGGCAGTGGTGGAGTCACCATCCCTGGAAGTGTTCAAAAAACATGTAGATATGGTTTAGTGGTGACCATGGTGGTGCTGGGTTGATGGTTGGGCTGGTGGTCTTAGAGGTCCTTTCCAACCTTAAGGATTCTGTGATTCTACAGGGTATTGTATTCTGAATGTGTCTACAGTGATGCATGTTTGCTTGGACTTTGATTTCTGATGCATTCTATCAGCTTTAAATATTATGTGTTTTGCTTAGTAAATCAAGTAAGTTTGCATAGCTTTCACGCAGTGCAGAACTGGGAGTGTGCCTGTGTTAGAAAAAACAATGTAAGATGTTTTCCAGCATTTTTTATAGTGTTCTTTATGAGTTCTGTGCAATAAATTCAGCCTCTGAAATCTAGACGGTGTCATATCACAGTTTGAAGAAAGTCTTCTAATTGAGAAAGTTCCCTGGTGTAGTGATAAATATTTAAAGTTCAATCAAGGATGTTTCCTGTGTGAACATTATTTAGTCAGCATAATATGCAGCTTTTAAATACAATCCAAATGTTGACATAGTGTAAATGAATAAATGTTGGTATTAAAGTCTCTTCAATAGTTCTACAAATGGACTTTTCTAATAGCAAGCATCCCTTAAAATCAGAATCTCTGGCCTGTTCCAGATATTAAGAATTTATCCCACTGTCTCTTTAACTGGACTTTAATATGATGTTTTTTCTTTCTGTTGTCCTTCAGCCATGTCAGTGGGAACAAAATAGGCTGGGAAAAACCAGGAACCCAGTCAGAAAGTCAAACGCGTGGAGAGCTGGGAGACCAAACAAAGGTATTTCCTGAAGTTCCAAACATCACAATTATTATTTTGTGGTAAAGCTTTACAGCAAACTTGGAGGAGGATTTTCAATATTGATCCACAGGATTTAGTGCAAACTTCTGCACTTTTTTGTCAATTACAAAACTACAGCTTTAAAGTACAGGAAGTTTTCCAAGGACATTGTAGCACATACGTAAAAATGAACATTAAATAGGACATGTTAGAAAATACTGGATATAAACCAGAACAAAATCAATAACCTTATCTGGCCCTTAGCCAACAATCTCACCCTCAGATGTGGCTCTCCAGGTTTCCAGTAGTTCATTAGTTTGATTTTCAGGAAGGAGTGTAACAGTGTGAGTGTCTGTGGGTCAGAGTCCATGTCCTGTAACCCACAGTGAGCACAGCTCTGGCACACATCGGGGTCAGCCACAGGCCACCGGAGGGGCATTAAAGCTCAGCTGAGGAGTCAGAAGTCCTGAGTGGTAGGAATTTCACATAGTTAAAGTAGCTCCGTGGGACCAGTTATGGTGTATTGCTACTCAAACAGGTAAGGATGGGCTAGATAAGCCCTTGATAAAGACTTAACATTATTAAATTTCATCAAGATTTCAAACCACTGTCAAATTAAGAATGCCATGGTCTGTATTCCAAGTATGACTCGTGTCAGAGCATTTCACAGAATAATCAGAGCTGGAAGGGACCTTGCACTTAATATCTTTGTGCCTTTGTGGTGGAGCTGTGCAGCAACTGTTAGTTGTGTCAAAACCCCCAGTCCTGAGTCATTTACACTGTAGACACTGTTGAACATTTTCCCTGCACCCTGCCCATTTCCTGCATAGGAATTCCAGTAAACTTGAGCTTTGTTCTTAAAATCTCAGGCGGATGATTTCATCCCTCAGTGGTTATTTTTTGTGCAGACCCCTGCCATAGCTGTATCTGCCTGGGATTAGTCACCGTATGCAAATGCTAATTTGACCTATTGCATTCCTTTGTTCTCTGCCTGTGCAGCCCTGGGGGTCCCTGCCAGAGCCCCATGTGTGTCCCACAGAGGAGCAGGGACAGCCTGAGGATGGGTGGGTGGGACCTGCCCCACAGCTCTGACTGCCTGTCCTGGCAGACATCAAACTAGAGCTGTGCAAGCAAGTGATGAAACTTCCCAATAGATGTTTGCACACAGGCTCACTTAAGTGCATCCATTTTAATGTATAAATGCTCCTGAGCTTTACTTGCCTATTTCTTTATTATCAAACCACTTCTTCAGCCTTCAATAGCAGGAGAAGGCAGTTGTATCTGTTGAGTGCAATGGGGAGAATTGTGAGTGCATTTTTTAGATGAACCCACTTCCTAGAGAGGTATATATTAATGATTAAAAAAAGAAGCAGAACTTCCTGAAGAAGTTGCCCAGAGAAGCTGTGGCTGCTCCATCTCTGGAAGTATTCAAGGCCGGGTTGGGGAAAGCACTGCTGTCATGTAGGGATTTTGTCTTCTTCCCTGTGTGCCTCCAGTATGTGATAGTTCTGTAAACTTGTCATGTGCTCCAGTATTGCTGGCTTACAGTTGTTGTGGTAGTAGAAGCAAGGACAAAAACGTCTATCCTGGTGAGAAATTTTGATACTGTAACACAGCTTTAATAGAGCTGTGATAGCTCTTGTGTTTATAAAAACATTTGGTGTTAGCGTGTTTTGTTGGAGGTGTTGTGGTTTACAGGTTTTAACCATTTCATCCTATATTTTCACTTTTATAACTCAAATGAAGTCTAGATTGCCAACTAAAATACAATCTTTCAGGAACATCTCTTTGATTGCTTGCTTAAAATACCATCTGAAAATAATGTTGCCCTTTGATATTTTTCTAGAGCCTGTTTTTACTACCATACACCTTTTTGTAGAAGTTCTTTGGAATTTGTGTGGGATTTTTTTTGTTTGCATGCACGTTTTTATTTTTCATGGGCCCGAAGTGAACAAACTGAGCCTTTTTGAGCTATTTCTTACGTTCTGTGGGATTTCATGCTTTGGTCATTTCTGTTTCAGCTTTGCTTTTCAAGTCTTTGGAGGCATGTGAACTTCTTTACACATACCGTGAAATTACACGTGACATATAAAGTGAACAATTTTCAGTCTCAAAAGTTTTTACTATTGCTATAGTAGTTTATAGGCATGAAGGTAATATGAACTCTTAAACTAAAACAAACTTTCACTTTTGAAGACCAGGATTTTTGGGTATGAGCTCTACTTCTTTTGGTTGTATCTGTGAGAAATCAACATAAATCCTTGAAAAGGCTCATTCACTGGGACATTTGCAGTATATTTTTATACATCATATTTTTCCCATAAATTTGTCTAAAACTGGATGAAATGCCACTTTAATCTTGTGGTCAGAAAACTTAGCCATTTTCTCCTACAGTCTTCTCAGACAAAAGAGTTTTATGTTTAAAAACAAACAAAACCCAAGAAAACCTTTACAAGGCTTTTGAGTTGGGACACTGTGTATTCTAAATGTTATCAAGCTGAACTATGTCATTTTCCCTGCTCCATCTAGAATTGCGAGCTGAGAAGGGATGTGTTCATGGCAGTCTGGATGAATTACAGACTTTGTGACTCTCAGTTGACAGGCTGAGTTGGGAGTATCTTGGAAATACTGAGTTAAGAGGCCATTCACATGTCATTAAAAGGCCGTCAGTCCCCTTCTGTATTGTGCAGTTAAAAATTAAAGAAAATAGTAATTACTGTTGCTGTTAATAAGTTAAAGCTTTACCATAATATTTATGTTCTTAGTAATTTGCTGCTGCTAGCAAGCAGTGGCTGAAGGTTTCTATTTTCTGAAACCCTTGCAGCTAGCTTTGGATAATGATTCTACACACTGCGACAGTGTGATGTGAAGATTTACTGTTTGCATTGGGGGTGAGGGAGGAAATTTGCTGTTTCCCTTGGCTGATCTCCTGGTATGTTTCTGGACACATCCAAAGCACTTTATTTTGTATGTTCTGTTACAGGCAGAAGGTTCCTCTAGTGCTTCTTCAGGAAGTCAGGCAGCTGATGTCAAAGGGAATCAAAGCAGTAATCCACAGATCCCGTGCCTGTTGTCCATGCCCACCAGAAACCACATGGATATTACTACCCCCCCATTACCTCCGGTAGCACCTGAAGTATTACGAGTGGCAGAGCACAGGCACAAGAAGGGGTTAATGTATCCCTACATCTTTCATGTCCTAACCAAGGTATGACATTTAAAAATGAGGTACTGTGAGATAATGATTCTGTGAAGATAATTGCCCTGGCATTTCTGACTAAAGAGTATCAGGTTTTTACATCCTCTTTAATGCTCTGACTTCTGGTGCCTTTTTAGTCCTTCTATTGTTCCAGTAAATACAAGATGACTATAATTAGAAGGGTTCAGTTACAAAATCATTTTTTCCTGACTATATGTAGGTATTTTTGTATCTATACATGTGTGTATATGTCTGTGTGTGTGTGTGTATTTATGCAGAGTCCATTTCCATCTAAAAATTCCTCCGTATGTGCTTTGGTGTCTGTGCCAAGTCTTTTCTATTTTCAGCATTCAGAAGTACTGAGATTGTTTTCCTTCCCAATCTGATCCCTCCCATCACTGATAGTTGGCCCTGAGAGAAACAGAGCAGCTCTAAGAAATCCCTTTTGTACCAGCAGCAGCAAAGTGGCACTGTGCTCATTCCTGTTGACCTTTATTCACTTAAAAGTCCACTTTGGGACAGTAAGGTCCACAGGCAGATCTGAAATCCATCAGACCACTAATATCTGTATCAGGGGTGAGGTTTGGATTTCCTCTTTCCCATGTGTTTGTTTTGCACCACAGCTTGTGCTGCTGTTGTGTTCTTATGCTTCTTTATCAAAGAAAAGTGGAGAAGAATCAAAAGAACCTTACAAAATGCTGATGTTTTATTTATATATATTCAAACCCAACCTTACTCAGGCAATTCCAAGTTAGGATTTTTTTGTCCAGGTGTTCTCATAGCATAGTTTGTTAGCTTAGAATAAGTCCTCAGTACTGTTTCAAATCTTGCACCAAAAAGCCAGACTGGTGTTTTAAGACTCATGCTGTCTACTTTTTAAAATAACTGCCTGAAATCTAGATCAGCTTTAAATGTGCTTTGGCTGTCTAAAAGCATGTTGCTCTATATCCATGTGTGCTGTTTTTCTCTTCTAAGTGCCCATATTTGCAGATCAATATTTAGTTACTCCTCACATGCAGACAGTCCAGACAAACAAAAATGTGTGTGATGGAGAAAAGAAAGAGGAAACCAACAGGACTGATCAGTCAGAGCTGGGAGGAGATGTAGCAGGCTGGGACAATCCCACTGTGGTGTACCTACCTGATCTGAGAGCCACATTGCTGCTGGATCATATGTGTCGTGACTGGCTGAGGTGGATGTGAGAGCTGCATTGGGTTCCCATGATACCTGAATGTTTTTGTTCACTGTAACATGTCACGTTTCTCTGCTTTCTTTCATGCCAAAGGGTGAAATCAAAATCGCCGTTTCTATAGAAGATGAAGCCAACAAAGACCTGCCTCCTGCTGCTCTCCTGTATAGGCCAGTGCGTCAGTATGTTTACGGAGTCCTGTTTAGCTTGGCAGAAAGCAGAAAGAAAACTGAAAGGCTTGCTTTTAGAAAGAACAGACTTCCACCAGAATGTACGTACTGCAGAACCCGTGCTTTACTCTCCTTGCCTTTGCTGTGGTCTCACAGCCACTCGTGCCATGATATGAATGGGAATCGTTGCTGAGATTTCATCACTGTAGCTAAGGCCAGAGGGATTTCTGGCTTATTGGATCCCATGGATAAGAGAAAAAGATTTTGTTAATTTGAAATTTTATTTCCTGTGGTAGTTGGAAAACTGTAAATGTTGCCATTTCTAAGCAGGCTCTGAGGTTTGGTTTTGAACCAAAATGTCTGCTCAAGCTGTCGCCAGAGCTGCAGAGAGTAACGTCAGTTTGTGATGTCATTTCCAAGTGTATGGCAGAGCTGGATTTAGGAAACTTCTGTCCTCTGCACACACATACACATCTGTCTGCTTTTTTCAAAAATGAGAGGTGCACGGATTAACTTGCCCTGTCTTCCCAAATGTGTCATTAAAGGTACGTCAGGGAAATTTAGAAGTCTCTCGTGGGTTTCAGGTATTGGCGTATAAAAACCTTGTTTAAGCTGCACAGGAATCAGGTGTAATGTAAGCAAAGATAGTCCTGGGTGGGGACAGACTAAACTTTTGCAAACAGCTGTGTCAAAAGATTCTTTGGCTTGTTCAGAGTGGCCTGGGCATTAATCATCTCAATAATCTGGAAGTTATCTTTTTACATCTTCAGCTTCCAGGAATTGCTGTCATTCCAGAAAACTCAACCTCCTTGTTCTAGAGTGTTTTTCTTATGATGAAATGCATGCAAGGAAATGACTGAACTTTGTGGTAGCAGCTTATAAAGGTTACAGGAATGCTGAAACACTCAGTGCACAGCAGCAGCACAAGTATTTCTGTGTAGGAGTCTGCTGTCACTAGGCTAAATTTAAGAATGAAGTATTCAGATTGTATGTAATCATCATTCACAGGCTTCGTGTGTAAAAGGAGAAAAATAAGTATCAGTTGTAAACTTTATATTCATTCGCTTTGCTCTTTCAATTTGTAATTGTGAAATGTTTTTGTGTGTTTGTAGTGAAGCTGATAATCTCCCAGTGATGTTTGAAAAGCTGTTTATCTTTGCCAGTTATTTTGTGAGAATCACTATTTACCCTGCTTGAATAATATCTCGGCACACATACTCACAAACTGCTTAATTCTTTACACTCACACAACATAGTAGTATTCTGGGTTACAAGGTTATTTCAGGATTCAAATAGTGACGTTATTTGCATTCTTCATTTATCCTCAAGAGACTTCTGCCCTTAAAAGTGTACTACAACGTTTTTGTGCTGAACTGGCTGAGTGCTCGAGGTCTGCTTCAGAATTTATCTTGTCAGTCTAGAATATCCCTGGTAGGCTAGTGGGGAAACCTATATAATCTCTGTTTTCTCTTAATTTATCCTGCTTTTCAGAGCTTATTCTCGGTTTAGGCTCAGCACGTTGCTGCTGACTTGGTTTAGTTACGGCAGCTCCAGCAAATCTTGCTGCAGGAAGCATTCAGCTACTGACCTACTTCCAGCTTAGGACTGACCAAGCTCTTAAAAAAGCAGAAAAAACTTGAGCATATGCCCAAAAGTTCCTTGTTTCACTGCAAAGCTGGCAGTGCCAGTAAAGATGGATTTGGGCTGTGGTGCAGGGACATGTTTATTTTGGTCGCCTCTCTTACAAAGCATCGAGACTTGAGCAGGCTGTGCAGGATGCAGGGAGAGAGCAGTGTCTGAAGCAGCAAGAGCAGATTGATTAGTCTCACTCATTAGCCCTCACTAAATTTTCTGAGGACCCAGAAAAATGAGTTCTTCAGAAAAATGAACTGGTGATGCTCTTCAGTGTCTAAATTACTTTGCTGCCTTTAAAAATGAGTAAGTTCTGAAACACAGTAATGAAGACAATTAAGAGAAAATTTAGGAATTAAGAGATGTTAAGAGAATTGAAGAAATTAGTTTCTAAAGAAATGTAAATTGTCTTTAAGGTTTATGTAGAGAGGTAATGAATATTAATATCTAAAATCCTGTCATCTTTGTTGTACAAACCATAACACTGGCAGCTTAATAATAGTGCCTGAATAATTGGCAAGTATATTGCATGTGAGGGTTATGGGAGGCTGTGAAAAACGCATAATAAACTGACATGTTGGGATTATTACTAAATATGTAGACGGCAAAATAATGGATCTTCCATGAAACGGATGGTTTCCTGTCTTCTAAATCATTATTTTTTGTATGAAGTTGAAAAGCCACCAAGAAACAACAGAAGCAGCAGTCAGTGGGGTTCTTCACTAATCAGTGTCTGCTAAGTGATGGCTTTGCTGTACATGGCCTCATCTCTGCTCCCAGAGGACAGGAGAGGCTGCATCACAGAGTGCCTGATTGTGTTTGGCTGCCAAGGGCACAGTGCTGGCTGTGCTGCCCTTCTCTCCGAGGAGGTGGAAACACAGGGTGTCCCTTGCTCTGCTTGTCAGGCTCTGGACCAGGTTATCTCCATGTCCTGATAAATACATGTGTGTAGTGAAACCATCTGCCCTTCCTGCTCGGTGGCAAATCGCACCCTTGCACAAGCTGTCAGAGCTCCTGGTTGCATCCCAAGGTTTGTTATTTTAAGCCCAGCCACCTTGTGTTGTGCTGTTCCCCATCACGGGTGTCCTCAGCCAGCGCCGGTGCTGCCAAGAGGGAAGCCGTGGCTCTTGGGCAGTAGCCCTTGTGCACAGTCAAGCGTGCTGAGCTCAAGCTGTGCTGTCAGTAAGGATTGCAAGGTTAAAAATGAGGCTGGATGAGTCTGTGTTGGCCAGCTCAGCTGCTGGTGGCACTGGGCACCTCACGGCATGAAAACTGCCAAGCAAAGGCCAGAAGCACCTGAGCTGTGCTTGGCAACCACAGCTCTCCTGGGGTGCTGTGGCTGGTGCCTTCAGAGCTGTGGCAGCACTCAGGTGTTCAGCAAGCACGTTGCTGTCATGCAGGTTGATGCTCACTCTCTGCTTGGATTGACCTTAGGGTGTCATTAGGGTACCATTCAAAGCAGAGGTCTGTAGGTTCTGTGGTGCCTTGGGCCTCTGTGAGTATTCAAACCTGCTGCTCAGCAGCAGGATGAGGTTTGGTGTGAAAAACAGTATAATCAGCACAGTGATGGGGCTGAACACACTGATGCTAGTTGTAGCTGGTGTGGTCTTCAGGGTAGGCATTGTTTGTCTCCCAGTGGAAGCCATGGGAAGAAACACCACACATCCTCCTGAGGACAGAGGTTGTGGCAGCTGAGGATGCAGTGAGTTTGGCAGCAGTCCCAGTATAGGTTTGCCAAAGGTTTAAGAAATGCCCTGGAGAAGTAAGTCCTGGATTCATCTGTTAGGTTAAATGCTAAATTTGGGTGAAGAGTGCTACAGTTGCTTGTTGGTGGGTATGGTTGCAATTCCTTATTCTCATCACCCCTGGTTTTCCAGCCCAGTAGACTGGCTTTCATGTTAAACCATCTCACAGGGAGCTCTGGAATCCTCAGCACAGGGAGGGCATGGACCTGCTGGAGCAAGTCCAGGGCAGGCCACGAAGGTGCTCTGAGGGCTGGAGAACCTCTGCTATAGAGCCAGTCTGGGAGAGCTGTTCAGCCTGGAGAAGAGAAGGCTCCAGGGAGAGCTCAGAGCCCCTTCCAGTGCTTAAAGGGGCTCCAAGAGAGCTGGAGAGGGGCTTTGGACAAGGATCTGGAGAGACAAAACAAGGGGGAATGGCTTCCCGGGGGCAGAGGGCAGGGTTGGGTGGGATATTGGGAAGAAAGTCTTGCCTGTGAGAGTGGTGAGGCCCTGGCACAGGTTGTCCGGTGAAGCTGTGGCTGCCCCATCCCTGGAAGTGTCCAAGTCCTGGTTAGACAGAGCTTGGGGCAGCCTGGTCTAGCGGAAGGTGTCCTTGCCCATGGCAGGGAATTGAAATGAGATTGTCTTTAAGGTGACCTCAAACCATTCTGTGATTCTTGGATATTATTATCATTATTTAGCAAAATGTCAAAGCCAGTGTGGATCTCTGATGTGATGTCTGTACACGGCATGTGACTGAAGAGCAAGCTGAGGTACTCCTTCTGTGGCCTGAACCTCACAGGGCCAGGGAAGTTCTCATTCCCAGATTAACAACTTGGAACGAGATTTGAATGTGAAAACACAGGATAGAAAACTTGGGCATAAAACATTCCCATCTTCTAAGCTTGAGGTGTGAAATATAAGTGAAAGGAACAGCAGTGAAACACTGGTGGTGTGTACAGTTTTGCTTTTGGTACCTAAATCAATTGCAGAAGGGTTTGAAAGCCTACGTAAAATACATCCTTTTATTTGTCTGTGTTTGCTGTTCCAGGCCTAAGCAAGCTGAGAAACCCAGTGATGAGCTGTGACCCAGTGATGGGGTAGCTGTGCTGCCTGTTAAGGCCCATCTTTAGAGCGTGTATAAAACCTGGGAGCAACCAAAATAGAACATGATTTCGTAGTGAGGCTACCAACTAAATATATCAGCATGTTTGTTTGCATTGCTGTGTGTGATCTCTGTAAAACTGCCCTGAGCTCTGTGAAGGGTAACTATAATGCTGGGCTGGGTTAATTCCCAGAGAGCTTGAGAGCTCTTGGGGGTGTTCTGGAGGTTGTTTCTTTATTCCTGACTGCCATGGTTTGCCTGCCCCTGGCACAGAATGCCCTGTAAGGCTGCAGCCTGATTGCTGAAGGTGCCTCTGTAGCCATCAGGCCTGTGCTGGCAGCAGCAGGGCAGCTCCTCCGTGGATTTTCAGCAGAAGGAGCAGCTCTGCTCCCCCAGGGGATCTCCCCAGGCTGTAACCTGAACCTGCACTAACGAGCTCCTTGAGTCTTTCCACACTGCATAGCTGGGCTCGGAGTTGGAAGGGTGCAGACACATTGTGAGCTGTGTCAGGCTTGGGGTCGCTCCAAGGCCAAAGGTATCGTGTCTCAGCCTTGACTTGAGCTGGTGTTCTGCTTGCCTTCAAACAGCAAAAGGGAGATGATTTAGCAGCAATGCAGAGTGAACTGTCTTTGTTCTGAGGTGCACGAAAGGGAGCTTAGGCACTAACTCACTAACCTCCTCATAGAAAGCAGTGCAATAAATGGGAAGACTTACGTAAAGTAACGTTTTGTAAAATTTTTATGCAGAAAACCCCAAACCTTCCCATAGCTGAGATCTCATTTTGTTGCAGTAGTTCAACAACTACAGGCAAGTATAATATCAGGTTTAAACCTGATTCAAATAAAATCACTAGGATCACTGCTCTGAAAAGAGCACACATGGAATATATTTGTGTTTATGTACTATTTTTATCACTTCAGGCTTTTGATCCATGACACAGATATTTTAGGGGAAATTTGCATTTTCAAGTTAGAATCACAGAATGGTTTAGGTTGAAAGGGGCCTTAAAAACCATCCAGTTCCAAACACCTGCCATGGGCAGGGACACCTTCCACTAGAACAAGTTGCTCCAAACCCCATCCAACCTGGCCTTGGACACTTCCAAGGATGGGGAAATTGTGCTGTTTGTTTTAGAAAAATACATCTAGTTCCTTTATGTTGTATATTCATTTGAAAATATTAGCATAACATTCCTAATGTCCACATCTCTGTATACTGAATTTGTAAGTGATCCCATTTAACAGGTGTTTCATGCAGTGTAATCCACACACTGATACCTATCACAAGTCTCAGTGATGTTTTTTGGATCCGAATCTCTTGCATATGAAGCTTGAAATAAACGCTGAGCTATGAAACACTAACTCAGCCTGGTTTCTTTCTGCTGTTGCCGTTCTGCAGTTTCACCGGTGATAATTAAGGAATGGGCTGCTTACAAAGGCAAATCTCCTCAGACCCCTGAGCTGGTGGAAGCCCTCGCCTTCAGGGAGTGGACCTGCCCCAACCTGAAGAAGCTGTGGCTGGGCAAGGCCGTGGAAGACAAGAACCGACGGATGAGGGCGTTTCTGGCCTGTATGCGATCGGACACACCAGCAATGCTCAACCCAACTAACGTGCCCACTCATCTTATGGTGCTCTGCTGTGTGCTAAGGTCAGTGTCCCCTCTGGGGGAGCCAGAACCCAGGAAAGGTTTTACTGGGGAATCTCTGGAGGAAGTGTTAATTCCTTTTTGCAGCGTCACTAGGAGAGGGAGTTTGATTTGGCTGTAGGAAAGCATGTTGTGTAGTCACTCGTTCTTTTCAGTCTCCAGAGGATTGAAGGGAAGAGGAAAAAGATCTTGTGTTGCAAAGAGGCCAATGTAGTGTTTGAATTAGTTTTCCCTTACTATACTACTCAAGGCTTCAGCTTACTGAAAAATAACATTTGGGGCCTCAGAGGCTTGTGTTGGTGAAGTTACACAGCAAAAGAGAGAGTTCCTCAGAGAACAGCTGCCCAGCAGCTTATCAGGATGTGAAGCTCACATGATGATGTGAGCTGTGGTGTGTGAGGCTCCCTGGGTTAGAGTTGCTCATCCAGGTGAGGTAATGGTAGCCAACCATGGAAGTGTTAGTTCTGTACTTGAGCTTTCCAAAGAGAAAGTCACAAGG
The DNA here is from genome assembly GCA_035222235.1 of Margarornis squamiger. Classification (NCBI taxonomy): domain Eukaryota; kingdom Metazoa; phylum Chordata; class Aves; order Passeriformes; family Furnariidae; genus Margarornis; species Margarornis squamiger. The sequence goes on along the minus strand of JAWWTY010000022.1, from coordinate 20,707,698 downwards.
TCCAAAATCCTGACGTGTTTGATTTTCAGATTGAAAACTGACGGAGGAATTGGGAGGTCTTTACCTTTGGGGTAATTATTCAGCACAACTAGCTTGTAATTCTGGCAGAATCCAATGATAGCATGCTGCACATGGAAAAATCTAAGCCATTTTTGAGAGTAATAAATGTAAATTTTGTGTTCATCTTGCCTTTTGAGCATTAAAAGTCCATTGTTTCTCCTTACAGAATTGTTACTACACAAAAAAGTAGTCCCAGTGGTATCTTAAAGCTCCTCATTTCATTGGGACAGCATGTTTCTCTCCTGTGACATGTTGTGTGTATACCTTGCTGATTTCTGATCACAGAAATTGCCTCTTGGTTCACACATTGAGGGGCTGCTGAGTAAGGATGTCCTTCCCTGCAGGTACATGGTACAGTGGCCGGGGGTTCGCATTCTGCGCCGCCAGGAACTGGATGCTTTCCTTGCCCAGGCATTGTCTCCAAAGCTCTATGAACCTGACCAGCTTCAGGAACTCAAGGTAATTCTTAGCTATAACTTCCATATTTTCAGAGTTTTATTCCCAGCTGATCTAGAAATTAACTGCTGGGTGACGTGTGTGTGCCTGTCTCACTAAAAGTCTTGCACCGTCACCAGTACTTTCCAAAATCTTAATCTTAGTGGTTTAAAGTGCTGTGGAGATTGGTAATCTGTTGTGTTTCACTGGTTGGATAGGTGACTAAAATCCTAAACTTATTGTATACTGCAGAACCTCTTCTCACAATTTCTTAAGTTTCTGTCGTAGAACTTGGAAAAAAATGTGCTGCCATTGAAAAGATAAAGAAAGGCTTCTTCCTGTGTGGCTGTTTTTAGATACTAACCTGGGTATTTTTTCATGATTCAGCATTCAAAAGATTTTTGCAGATAAGTGTAGGAATGGAGAGAGACTTACATAATCTTGAGTGGAAGAATGCAGGAGAAGGAAGTAGAACAGTTTATGAATACTCTTAGAATTGTAAGAATCATTATTTTGAGGATTTTAAAAGTTAAAATCTCAAAGTTTAAATTTTTTTTTTCCAATACAGTGGCATTCCATGAGGTAACTAATAGTTAACTGGTTAACTGATAGGTAGCATGGTATCTGTTGTAAATACAGAAGGTAAAGCAGCAAGGAGGAGATGGCTCTTGTTTCCCAAGTGGACACGAGCAGCAATCCTAACACTCCTCAGGAGAAGCAGCAATGAAGCTCATGCAGATTCCAGCTCTTTGGCTTTTCCAAGGAATATTTTGTCACTGATACCAGGTCTGCAAGTGGTTTTTCAAAGTCAGCAAGTGACTATTTCTCTTCTGTGGGTGATCAGCAGAATCTGAGTTGAGTTCCTGCCTGTAGCACCCTGGCAAGGACTTCTCAGCCTCAAACCATAAATCAAATCAATCTGCTCATGGGAACTCAGCACTTAGATCTAAAAGTACTAGTCAGAGCAAGGGGAAGAAAACTGAATCCACTTCAGAATCTGTATGAAGTTGTCACACAGCAAGTAGAGAATTCCCATGTTAGCGAGGGTAGGGGCAGAGTTAAGAGAGAACCAAAGTCTTCTTCCCATATACCAAAGGATGATGCCAACAGAAAAATAATAAATGAGTCTGTCAGGAAAACATTTACTTGTCCTTTCCCTCATTGCTGAAAAGCTGTGAAGCAGAGGGTGCAGACAGCTGTAGTGAAAACCCTTTGGGTTTGTGCACAGCCACTTTTTTGCTGCAGCCCTTGGGATTGTATCGCTGCTGACATGGATTGTAACCTCATTAGGCTCCTGAGAACAGTGGGTTTGAGTGCTGCTTGTGGGTAATTCCTTAAAAGCAGCCTAACTGTAGTTCCTGTCTGTCAGGAGACTCATTCAGGTGTGTGCTGGAACTCCTTCTCAAGGTGTGTGTTAGACATTTGTGCTGGGAGCCCTGTGTGCTCACTGGATCTTTCAGAACCCAGGAGGCTGGTCCAGAGAACGGCTGTGTCCACATTGCAGGAGCAGCACTTTGTCTTCAGGGCAGTGTGTGGCCACCCTCTGCCAAAGGAACGGCCTGGCCTTGAGTTATCCTGTGTGCTCAGAAGAAATGTAGGCAGCCCATGTGAGGGAACAAGCTTTGCTCTTGCAGAGTGGAGCAGAGAGTCGTCCAAAGGCGCATGAGGGTGTGGTTCAAAGTGTGTGCCCCAAACTCTCCTGAAGCTGAGTAATTGTACCTGTGGGTATCAGCAGAAATTCAAATGACAGTTTTGTAGACCAGGCTGGATGCATCAAAGAGCAGCTTTATATCAGCCACTTGGTCTGCAATGTCCATTCTCCAAACACAAGAAACAAATCACAGAATCACAGAATAGTTTGGGTTGGAAGGGGTGTTAAAGCTCATCTCGTTGCACCCCCTGCTATGGACAGGGACACCCTCCACTAGACCAGGTTGCTCCAAGCCCCGTCCACCCTGGCCTTGAACACTTCCAGGGGTGGTGAACACACAACCTAAGTGACATCTAGGGGTAGAGATTTTGGCAAAGGTGTCTGCAATTATAGAGTCATGAAAGTCTCGCCTCTCTTAGGATCTGATGTAAAGAGGAGGAAACTCACTGTGAAAATTGCTGGTCTTCAAGAACTAAGAAAGGAATTCCCAGAGAAAATACTCTTTCCATTCAACACAACACAAAAGGCCAGTGACAGACAGCAGACAATATTTTGGTTTAATACAAATTGTCTTAGTTTTCAATCACACATAAAGTAATGCAGGTAACTTCTTTAATATATGTTGGCTAGGTGGAAGATGCAATATTTCCTGCAGGGTTGTTGCTATCTTCATGTGAAGCTGTTTGTGAATACAGACAGATAGAACAGCTGAGTTTGAACCCAGCTGTCTATCTGCAAAATGAGCTTGGATGGTCTTTGGGCCCTTAAAGGTTGCTTATGCATAAGGAAGGTAATGGAGTTTAATTTTCAATTTTAATACCAAGGTCTTGAAAATGTTCCCAAGGAAGGGCTGATATTTTGAAAAGTATTTCAGAGAACACCAGTAGTGATATTTTCTTATGCCAGAGCTAAAAATACACTTGCTTCAAGCAAATCCTTTTTTCTTCTACCACCAGCTATTATTCACCATTTAATTTTACCTTTGTGTCTCCATCCTGCATCCTAAATAAAACTGTTGTATGCATAAACACTGCTTTGTTATTAAGAGTTGTGTTCCTACAGCAGAATGTTGAATCAAGCTAATAGAAAATCCATTAAAAAGGAGTTGGGAAGGAAATGTGTTACATGGGAAGGAAAATGGAATGCTGTTATTGAGCTCGTTCCTGAAATGTTCTACAGCACATTTTAGAAGCACATAATTATTTGGAATAAAATTTTTAATGAAGTGTTCTACTGCTAATTTCCTCTGAGTGTCTTTAGAATTAGTTTCCTTCACTTTGTTGAGAAAATAGAGGGGTTTGGGTTTATCTCTGGCCTCCAGAGCAGATGGATGGAACCACAGCCTTCCTGAGGATTGCAGCTCTGCATGCGCAACCAACAGGTTCTGGTGCATTCTTCTACTCCAGCTGGTGAAAGTCTGGATGACTTTAAAATCCCTCTGTTTGCAAGAGTGTTGAAAAGAATGTGGCTGTTGGAATAACTTTGAATTACATTTCATGGTGATCTCACTGACTTTTCCCCTGTTTGCAAACAGATTGAGAATCTGGACCCCCGTGGAATCCAGCTGTCTGCTCTATTTATGAGCGGTGTGGACATGGCTCTTTTTGCCAACGACGCTTGCGGGCAGCCGATTCCATGGGAGCACTGCTGTCCCTGGATGTATTTTGATGGGAAATTATTCCAGACCAAGCTCATCAAAGCAAGCCGGGAGAAAGTTCCGCTCATCGACCTCTGTGATGGTCAGGTGTGTAGCCCAGCAGGGTGAGGGAGTGCCCTGTGTGCCTAGAAGGGTTGGATGGGGCGGGTGTGTCACCATTTACATCACATGTCATCTGTCTGCTCTTAGAGGAAAATACGAGGTGAATGACTAGTGAGTGGTTATTGCTCTTTAATCCCTTCTCTCTTGATGATTGGGATGGTTTTGGGGCAGATTTGGAAGAAGAGGCATCAAATTTAATTTAGTTTTTTCTCTCTGGAAACTGAAACTCGAATGCCATGGTGATATAATGAATGGCTGAGTTGGAAACTCTCTGTTCATTTGTTCAAGTCCTGCCTTTTTGGGTCAGGCTGTCCCAAAGGACTAAGCTGCAGTGGGTTTGTAGTGAAGGAAAAGTGGTGATTTTTAACTGATTTTACAGACTGTGAAGTCATTCTTGAGGTCTTTTAACTCAAAATCTTTTCACATTTCTTATCACCATCTTAAAATACAAGTGAAGGAGTTTTTTGTTGTATCCAAATCATGGAAAGTTATTATTGAACTAAAAAACAAAAACAGGAAACTGATAAAAATCAAGAGTTTCCTGAATAACCCAAACTTTTTTTGGTGTTAACTTTTCGGGAGGTATGAAATCGTATCCCTTCTTATTTCTGACTTGAGGGAAGCTGATCTTAGCTTGGCTACTGGTGGTGGCTGTGGTCCCTCTCAGGCTTGTACCCCTCCAGGTGTGTTTCAGCCTATCTGTGCAGACTCTGGTTTGCAGTCCAGGTTTAGGATGATGATTCTGTCTCTTCTATTATTTTGTTTTCTTCTTGTTGTGTAAATATAGCTATATACAATCGAAATGAGAATTTTAATATCCCTCTGTGACCTTCTCTTTATTCCTAGGCTGAGCAGGCAGCCAAGGTTGAAAAGATGCGTCAGAGCATCCTAGAAGGATTAAATTTCTCCAGGCAGAACCATCCTCTCCCTTTCCCACCTCCACCTGCCATGCCTTTTTATCCAGCTTCTATGTATCCTCGACACTTTGGGCCAGTCCCACCACCTCAGGGCAGGGGGAGAGGCTTTGCTGGTAAGTGATGGGACAGCGGTGCCACACATGTTACCTTCCCTTCCACGTTCCCAAAACTACCAACCCATTTCCCTGCTCAATTTCACAGGGAAAAACACATAAAAACAAGTGGTTGGCTTGTGTTGGCAAGTGCCAGTCACTGTGTTTTGGGCTTGCTTCTCTTAGCCATAGCCCAGTGATACGGAATGTGCTGTATTGCTGCATATTTCCATCAGGATTTTAGTAACTGTGCCAGATCAAAATATTTTTACTGTTATTGTAGAATAGAAAAAAGAGGAAGGGATGGACACTGGGTGTTATGAAAAGGCTCTGATTTGCACAGTACATTGCTTCAAAATGTTTATAAATTAACAGTCAGGGTTTAACTGTCAGGGTTGGACAACATTTCACCTCCCCACCCCGCTGTGTTTTGCTACAGTCATTTAACCATTGGCACTCTCGAGGGTAGAAACTGACACAAGCACTCCAGGCTCTTCCTAGAATTGCCCCCTTCAAAACCTCTGTTCCAAGGCCTGCAGGTGTATGGATACTGGACACGGGCATTCCTGGGGTGCCACGACTGTAGCCACCAGAGCTCACTGCCAAAGAACTGCCCCATGCCTTTTGAATGCCATAGAAATCGGGATCCTATCCCAAGCCCCGGGATCCCATTCCCTCAGCCCCTGGCTGAGGCTGCAGGACACCTTTGGCCAGGGCTCCCTCGGTGCGGTGGAGCAGCATCACCCACGGGAGCATGGCCCTCCCGGCTGGCTCCGGAAGGGTGGAAGGAGGCAGCAACCTCTCTGCTGGGGCCTTCCCGGATGCCTGGCCCCCTCACAGCTTTTCCCCTGTCTTTCTTTACCCTGGGTCTAACAGGAGTCTATGGCTTCGGAGGCCCTTATGGGGAAACAGTAGCCACAGGCGCTTACCGGGCCTTCCGGGTGGCGGCAGCGGCAGGACACTCCGGAGCCTTCTCTGGCAATGACAGCAACAGGACTAGCAAGTTTCAGGGCGGTAATTATTACCCAAACCCCTTTTCTTAGAGCTTCTGGCAACGGCTTCCTCCACTGTACGGTTTGGTCTGAGGCTTTCCTACTGACTCCCTGTCTCCCTGACTGTCTCAGCTTCCCTCTCTAGAGCCTGCCCGGGCTGCTGTCCGCTCTGCTCCCCGTCCCTGCCGCCAGCCTCTCCTCGTGCCTAGAAACCCTCCTCCGAACTCAGGAGAGCCAAAAACCCAGCAGGGTGGGCTGGCTCCTGTCCCCGAAAGGCGAGGGGGGATCTGTAACCCGCTGGGCTCTGCCTCCCTCTATTAACAGGCATTTTCCAAAATCTGGGGCAGTTGAGCTTTTTGCAAAAACGCAGCGCAGAAATGACTGACTTTGGTGTTACTGCTGACCCCTTCCTTGCTGGCATGGACACGGGAGTGGGATTCACTTCCCTCCCTGTGTGCCCATTGCTCACCTCCTGTATGAGGTGGGATGATGGAAACCTGTTGATTCCCTTCAGGGTAATTTTTTCCAATTTATTTAGCTGTTCTTTCTGGCCTCTGAGCTTTTATCCTAAGAGCAAACATACCTCTAATGCTTCACGTGTGAATAACTCTGCCGCTGCAAACCGTCTGCATTTGGAGCTAAAGGACTTGCACAGGGAAGTAGGAACCCTCTGGATGTAATCAGTAGTGTAGTTCCCAGCCTATTAATGTTTGGACACTAATTATGGCTGCATAAATGCTGTGGTTTGTAACCCTTTCGGTGCTGATGGTCTTACGAGTAACATCTGGCTCAGTCCCACTTAACCTGGATTTCTTGAAATACATGTTGTGCCCCAGAGCTGATTTTTAAGGACAAAACACAGGTATTAAGACATGAACAATTTGAACAGAAGCTACAGTTGCATTTTAGACAATTGCAATTTTAGCTGCTTTCTTGGAAGGGGAAGGATAAACCCACCTTCTACACCCAGATCAATTTAAATGCTACATTTTTATAGCAGCTTAGTACAGCTAATCCTACATAGTAAGTTCTTTACTGCAAATATAATCTGTGTGGTTTATGCTGATACTTGACATTGGCTAAAAAGTGCCTTGAACCTGCAAGAATTATTTCTTCATTAGGAATGCAGGGAAAAAACAATCTTCAGCCAGCTTGTGAAATCCCCCTTGTTTCTTGAGACTTACCTCAAGTATATTTTTAATCACTGAAACTGAAGCACTCATGTCAATTTTTTTTTTTTCAGAATTCATATCTATTTTTAAAAAAAGGGGGGGGAAACAGGCTCTTGGAGTTCTGACACTTCTGGAATACCACAAAATGAGCAATAATCTCACAGTATCCGTAGAGGAAATGGGATATGTGGTGAAATCTGGGCAAACCAGCTTTCCATTCATTTGGAACTTTACTGTGATGATTGTGAAGATCAAGGTTTGGTTTTGCTTTTATGTGCAGGAGTCCAACCTATTCCTTCTCAGGGAGGGAAACTTGAAATTGCCGGCACTGTAGTCGGCCATTGGGCTGGAAGCAGACGTGGACGAGGGGGGAGAGGGCCATTTCCTCTGCAGGTGGTGTCCGTGGGAGGACCAGCCAGAGGGTAAGTGCCAGCCTGGAACGTGCTTCTCATGTGGGATTTAATGACTGGGGAAACAAAAAGAACCAGGGAAAAGTTGGAGGCAGGAGGGACTGCAAACGACACGTTTTGGGACACATAAGGTCCCTTATACCTGCTGAATATTCAAGGAAAGCATTGAGGCTCCTTAAAAGGTGTTTTTAATCAGTTATTCAGAGAGGTGTAAGCATTTCTTTGTGCAAATAAAATTCACACTCTGTCTCAAATAGATAGATATATATATATTTGTACATACACACACAGAGGGGTTTTTTTGCATGAGGAAATGACTTGGGAGTTTTCCACAAAATCAATAAATACATTACATTCAATTCCTTTATTTTCGTGGCAGGACATTTATTAAGAAGCATGATAACATTTTTAATAACTACATTATGTAATTCTGTGAAGCAGAAAACACCTGAAGGACACTTCTAGGTTTAATAGTTCTCTGTTACAGTCATGGTGGGAGTTGTGCTTGAAAGAACATTAATTTCTTCAGCTCTTCCACTTCATTGAATTACAGCTGAAATTACAGGTGCACAACATGTCTAAAGTACTTTAAAAACGAGTCCTTTATTATAAAAAATATCTAGTCCATTACTTTTAAGATTATATTTTTCTGTAGGCTTGCTGGTTCTGTGCCTTATAGAACTCTCTTACATTTAATCAAAGGTTGTGTCTATTACAGATGACAATCCCACAGTAAAGTGATTTATATATTATGTCTGTCTGCATTAGGAAAGGAGTAGAGTTGATGTATTTATGCCACCTTGAGCCAGGGAACTGCAGTCTGAAAAACTAAATCTGCACGAATTGTGCATGAATTCCTCTGTCTGTTAATTTACTCAAATATGCACTATAAAGCTTCATGCTGGAGTCAGCCAGAGCTGTTGGAGTGCCTGTCTGGTTGGCCTGAGTGAGGAGATGGGTTGATCTGAAGGAGAAGGGAGCTGCTGTGGGGACAGGAAGAGGCAGGAGCAGCAGCAACACGCAGCATTGGTGTGAGAGCAGGGCTGACTTCTGAGGACACTTAATTCTCTGGAATGAGATTTAGTTGCCAAAACAAAAGCATTGAGTGTTTGTTTAGGTGTTTCAGACAACTGTCAGGTGCCTGTGTGGGGTCTGTGGAGCCCCTGTGCTGCTCCAGAGCAGCAGCTGGAGACAGTGGGAATGAGCTCAGGTGAGGAGGCACGAGGCTCTTTTGGGTATCAGCAGACAAAATAACCTTTTTCACCATTGAAATGAGGTTTTTTCGTGGTCATCAGTTCTGTTTTTCATGAGGATGCATGAACAGGAGAGCTGCAGAGCTGGTTGCTGCTCTCAGTGACCTGCACTGTGTGTGGGAAAGGTCCCAGTGGGGATTGGTGTCCAGCCCAAAGCCTCTGTCAGCCAGAGCACTCCAAGGAGGGTCTGGGGCACCCTCAGGCTCAGAGCTGCCTCACATTGGCACACACACAGAGGGTAGAAGTTCCTCCATCTCCTGAAGAGGGAAATACCTGAATTCATGCAGAACACCTGTAGCCAGGAATTGAGAGCCCTCCTTATCTGGGCAGCAGATCACTGAAAGGGTGTCACTGCTCTTGTCAGAGCCTTTGTGACAGAGAAATACGATTTTCCAATAGTAGTTTTTGAGGTGAGATAAGATACTTGATGTTTCTATTTGTTGGAGGTACTGTCATTAGGCAGTAGGGTTTGGGTGCAAGTTGTCACCTCAGAAAGACAGGAAAACTGTCAATAACAGATCTTCCTGTCGCCATCAAAGCATCACCAATGGGAAATTCTTCACATGTAGAGTTACCAGAACTAGTCAAAGAGGAAAAATGACTGCAGACAGCTTACCTATTTGTTGGGTGCATTGATGCTAAAATACAACCAGTAGGAAAACACACTGGTGTAAAGGGTTCTGCCCTAAAGACAGAATCACAGAACTATGGAATCTGCAAGGAAACCACAAGGATCATCTAAGTCCAATTCCTGGCCTTGCACAGGACACGCCAACAATCCCACCATGAGGGTGTTGTCCTTGAGCTCTGGCAGCCTTGGTGCTGTACCCACTGCCCTGGGGAGCCTGCTCAGAGCCCGACCACCCTCTGAGGAAAGAACTGTTTTCTGATACCCCATCTAAATCTCCAGGTGCTTTAATGGCTGGGCTCCTTGTTGGCAGAGATTGTTTCCTTCCAAAGATCAGGACTGGGAGGCAGCACAGCAGGTTGTCTCAGTTCATTGCCCAGTCCTGCACACTTGTATTCCATTTTTATCTGTTCCAGCTGAAGGGATCGAGTCAGGCTTGTTCACCCCATTGTCCCACATTTCTGCAACACTGAGCTCGGATGTTCTTATTGTGTAAAAGTAAAACAGCTGTTTTGTATTGGCTTTGATCCATCAATATATTCAGTGTGATTTTCTGAGGGGGAAAGCCTTTCCCAGCTCCTTAAAGAGCACTTTGTAAAAAAAGAGCCAGTGGGGTGGATAGGGAAGGAACAGAGGGAGAGTGATTTACATGCAGACCACAGTTTTTCCATCTTCATTCTCTGCTGTTGCTTTTAAACCCCTGAATTTAGTTTCTTACTGCCCAGAGTGGGAATTCACAGTGTGTGTGAAGAGACTGGGGGGACACAGGCCAGTGTCATGTGGAGACCTCCCAAAATCAGGCAGCAGATCCAAAGGACACAGAGCAAACCCATCCTTCTGGATCAATCCAATATTTCTAGCAGAGAAAATGAAAAGCATTTAGGGGACTGGTAACTTTGACATAATGATAGGGAAGTTGAGTTTCTGCAGTTGTTGGAATTAAAACATTTGTAGCTGAATCATGGAATCGTTAAGGTTGGAAAAGACCTCTAAGACCATCAAATCCAACCATCAGCCCAGCACCACCTCCATGTTCACCACTGAACCATGTCCCCAAGTGCCACAGCCACACATTTCGTTGAACACTTCTGGGGATGGTGACACTGCCCTGCGTAGCCTGAGCCAGGCAGGGCTTCACAACCCTTTCCATGAAAGACATTTTTCCTAATATGTAATCTAGAGCTCCCCTGGCACTGCTTGAAGCCAAGGTGAGAAATTTTTGTTGTGGTCTGATCTAATCTGAATCACACCAAAAATCACCACCCAATGTGTCCAAGTTGAGAGCCTCCCTTGGAAAGCATCCCAGCTTATCAATTGCCACGTGCAAGATACGAATGAAACTCCTTTATTCTCTCGGTTTCTTAGATAATTTTGTATTCTGCCATCAAAACAAAAGTGATTTTGCATTTTGCCTCACTTTCTTTTATCAGATCCCATCTGTCTCATGTTTTTATACGGGGGAAGTGTTATTAAATGGGGAAAATGGCCTTGTAAGTGGTTCAAATCGTTATTTTTGTAAGGTGAAAGTATTTTGAGCTCTGGTTTTAAAGTGCTGTGAGGAGAATTTGACACTTGGAAAACGTTTCTGTAGAGCTTGAAAGTATCATTGATTGTTTCCCTAGAAGAGAAATATAGAAATAGACATTTTATCACTCCAAACCCCAAAGGTTTGTTGGGTTTGATACACTTGGGAGTAGTAGAACCCTGTAATTCAGAATTAGTCATCTTGCTTCTCTAAAGACATGTCTTTAAGGCACTAGACAGTAAAGCTAGGGAAATATATTCGATGAATATGAAATGTAAAGCAGTTGTAAACAAAGCTGATGTGTGTTTTCTGCTCTCTCCCCCACCCCTGCAGGCGTCCCAGAGGAGTTATCTCCACTCCGGTGATAAGAACTTTCGGAAGAGGGGGAAGGTACTATGGGCGAGGTTATAAAAGCCAGGGAGCAATTCAGGTAATGAAGCCAAGTGCCTGACTTGGCTCTGTGGGACAGGCTGGGCTGGGCTGGGCTGCTCTCCAGACCAGCACCACTGTGACAGCTCAGAGTGGCTGTGAGCTGCACCAGGACAGGCTGGTGGCACATCTCCCTTAAAGCAAACTTTGCTTCTAAAGACGGACGTGGAAGAATGTATTGTGACATGAATCCTGTGCCTACGCTGCTCAAACCAGTCGTGGGAGTAGAAGAATTTAGGAAAATGGGAGAAATACAAAGCTGAAACAAATTAGCAGTTCTGTTCCCGCCCCCACTCTTCCCCAGTTTCTTTTGTGGCACCACGGTCCAACCTCAGGAAGGAAAGTTTGTAACAGAGAAGGATCTTTGCTGCTGGAGGGCTCCCGATACAAGAGCTGGCTCTAAACTTCTCGGGAGCAGCAGAGCAGCCTTTGCCCCATGAGCACAGGGTCCTTTCCAGTGACAACCTGAGAGGCGTCCATGGATCCTGACTTTGGTCTTTTCCATGGATCCTTCAAATGTAGCTGACCAAGCTGCTGATCTGTATGAAATGAAATGCCTGTTGCTTCAGAGTTCTGTTGTCCTCCCTTTTCCATGGTTCTGGCTGCTCTGCACTTTGGACTGTTGGTGCAAGCCCCAGCAGTAATGGTGGAATGAGTAGTAAATAGCTGGAAAACCTTCCACAACAAATATGTCATATGAAAATGGCATTTGTCAGGAACACCTGAGAGGGGTGTCTGCTGGTGTCAGACAGTGAAAGGGAACGTCCTCCAGTAGATAATGAAGCAACTGTTAACTTCCAGTAAAACTTACTGTTTTCTAGGTGTAAAAATTCAAATACTTCTCTTCCTTTTTAAATTTCTATTTAACACATACTCTACATATTTACAAGTGTACCTATGGATCTGAAACTTTACATCTCTAAATAGAAGAGAAACCACTGTGTTAATGATAGAGTATCTAATTTCTGAATACCTTAACCTCTGAAATAAACCCTGAAAAGGAGCTCACAACTTACTACAGGTGTACATATAGAAGTGTAGTTCAGGTGGTACCTGCAGGTGTCTTGGCAAGTGCCATCAAGGTTGAATATTCACATTTTTATTAATGGTCTGTAATTTGGATGGTAAATACTTGTGATCACAAGGACCTATATGTAAAATTGTCCTGGGGAAGAAAGATAAATGTCATTTTCTATGGACTGGTCCTGAGCTCACTGCATTTTGTGGTCATCAAGTCCCTCTAGTATGTTCCTTGTACAGGAAGAGAAAAAGGGTTATTTAAAGTGCACGTGGGACGGAGAACTCGGGAAACCTCCTGTGTAGTGAGTAGGTTGTGATGCCCAGTTCAGGCTCAGTGATGCTGGTGTGCCCTGGGCTGAGGAGGGCTGTCTGTGCAGGGCTGGGCTCACCCGAGTCACCTCCTCCCCAGAGGCTGGAACCTGACCAAAATGAGTTGTTTGCATTTGTCAAACACACCAGACTGGCCTGTTTTGTCCCAGGATGAGACCTTTCATTCTTGATCTGGAAAGAAACAAAAGCATGTCTTGAAAGCTGAAGGTAGTGACACCTATAGAGAGGCACATTGACAGGGGTGATCAGTGTCCCTTGTCCTCACGGGCCAGTCCCATACCAGTGCATTGGGACTGAGAATTAATTGTGGTTATCTGGATAATGAGTGCTAGAGAACAGCAGCTCTGGCTCACCTGCAAAATCCTTGTGTAAAATCCTTCACCAGCTCAGTGCAGCACTAACCCTGCTGTTCTGGCAGGTGGAAATGGAGGGTTCTGCTGCTCTTGGAGGTGTATCAGGTGTCCCTGTCTTAAGCCATTTCTTAGCACTTGACTTTGTGAACAGTGTAACAGACCAGTGCACTGGTTCTTAGCAGCCCAACCTGCTTATTTTGCTTTGTTTAAAGCTATTATGCTTCTGGAATGCTAAGATTAATTATAGATACTTAAAAACTAATTGTATGCTGCATCAATCTGGGGTTTATGGCTCTACTCAGTCTTGTAAGATTTTACTATATGCTTTCTGTATGAAATCCCTCTCCTAAGGTTGGAAGCATATAGGCTGGTGCAGAGAACACTGCATGGTGCCTCTGCACTCCTTTAAATGCTGTCTAAAAACAGTGGGGTTTGAATTTGAGCAACATGTAACCCTGTCATTAAATCACAGCACACATGAACCAAGCAGCAGAGTTCAGCTGTACCTTGATTCTCAGTTTCAGTGTTTTCAGACATTTAATTCACCTCTGATGTTGTGAAATAAGAGAAACATCGAGGTTGGCACTAAGGCATTTGCCCCAGGAGTATAGAAAGGCTCTGGGGAACACCAAAAATCCTCTCTGTGTATTTTTTGGGCCACTTCTTTCAGCAAATGCCTAATATTTCGTGTTCACTCATGATCCTGCGCCCTGCATGCTGCCTGTCGTGGTGTCCTTGTATCAGACTGTACATTATATACATTTATAGCACTGGTTCTTCAGTAATTCTCTTCTTTTTTTAACAACTAGGGCAAACCTCCTTACGCTGCTTCAGCAGAAGAAGTAGCCAAAGAACTTAAGTCAAAATCCGAGGAATCTAAATCCTCACTTGTGTCTTCAGATGGATCCCTGGCTGAAAATGGAGTTGTGACTGAGGAAAAACCAGCTTCCCAGATGAATGGGAATACAGGAGACATCAGGGCTTCCAATCAGTCTGAAAGTGCCTTGAGTAATGACTCTAAAATGTGCAATACGAATCCTCACTTAAATGCACTAAATGCAGACAGTGTTTGCCATAAAGATGATGCTCTTGAGGCCACTGTCTTAAAAAAAGAAGAGTAAACTTATTTTTTATAGAGGGTGAAGGATGTTGGGAAGGGTCAGGATTAGGAATATCTGGAAAGAAAGAGAGCCTACAGTTACGTACATTTTTTCCTTTCCGTAAGAGAAAAATGAGGACTTTGGAAATTCGGATCCCTCTTTGATGTCAGAGATTTAAACAACACATTTTTTTAGTTTTAACCAGTTGTAGTCAAAATGCTACAATAAAACAAAAAAAAAAAAAAAAGAGAATGAAGAGCATTTGACTCCCGCACTTAAAATGAAGTATACATAAAGTTTAAACTGGTTATGACAAAAGCTTGTAGTTTTGTTTTTTGAAATATAAAGAAAACAAATTTTGGCAGTCTTTAAGTATATATAGCTTAAAACTATAATTTTTAGTACTTGGCACCATATGTATGCCATTATATTTGATTTTGCATTACTGTGTCACAATAAAGCTTTCTTTAAGGCTTTGATTTCATGATTATGGGGGGAAAAAGGCACAACCACAGTTTTTTCTTTCTGAAATCTCATCACCGTTGCCGTGGTTCTTTTTGTGTTAAAAATGTGCAAACTCTCGAAACTACCAATTCTCAGTAACACTGCAGTTCTGCTGAGTTCAATAGACATCATACATACGTTACGAGCGAGTTAAACGGAGATAAACTTGATATCATAGAAGATGCAAACGACCTTTCAAAACAAACACAATGTGTTGGGAAACTTTTTGTGACTAATACCATGCATCCGTGATCAATGAACTATGTGGTTTTGAATCAGACGTAGACCATTAGTACTACTATTTGAGCTAAACTTCTGCATGGTTCATGATTTTTAAAGTGTGTAGTTAATATTATGCATGTTATTGTCCTCTTTCTTCCATTCTTACAAGTACTGTGCCCATTTGCAAAACAAAAAAAGCTAATAATCAGTAATAGTCCTATAAAAGATGTTAACTATGTTTAGTCATTGACTGATCTTGCTCTAACCTTAAAATTTTGTGATTATTGACCTCTGTTGCATTTATTCTAAAACTTTAAAAAAAAAAAATTATCTAGCCGTTTTGAATATCAACGTTACCCTGGTGTACTCATTGCTGTATGCATTATTGTTCTCTGTTGCTGTTTTATGCCTTCATATTAGCAAATATGAAATTCTGTGAAAAACAAAAAAAAAACGCTTTGATCTTCAAAAAAAAAAAAGTACCCCCCTTCTGTAGCAGGAAACAAATGGCTTGTTCTTGAGAACTTTCCCATCAAGAATTTAGTATAAGCAAATATACCTGTATCATTTTGATGTTTTTGTTAGTGTTTCCAAACTTAATGTACTTCAAAATCAGAATCATTTCTTTATATTCGTTTTCATATAATTCTCCTGATGCTCTTCATCACACATTAGTGATCAGAAATGAGGTGTAATTCCCCATTCCCTGCCCGCCAGAGCTAAGTAGGTATCTTAATGTAAGTTGAAGGGAGTTCTGCCCCAACTCATGGATTGTGCAAGAATGAACTACTGTTGGGTTTGGCTGGTTGTAGATGGATTGTGGTGTGGTGTCTTTGAAGGCTATTGAATGCAACTTACAGTGCTTAATAAAAATCTTTATTCTTTTAGTATAAAATACTGTATGCCTTTTTTGTCAAGTATTTTTTTAATTAACATGTAAATAAAAGTTTTTCCTATGCCCAAGTCAAGTGGTTGAGTTGGCAGGCTCCGTGGTGTCCTCCCAGAAGGCAGAGGAGGGAAGCACAGCCTTTGGTGACTTTCCTGGAAGCGCTCAAGGCCAGGTTGGACCAGGCTTGGACTCACCTGGTCTGGTGGAAGGTGTCCCTGCCCATGCAGGGGGTTGGAAGGGGATGAGGTTTAACCCTTCCAACCCAAACCCTTCTGTGATTCACCTGCTGCTGGGGGACATCGCACCTGGTCAGAGTTGTGCTCTGGCCTTGCTGGTGTGTGCAGCTCCTTTAGGTGTCCCCTTTAAATGTCAGGGGGTTGATGAGATGCAAAGACGACACAAATAATGGAGGCAGTCCTTGAAAGAAGAAAAAGATCAGCCCTGGGTGCTTGCAGAGTTTGATACACAAGGTGGGGGTCCCTGTGCCAGCTCTGTGGAGCTGGAACCAGTTACTCTGTTTGGCAGGAGTTTGCTCCACCTCATGGATCCACCTGACAGAACATGAGTTGCAGATTTACACCTTGGTGCCTGTTGGAGCCTGGGCTGGCCCTGCTGCCCCCTGCTCACCCCAGTGCCCACACACACCCTGCAGTCTTTGCCAGGGTGGTGGGCTGGGCTCCCCCTGCCCTTCCCAGCGGCTGTGTTTTCCACAAGTGACAGCAATCTGTCTCCATCCCAAGTCAGATCCCACTGCAGCACTCAGGAGGGACCATGTCCCTGCCTCCTGCTCCCTTGCAGTGTCACCCCATGTTAGTGCCTCTCTGTTCTGACAGTATTCCCCACACTCTGGTTCTCATGCGGGTCCCATTTCCCAGCAGTTTCCCTTGTCGAGCCCAACCTGAATTCTGAAATGGAATAACCAGGATCAACAAACCCGAGGGTGCATGGGAGGGGTCCCTGCTGTGCCAGTACCAGGGTGTGGGCAGTGGCTGCTTTCCTCAGGGTGTGCCAGCAGTGTTTTCCCACGGCCATCCCAGGTGTGAGGAGCTGTGCACTACAGTGTGACC
Organism: Margarornis squamiger; assembly: GCA_035222235.1. NCBI lineage: Eukaryota > Metazoa > Chordata > Aves > Passeriformes > Furnariidae > Margarornis > Margarornis squamiger. The sequence goes on along the minus strand of JAWWTY010000022.1, from coordinate 20,690,890 downwards.
AAGATTAGGGTGTGAGGGTACTGGAGATGAGTAAGTTCATGGCCCCAATGCCAGGTGCTGCATTTACTTTTGCCAGAAATCGTGGTGAAGAAGTCTGGCTTGTGTGACCTGTGTGTTCTTGACCTGAAGCCCGGGTTTTCTGTGTGTCCCATTTAAAGCCCTGCCATTGCCCTGGAGGGGCTGAAGCCAAGCTGGGGTGGGAGGAGGATGAGCCTTTGGCTGTCAGGAAGTGCTGGTGGAAGCATCGGCAGGAGGATCCCACAGGTACCGAATTCCTGGCTGGGAGCATCGTGGGCAGACCCAGGGACAGCACCAGATGTGTTTTTGCTGCCTGCAGTGGGTCAGCAATGAGGGATTGGGGTGGTGTGGTGGGAATGCTGGGACAGCAGGGAGGGGTGGGCTGGGACAGCCCAGTGATGCTCTGTGAACCTGCCCCCCTCGGGGACAAGCACGGTGCTCCTGCCTGCTGTCCTGAGCAGCTTCCTGTAGGAGAGCTGCATTTTGCATTAATCGAGTCTTTCCAAAGAGTTAAACTGACCCTGCTATTGGTCATCCTGTGGAACGACCGGATACTGCCTGGGCTTGCTCCTGAAAAACACCTTTTACATCTGAGTTTATGAATAGGATAGAAAAGAACACGGTAAGGATGGATAGGAATGGGATAGGGATAGGGATAGGGATAGGGATAGGGATAGGGATAGGATAGGATAGGATAGGATAGGATAGGATAGGATAGGATAGGATAGGATAGGATAGGATAGG